>OZ024833.1:72209540-72674540 GCA_964016985.1 Anodontia alba | reverse complement strand
TCAAAACAGATTGTGGGTACTCGTTAGAACCGCCTCGGTGAGGCGGTTCTAACGAGTACCCACAATCTATGTTTTAGAGCAGATACAAGAAAAATAATGTATACCCCTGTAAACCCCAGTTTTACTATATAAAAATGGGGTTTAAGGGGGTCAAAATTATATAGGCATGTTTTCGTGATGCTTACTTTTGTTTACGAACATGTCAACAAAACTAGATGGAAACAAGAAGCAAAACGAATGTGTTTGAATGGTATTAAGTATATACGGAAAAAAAAATGAAAAATAAAATTTATTTGCGGCGACGTCGGAGCGACGTTGTTACGGCGTTGTGTGCTAGCTGGGCTATGGATTTTCTTATTGTAGAATATGGGACTTGCGAAATATTTTCCTTATTAAGCATATTATGACAGGTTTATGCAGTACAAAAAGGTTGGTAGAAGAAACACACACACACACACACACACACACACACACACACACACACACACACACACACACACACGTACACACACACACACACACACATAAAAGCGGGTTTAAAAACAGCCAAAATACTGAAAATCTGTCAAATAATGAAGACACTTGCATAATCCAGTTTTCACTATATAATATGGAGGAACATGGGCTACACATTATATAGAATTGTTAACGTAATGACATATGCTGAGGCTGGAAAGAGTTTGTTTTTTTGTTGTTGTTTTTTTGTGTGTGTGTGTGTTTTTATGCCATGACCTTATTTTATATCTGTCGTGACCTTATTTTAATACATTTGCTGATTATCTAATTGTATTAGTTTGACATTTAGCAATATTATATGATCAGATCGTTGTTGTTATTTGATAATTTTGATATTCATATACATCCTGTTGTGAAATTAACCGCGGTTCAATATGTTTAACATGACAAAGTTACAGATAACGTTTTTGGCTATTCTATCAATCTAAATGAGCCCTGTCGCGAGAAAGAGGCTCTTCAGATTTGTCCGTCGAATCAATCCTCCAGTGCGCATGCCCGATCGCTTAGCGAAACCAAATGTCTAGTTCTTTGGCTGAAGTTTCCCCTTGGCTTACCGCTTACGTTAGCAAACGGCATAGGTTCTGGCGAGACTGTGCTAATGCGCAGGCTCGCCTGAACCTTTGCCGTTCGCAGATGCTATAAGTAATATCTATCACGTCATTGAATATGATGATGATGATGATGATGATGATGATGATGATTTTGATGGTGATAATGGTGATGATAATGAGTTCAGGTTTAACGACACGTCAATCCATGATGGTTATTTGCGTCAAAATGGTATACTTTGGCGCTTAGTATTGAAAAGCTAAAAAGATATGTCATATTATTAAATCTGAAACAGCATAATACATGTAGCTGTTTAAGAGCAAAATCAACTTCGATTTCAAAAATAAAAATAAAATGGTTAAGCTTTTATAGAGACCTATTGCATTGGAGGTCTCTAGTCTCCTACGTTTAATAAAATGTCTCTTTAGCGGCCACTCACAAATGTTTTCATATGGTCTTTAAGACAGGTGACTGCTTAATGCAGGGTTGGAATAATGCAGAAAGTTCCTCTGGGAGCTTTCTGTATTATTTTCAGCCTGTATTAAGCAGCCACATTCTTCCACAGAATTCAAAGCATGTTTAAAGCGTGTCTATTTATATCAGTTTAACTTGGTAAATTCCGACCGAAGGAAGAAAGTTATCTAAGAATGTATGCCGACTACAGGCCGAATTACAGTCGAACCTCAATGGCTCGAACATCTTTGGGACCATGGAAATTCGTTCGAGACATGGATAGTTCGAGCCACTGAGGGTTAATTCTGGCACCAGTTTAGGAAGCAAATAGCGATAATTTAGGGAAATCGTTTCGATTTTATACACAATGATTGTATGTTGAGTGTACTCATTAGAATCGCTTCGATGAGGCGATTCTAATGGGTACACACAACATACAATTCCATGATAAAATAAGAAAAAATCCCTAAATGTTTGTTTTCTTGAGCTATTGGAAGAATTTTGTAGGGACTGAAAAAAGAGTTCGAATCATCCACGGTAAACGAGCCATCCGTGTTCGAGCCATTGAAGTTATACTGTATATCATATACCTGAATGTAACATATCGAGCCACATAAGTCTTCATATCGCATAAAAAGGTATAAAAATAAAGTTCACCAGCTTCTGCTGAGAGGCGAATTCGCGACCCAGTGATTGAAAATTTAGCGCCTTGCCGTTTTATCAATTAGACTAACCGCGCATCTGTTACGTAATAAACTCACATACTGGCTTACTGCAATGTACGGCTAACTTTGTCATTCGAAAACCGATGATTACCGAATGAAGTTCATGGAATATTAGTAGTACAGAGTGCCACTATGGGGACTCCACCCTATACTACTAATATTCTAATGTCTCAGTTTAATTTTGCCGTACAGTACTATATCCCGGTATGCTCAAGTTGAAGCTAGCCGGCCTCGGTGGCTCAGTTGGATGCGCCGTCCGACTGGATAGCAGGAGGTCGCGGGTTCAACCCCCGCCGAGGTCGGCAACATTCTTTCGTGGAGATTGTTCATGAAATATTTTCTACGGTCATTCTCTCCCTTCCGCTGATTCAAGAAGGGCAGTTGTCAGTTTCTGGCGAAAGAATGTGCACAATACTGGTTAACCGCTTATAGGACTAAGCCTGCACAGTAAACGTGTGGTTAGGTAAACTGACCGCGCTCGACATGATCCCATTGGGTTGACTGGGCCGTAAAACCTCAACACAAACAAAGCACACAACAATCAAAGGGCTGAATAGCCCTGAAATGACAGATTCTATGAGCAACCAGATATCCAGGTATCATTTTGTTCTCCATTAAGTTTGTGAGACGCTTCTTCGTCGAAAAAAAACGAGCTACAGCGAACAACAAAGGCGCTGATCAGCCTGCGCGGACGCGCAGGCTGATCTGCGCCTTTTTTGTTCGCATATACATTAAGGCGGGTTTTCTCAGCGACTCTCGCCATAGATCAAGCACAAGTTGCACTACTTTTGTATGGACAGCTCTTCGATGGCGTACAAATATACACACATTGAAACATTGGGTCTCCATTTGTGCGCGGATGAATACGAAATTGAATAGTAGTCAAAGTCACTTTCTCTAAAACCGTGCGTGGCAACGAAGAATGACAGATAGAATCTGTCATTAAAAATTATCTACGCTCAAGATAAATATAGCGGGTAAACAAAAATATAAAAAAAATATAACATGAGCATTTTTTTTTCTCGTAGGATTTCATTTCACGTATACATACTGTGTGAAAACCAGCTGGCATCACGAAAGCATACATACCTATATAATTTTGACCCCCCATAAACCCAACTTTTATATAGTAAAATTGGGGTTTACGAGGTATACATTATTTTTCTTATTTCTGCTCAAAACATGGATTGTGGGTTCGCGTTCGAACCGCCTCGGCGAAGCGGTTCTATCGAGTACCCACAATCTATGTTTTGAGCAGAAATATGGAAAAAAATATCAGATTTATTTTTATCTGAAACTTTCAGTTTTTGGTGGTGAAATTTGTCAATATATTTGAATAGGCGTAATTGGACTTTGCTAACCTCAAACTTATGAAACTTTAACAGGCATAAGCAGCGAAGACTCATCCGCACAGTCTGATCAGAGTATTCGCAGCGCATTCAATTGGTTACCTAAGATTCATAGCCTCGCTTCAAGCGGACGCATCACGAAAACATGCCTATATAATTTTGATCCCCTTAAACCCCACTTTTATACAGTCAAACTGGGGTTTACAGAGGTATACATTATTTTTCTTATTTCTGTTCAAAACATTGATTGTGGGTATGCGTTCGAACCGCCTCGGTGAGGCGGTTCTATCGAGTACACACAATCTATGTTTTGAGCAGAAATATGAAAAAATATCAGATTAAGCAGCGAAGACTTAGATCAGCCTGCACATCCGCACAGTATGATCAGAGTATTCGCAGCGCATTCAGCTGGTTACCTAAGGTTCATAGCCTCGCTTCAAGCGGACAGCGAGGACTGCTCAGCCAGGCTGATCTGAGTGTTCGTTGGGCAGGACAATCAATCTTGTAGCATTACGAAAACACGCCTATTCAAATGTATAGAAAATTTCACCACCAAAAACTGAAAATTTTCAGCTAAAAGATATTTTTCATATTTCTGCTCAAAACATAGATTGTGGGTACTCGTTAGAACCGCCTCGCTGATATTTTTCATATCTCTGTTCAAAACATAGATTATACATTATCATCATCATTATAGTCGTTTCTTTCAAGTCAATGTAGTAGATGGTATCATTAATATTATTGGTAGTTGTAGTGGTTATGGTAATGGCAACAATAATGATCGCAATGATTATTATTGTTGTGTTGTTATTATTACTGCTTTTAGTGGATTATTATTATTATTATTAGGAGTTGCAATAATGATGGTGATTGGGACGACGGTATGGCATTATTATTATTATTATCATCATCATTACTATTATTATTATTATTATCATTATTATTATTGTGTACTTCATAAACATACATCATTATTATCTACCATTCACGTATTGTAAATATGCCTTTATTTCTATTTCAGGAGATGATTTATATAAGCTTTTAGCTTTTTATCAAATCCTGTACCATATAACATTATGCGATGTATTTATGTGAACTTAAATGAATAAAATATTGTTTAAACCAAAACATAGATTATGGTACTCGTTAGAACCGCCTCGCTGAGGCGGTTCTAACGATTACCCACAATCTATGTTTTTGAGCAGAAACAAGAAAAATAATGTATACTCCTGTAAACCCCAGTTTTATTATATAAAAGTGGGGTTTACGGGGGTCAAAATTATATAGGCATGTTTTCGTGATGGAAATGTTGTCCCATGGCTCATTTGATTTCTTACATAAATCACAATAAAACAAAGATGAAAATTATTGTTCAATAACAGGAGACATTTAATTACTTTTTCCACTCCGATGTTAATTCCGCGCAATGTCTTCAAATCAAAAAGTTGTTGAAAACACCGACGAAATGACTGGTGTGTGAATTAATAAATGAGTTATTTGACTAGAATCTGAAAAGAAACTGAGTATCATTAAAGTCGAGTGTTCGACTAATGTAAATTTTCTGCTCCTACGAAACGGGCTCTTATCCAAAAGAAGTGCATAATTTAGGCAGTCAAGTAGCAATTTGGAAGTTTGTTTGTTCAACATAAATTACAGTTCAAATTCAAACAATTTTCCCAATAACTTTAAACCGCTTTAAGTGATTTCCATTGTGTTTAATCAAGTCGTAAATGACCATTAATCTCAACGGAGAGAAGTTTTACGGACAATGGAAATGGACACGATATTTCATGTGACAGGTGCAGCCTCAAAGGTGAATCGAACGCGCTACTACAACCAAACGGTAGATTCGATTGCAACAATCTTAAGTGCTCCGGTGATAAGCGGCACGTGGCGTAGTGATTCTTTATCGGCCCTAATCCCCTTATTTTGTGATTTTATTGGCTATCGTGTTCTGCTGACACTTATAAATGTACTTTGATTCAGCTTTTATTTACTTGCAAATAGATATGAAGTGGCAACGCAAATAAATGCATTTCAACGGAATTCAATTAAATTATGGCACTTGCCTCTGACAGATTTAAAACAAGAACGAATTAAAACTCAAGAAATAGAGCCGAATAAACGATTTAAAACTGCATTTTCTCTGAATTTAGAACAGGAAAATTTAGCTCATGCCTAGACTTCGTCAGCATTTTCAGGGTCATTTACAGGCGTTGCTTTATAACTTGCTTTTTGTAACAGCACACCTATTTCAAAAATCGTCTTATATCGTAATTACCCTAAGGATTTGGACTGACACACATGAGCAAAAAATGAAGCTCAGATCAGACGCCACAGTAGTTTTAGATAGCTGCAACGGTCCGATTAGTATTAATACGGTAACAGATTGTTTGTTTGTTTACTTGTTTGTTTTTTTTTTTTGTGTGTTTTTTTTTTTTTTTTTTTTTTTTTTTTGTGTTGTTTTTTGTTGTTGTTGTTGTTGTTGTTGTTTGGGTTTTTTTTGTTGTTGTTGTTGCTGTTGTTGTTGTGGTTGTTTTCGACTAAGTCGTATTAAAATCACAGTGGCCTTAACGATTGAAAAAGTATGAAAATAAATATGTCATAGATTTCAGGGCCCAGTTGTTCAAAGCTAACGACGTCGTTAGTTAACAATTCGTTAAAATTTACATCAAGTGTTACGCAAATATTCTGATATTTTTTGCTGAAAAAATGTGAGTAGCTTTTGCAGTGCAAAAGCTACTCACATTTTTTCAGCAAAAAATATCAGAATATTGTGTATTGAATCCGCTAAAACAGTTAACGAAATGACCCTTAGCGAGCTCGTTAAGCTAACGACGCTTTGAACAACTAGGCCCAGGACTTTAATCTGTAAGTTTCTTGACAGCATGTTACGACTGAGTAAATTAACCGATCGCAGGAATATTCAATTGTTAACTTTAAAGATGACGATGAAAAAATGGTGCAGCGATGAACGCAAAAGAACTAAAATCTAGCAAGTATTTTTACTGGCAATAATGGCTTCTGACTCGACAGCCATTCCATATATTTATATTGCGGTATACCTAAATGGCGAAAAGAAGCTATTATATCGTGTAGGCTGTGAAATCAGATATCACCCCCGTACCCAGCGTTACACAGACATATTTGGTATTACATGTAACACAACGACGTCAAACATTGCGAAGTTATGATAAGATAAGATAGTTATTCACCAATCATGGCCCATTATACATACGAGGGATGTTCGAAATGAATTGCTTATTTCTATCTGAAGACTTCAAATTTCAAGTTAGCCCAAAAGTACTCATTTCATGCCCTCGAAGTACTCCCCGTGGCTAGAAATGCAAAGTTTCAGCCGATGTATCCACTTCCTGAAGCGTCACGGTACGCTGATTTGGGCACAGTAATAAGGAGATCCAAGTGCCTGTCGGGACTGGTATTTCCGCCCAGCAAGGAATGCTTTCAATTTCGGAAACAAAAACAAATCACATGGGGCAAGGTCTGGGGAATACGGGTGGGGGTGGGGGGGGGGGTGTGAGGCAAAACAGTTACTTTTTCTTTCTTCAAAAACGCCGACACTGTTGCGGAGGTATGAGCTGGGGCATTGTCATGTAGAAGACGGACATGTTTAAAACCAGTGGCAGAGCGTCGTTTCTGATAATACTTTTTCAGTTTCTTCAGTACTACGTCTTTGTAGTACTTTCCGGTGATGCTTTTGCCCTTTTTCCCTGGCACTTTTATTGCGACTCCTTCACCAGAGAAGAAGATTGCATACAAAACCTTCTTTGTACTCAAAGAACGTTTGGCAATTATTGGGCGTTTGCTGTGTTTAGTGGCCCAGATCTTATTGCTAACCTTTCTGACGGGCTCAAAATAATGGACCTAGGTTTCATCACCTGTGACGACATTGGCAAACAGCTTTTTGTCATATTTTGGAAACATTTGAAGCAGCTTTTTGGCCACTCGTAGTATACATTCACATAGTACATATGTTATACTAACGATTTTATGATCAATAACGAAAAAAAAAAAAAAAAAAAAAAAACATACATTTGAGCAGAAACTTACCCCTGACATGCGCGCCCAATAACTGCATTTGAAATTATCCTTTGATGACGTTACGCGATGACATCGTACTTCGACGTTATCCAATCAGTCGTCGTGTCGCATGCGCAAATTCATTAGAATTAGGGTATAATTGTATTCAAAATTGTCATTTGGAGATGCAAACTGGTGGTTTTACAGTCGGAAATTTCGTTTTACGGCGATGCGACCATTTACCTCCCCAAATGACTAATTACAAAGCAGTTCCACCCATTCTAATGCACTTGTTCATCTGAGAGGATCAAAAATTGTAATTTTATGCCAATAACAGCAATAGCTGTCAGCTGCATAAAAGCGAATGTCAGCCAATCAAAAGCGACGTTACGTGATGGCGTCGGGATTCCAACAGCATATTGTAGAAAATACTGTCGCAAATTTTGACGTTATTCATACAGACGTCGCTTTACACTTGCAAGTGTATAAGAATGAGTAAGACTATATATGCTTCGTAGATAATAAAGAAAAAAAAATATCTGCACACTCCTTATCTGGCGCTAAGACTTTTTTTTCAACAAATACAATATGATTGAGCTGTCTCATGACAAAACCAACAAAATGGCATGTGCGCTCAGCGAAGACTCCGATCAGCCTGGGCATCCGCCCAGTCTGATCAGAGTCTTCGCTGTCCGCATGAAGAAAGCTTGGGTCCTTAGCTACCCATCGAATGCACAGCGAAGACTCTGTTCTGGGTTTTCGCTGGGCGAACAAGCCCTTTTGTTGGTTTTGTCATGAGATGGCGCATATATATATATATATATATATATATATATATATATATATATATATATATATATACATGTATATAATTCGTGTATGCCCTAGGTATCCTTTTCCCGTGGCACGGGGCATTTATGAAAAAAGCAGCGTCTTATACCTGGGGAAACTAATCACAACTTCAGTAGACATTTTTGTGTATTTTTCAGAGAAAATAAGACTTGCTTATGACTTGGCATCTAATACGAAATGTCTCCCTAGCTGACGATTCACATGAATAATAATAAAAATCTCAAAGGTTGCCGTTGGAAACAAAAAAAAAAAGACACACACACACACACACACACACACACACACACACACACACACACACACACACACACACAAAAGAACAAAAATCGGAGACTCGGTTTTCGTAAATCTCTAGTTTGCAAGGCTGAATACACACCCTGCCCTCCCCCCGCCCCCCTCCCCTACGCACACACACACACGCACACACATGCAGCTAACTGATATTCAATTTTTCAAAGTAGCCAGAATGGGCGAAATGGTCCCAAAAGAAGTAAGTCATATTTTCTCTGAAAATGATAATAAAAATAGAAATGGCGTCTGCTACAATTTTGCTTAGCGTTTCAAGAGTTAATTATAGCCTACTAGGGAAGTTATTGTTACAATATTTTGACCACTGGCTATAATACGAGAAACTGGACACCCCATTCGAAACTGTGAACCCTTTGAAGTCACTTTGTCGCAGCATCTTCGCAATATTAATCATAACGATGACAATATTTCGCGGACACTAATTAGCACCCATCGGTGTCGTCTGCTGCATGGGGTCGCGCGACTGAGTGCATAATTAGTTTAAATTGTACGCGGATTTCAAGCTCTTAGACTCATATACATTGAACCCTCGTTACAACGACAGCATTTGTTCCCAAAGATATTGCCATTAAAATGAAGTCGCTGCTGCAAAGAACCTCTAATGACCTGTTTCCAGTTGTTCAAAACATAACGAAGTTGTTAGCTAACGTGACGTTAAAATTTCTATCTAGAAATATGGCAAATGCATTGATATTTTTTATTGCAAAAGCTACTCACATTTTTGCAGCAAAAATATTAATGTATTTGAAAATACCTTAGCTACCACAGTTAACGAGTTTGTCATTAACGAGCTCGTTAAGGTAACGAAGCTTTAAACGGCTGGGCCCAGAAGGATATATTCTTATTTCCTCGTAAAACGTATGTTTTGTTAGAGTCATCTCAGTGAGACTGTTTTCCACCACCTTCTTACGTGACCATTGTTGAATTGCTACATTAACTTTTTTATGTACCTGTTTTTGTAATGTTCCGATCGCTTGCATCACACGAAAACATACCTATATAATTTTGACCCCCGTAAACCCCACTTTCATATAGTAAAGCTGGGGTTTACAGGGGTATACATTATTTTTCTTATTTCTGCTCAAAAACATAGATTGTGCGTACTCGTTAGAACCGCCTCGCCGTGGCGGTTCTAACGAGTACCCACAATCTATGTTTTGAGCAGAAATATAAAAAAAAAAAAAAATATCAGAAGTTTTATCTGAAATTTTTCATATTTTGGTGGTGAAATTTTCAGTGTATTTGAATAGACATGTTTTCGTAATGTTCCGCTCACCTACCTGCGCGGCTATTTTCATGACTGTGTTTCTAAATGTTAAAAAGTCTACAAATCTTAGTGCGCTATACGGCGAGTTAGGACGAGTTCCTTTCATCATTCAACGAAAGTTCAACATGATAAAATACTGGGTTAAACTGTTAAAAAGCAACGACTCCTTCCTTCCAAAGAAAATGTACAGAATTTTGAAAGACGACGCGGATAGCGGCAATTCTTATAATGGATCCAATTGGGCATCGTACATAAAGTCATTGTTAGATAATTTAGGTCTTTCATATATCTGGTTACAACAGGGAGAAATCGATATCCCGCTGCAATTAATAAAGCAAAGAATTTTTGATCATTATTACCAAACATGGTATACTGATATTAATAATTATAACAGACTCATTACCTATGCTAGGTTTAAACATGAATTTCATCGTGAAAACTATCTAGATTTCATAGCAAATAAGAAATATAAAGTTGCATTAACTCGATTCAGACTCTCCTCACATGATCTAAGAATTGAACGTGGGAGATATGAAAATATTGCCCGAGCGGAAAGGATTTGTAAATGTTGTAATATGTCAATGATTGAAAATGAGTATCACTTTTTACTTGTATGCCCTCTTTATGCAGAATTACGAAGAAAATTTTTGAAAGCATATTTTTGTCACTGGCCAAACATGAATAAATTCGATAATCTAATGATGTTAAATTCAAAACAGGTAATTTTAAATGTTGCAAAGTTTATATATTATGCACTCGAAATGAGAAAAGTTGAATTGAATGTGTAAATTTTTTGCCATGCAAATTACATTTGGCTCCTCTGTTAAACATTGTGCTATATGAATGTAATGTTCTCACTTGTATATTATGTAGGCTATAAACATTGTTGTAGATGTTTAATGCTGAATAAATATATTTGTATTTGTATTTGTATTTGTATTATGAAGAACACTCGCGAAAACAACCATCTGGGCAAGTGAGCAGAACATTATACCGTATTCGACCTAATTACCGCATATACTCCTATAAGCGCACAGTCAAGCAATTACGTAGACTTCAGATGACAGACAGTGTACTTTTTGTCTACTTCTTCATAAAGACATATTTTGTGGGAACGCATTTGAATTGCATCGACTTGTCGATGCAATTCAAATGAGTACCCACAACATATGCCTTTATAAAGAAAATCAGAAAAAAAACTGCATAATCATTTTCAAATAAGTCCTTTCCTGATCTTTTTTACAGTGTACCCTTAGTAGGTAGGTACATATTTTACCACAACTGAGTTTTTCCAATTACTTTGAAAAAACTAAGTGCACAGTGCGGTTATTAGATCGAATACGGTATATATCTTTGCGTGTCATACGTGTATGTCTGTCATAGTCCAACCATTTTCTTATGTAATCACTTTCGTAAGTTCTGATCACCTTCTTACGTTCCAGTTTTCGTAATTGTCCGACCTCTTTCTTACAATGTCTCGACCACTTTCTAACGGGACCGTTATAATTCTGTTATGAGCGCAACGTTAGAAAACGTACCTTTAAACAAGTGCGCCCTGCTAAGATGCAGATCAGCCTGCACATTCGCTCAGTTTGATCAGAATCTTCCGTAAGCGTAATTTGGATGGCCAAGGATGCAAAGTTTTGTCATGCGGACAAGGAAGACACTGATAAGACTGTGCGAGTGCACAGGCTGATTAGAGTCTTCGTTGGATGCATATGTCAGTAGGTACATTTTCTCGCGTTGCGGCTAATATGATCTCCTTCTCACGAGGCTGTTTTCGTAATGCTACGATAACGTTCTTACGTGGCTGTTTTCGTAACGTTTTGATCAGTTTCTTACATTAACGTTTTTGTATAATGTTCTAACCACTTTCTAACGTGATCTTTATCATCGTAATACGATATCGCACTGTTCCCGATCACGTTTAATTGTGGCTGTCTTGGTGATGCTTTGACCACTTGCTTACATGGCCAGGTTGGGTCGACTGTTTATAACCGAGCCTAAATATACATACACCAAAAATTCCTTAAGGTTGTTGTCCACGTGATTATAACAGACCAATGAAATAAAGCCGCGCGTTTGTACGAAATCTAGTACGATTCGTTATAGCCGCGCTATTCTTGTCACTGTGACGTCAGAGTGCCTTATAAAGAGGGTTATCTATAAAACCTGGACTGGGACATTGGCAAACATTGGAGACCAATATCAGACGCCACAGAACGCGGCGTCTAATCAGGATCTGCACTATTTGCTTAAATTACAGGAATTTAAGGGTTAAATGAAACCGTCTTAAGTCCCCGATCAGAGCCATTTTCCCTGTCTACACTCAGACACAATCGACCCAGCAGTGCTGCCAGTACTTTGATTTTTATGATGTTCCCGATAACGTCTGACGGAGAAGTTTCCGTTATGCTCAAGCCATTGTCTCTCAGAGCTGTTTTCATAATGTACCGACCGCGTGGCTTATCACATTTTAGTGCTATTCTCCTTATACAGTCGAACCTCGTTATCTCGAACTCGCTTATTTCGAATTACGGCTTATCTCGAAGTGAAAATCTGGTCCCTGTTTTAACATGAAACTATGACAACAAGTAACAAAATAATGTGGAAAAGAGGAGAAATTGCTCCTAAGGAGCAATTTCTCCCCTTTTCCACATTATTTTATATATATATATTTCTAACTTCAGGAGTCAAATTACACATTCATTTGTTAAATGTGATTGTTCAATTTATTGTTTTCCTCACTCTCTCAACTCTGATATGTCGAGGTACGGATATTTCGAAGTATTTCTGTGAGTCCCTTGGAATTCGAGATAACGAGAGTCGATTGTATTCCTATGCGTATTATACTTTTTCATGGTGATATTTTCGTAATGTTGTCTTGCATATGTGTTACATGGTGTATCAGCCACTTCTTACAAAGCTCAGTTCGTGATCTTTCGACCGCTTCTTATATGGTAGATTCGTATTGTTCCGAATACCTCCTTACCGCGAAGCTGTTTTACATGTAATAATGTTCCGGGCACTTTTTATGGCCATTTTCGTAATGTTTCGAACATTTCCATTACTACGACACTGTTTTCGTAATGTTCCGACCACTTTCTGACATAGCCGTTTTCGTAATGTTCTATATAAACTTTTCTTTACCGCAATGCTGTATTCGTAATGTTCCGATCGCTTTCTGATATGGCCGTTTTCGTAATGTTCTAAACATGCCCTTACCGCAACACTGGTTTCGCAATGTTCCGACTACTTTATGATATAGCCGTTTTCGTAATTTTCTGAACATTTCTTTGCAGCGAAACTGTTTTCGTAATGTTCGACCATTTTCTGACATGGCCGTTTTCGTAATGTTCCGAAGAAGATCCCTGGACCATATGCAAACAGCGGAGGCCCTTGCAAATTCGACATACTCTGTTTACCCGAAGTATTCGGACACAATACTTGTCCTAAAAAATTAACAAGTCTATTTTACTACATGTTGATGTGTCTAAAATTGTTGGATGAGTGTCAAACATTGTAGACCCTGATCAGAATTCAGGGTTGTCTGTCACAATACTTCTAAGAGCTGTTAAGGTACCCAGTAAATACCCAACGCATTACCCAATACAGGACCGGATCAAGGTGTTCAAAATTTCTCAGGGTTTGGAGTGTCGATTTGATCAAATTACCATATTTATTTACTGCAAGTATTCTGACAGACAGGCCTAAGCAAACAGTTTAGACCCAGATCAGACGCCGCAGAACGCGGCGTCTGATCAGGGTCTATACTGTTTGCTACTCATCCTGCAATTTAGACACGTTCATAGATAGGAAAATGGATTTGCTGAAATTTTAGAAGTATAAGGTAAAGAGTCCAGTGAGTAAATACTTATTAGGGTAAATATGATATCAAAAAATGTAACAAAGTCAATTTTATTTTTTTTTTGAAAATGAAACTATGAGTCAAACGGGGCTTCAATCGACACCCCCCCCCCCCCACACACACACACACACACACGCGCGCGCACACACCCCTCCCCCCATATACACACCGAACTCCCTCTGGATCTGCCCCTGGAATAAGCATAGGTCTACATTGTTTGTTCAGACCAGTCTGTCCCAATTACCGCACTGCGCGCTTGAGATTTTCAAAATAACTGAGAAAAGTGTAGTAAACTATCCACCTTGTAAGGACTATAAAGAAAGATAAGAAGAGGACTTCATGAGATGATTATTTAATGATACTCTTACGACGTGAAAGTCGTAACAAAGGAATGAAGCATAGCTGAACAAATTCCCTGCCTGTCGTGGGATTCAAACCCTGATCTGTCCGGATAAAACAATCCAATGCTGTAACCACTGAGCCAAAGAGTCGACTCCCTGACACAGTTGTCAGAGATTGAATATCTACCTACAAGCTATGCGAAATCTGCCAAGGCAGATAATTGAAGGTAAGAGTGTTAGGTCGTAACACTCTCACTTTTCGGGGAAGTCATCATTTATGATGACGTGACGCCATTTTCGGCAAAATAAAGTCTTGTCCCAGACGAGCCCCCATCTTACGACATGAAAGTCGTAACAAAGGAATGAAGCATAGCTGAAAAAAAGTCCCGCTTTTCGTGAGATTCGAACCCGGTTTGTCCTGATAAAAATCCAATGCTCTAACCACGACTCCATCATATAGTTGTCAGAGATTGAATATATACCTACAAACTATGCGAAATCTGCCAAGGAAGATAACTGAAGGTAAGAGGGCTAAGTCATAACAATACTAATGCGATATATATATATATATATATATATATATATATATATATATATATATATATATATATATATATATATATATATATATATATATATATATATATATATATATATATATATTCTGATTTTCTTAATATAAGCATATTTTCAAAGATTCACCTTATCTGTATTTATAAAACATATGTTGTTGGTACAAAAGCAATTCAAATGAGTACCAACAACATATATTTTTATAAAGAAGTAGATAAAAGTACACGATCTGTAATTTGAAGACTACGAAATTGCTTGACTGTGCGTTTATAAGGGTATGTGTGGTAATTAGGTTGACTACGGTAGTTATTACGGTTTTCTTCGGTACCCAATAAGTCTGTAAGCGGATAGTGAATTTCCTGGTCCAACTGTGTGGATAGCGCAGGCTGATCTGGATATCTGTTGTCCATATTTGCCTGAAGACATATTTCATATGGAATAGTTCATGTCAAAACACAGTGGACTCTCGTTATCTCAAACTCCAGGGGACCATAATTTTCAGTTTGAGATAACAGTATTTGAGATAACAAGAGTTGAAATGTGAATGTGTAAAGTAAAACTAAACCAACATTATTAAAAGTCTAGTTTGGCTAAGGCAGTAATTTGAGTTATCAGTGTTTGAGATAGCGAGAGTCAAGTGTATTGAAAATATTGTTGAAAAGAGGAGAAATTTAGGAGCAATTTCTCCTCTTTTGCACAATATTTTGTTACCTGTTGTTATATTTCCATGTTAAATAGGGACCGGATTTTCATTTCGAGATAAGCGGTTATTCGAGATAAGCGAAGTCGAGATAACGAGAGCCGACTGTATTGCAATCATCATCATTATTATAATTATTGTACACACAACCAATTTCACGATACATAAAAGGGACAAGCAGCCTATCCTTTCGCCATCACTTGGAAAGACGCCTTAAATTACTGCTTAACGTTTTATTTGAATTGAAAAGACCAATTTCTATAATAAAGTGTTTTTGTTTTTTTTTGTTGTTGTTGTTGTTTTTTTTATCTGAGAAAATATGTTGTTTTTTAATGTTGTTGTTGTTGTTGTTGTTGTTTTTGTTTGTTTTTTTTTAATTTTCATGGCTGGTTTTTAATTATTTATGTTTCTGTTTCATGACAAATCGTGAAAATTTCAGAACATGAACAAGTGGAACTGGTTGAAAACCTGCTTCCAATTTACCTACCATACCGATTTCTGCATAATTTCCGTTCATTTTTACTATGAGAAAAATATATTCGATTTTTTTTAAACCGGTGACTGGACTGAAACATTTTGTGCATATGTAGTTATGACGAATGGTTTTGCATTAAACCATAACATTTTTTTTCAATTTACTTCTCTGTTGCAAGCGCCAGACAAAATAAAAGTCCGACTTTCCAAGATAGTGGAGTCATTTAGAGAGTTATTTTTCCATAGGCTTTTGTTACAGCGTTTGGCTAAATTCTAGCCTTCACAATATTCCTTTACTTCTAGATATTGTCTTTAATTAAATATTATACTTAGACTGACATAATACATCACAAATAGCAGGGGTCTATCGACATGTTTTGGCACTTTTTCTGCCCTGAAACACATGTATCCTCATTTTCGTGGAAACATAAATAAAATAAACAAAAAATATCAGGTCTGATTTTTCGCCAATAACACACTAAAACTACTATTGACAAATTTAGATTTGGTCTACAATTATATGAAACATACTTTTGTATGAAACTGACATAAACTCAAACAGTCTCATCTATTGTTGTCCTATCAGAGTCATGTTTTTTGTTGTTGTTTTTTTGGTGTGTGTGGGGGGGGGGGGTAGGGGGAGGGGATTATTTATCAGATATAGTCTTTTTGCTGGTTCCTGTCTTCACCGCCCTAATTGGTACCCTGTTCCCAGAAAGTAAAAAAAAGTTTCTACAATCACAGACATTGCGGAAAACAGAGTAGACAGCAAATGGAAAGCGAGCAACAAAACAAAAACATGAATTGTTTTGATAAATTAAGCAATTTTTAGCCTAAGCAAAATATAAATATTGTAATAATAGTAGTATTGCTATATACAATGTATTATAATAATATTAGAGTTTTCTTTATTACTGTATTTCATTTAGCGCATTTGTTACACTTATTTTTTTTTTCGTTTGTTTGTTTGTATATTATTATTACTGTTATTAACATTATTACGATTATTATTATTATTATTATTATTATTATTATTATTATTTCTGTTGTTGTTGGTTGTTACTAGTATTATTATTATAATTAGTAGTAGTAGTAGTAGTAGTGGTGGTGGTAGAAGTATCATTAGTATTATTTTTATTTATATTGCAGCTATTTTAGACTATATATCTCCTAACTAAGCGTCAATATTATTATTTATTTATTTACTTATTTATTTGTTTACTGATTCATTTACTTATTTATTTATTTATTTATTTATTCTCTTATTACTATATTATTATTATTATTATTATTATTATATGAACAACATTTAAAATTATAATGAAAGTAAATAAACACTTACATATATAAGGCACTTCGGTAAAGTTTTAAACAACGCCTAAACGTCCATTTTAATACGGAGTTTTCCGAATCTTATCTTTTTGTTTTTCGTAGGTGACATTTATTGATACCGGAGTCTGTCCATTTTCTATATGGCCATTTTATATTGTTTAGATGTCATGTATGCTCGCATAAAAGTCGTGTAAAGCAAAGACCTGAAGCGTATTAACCCATTTATGCCTAGCGTCCCATAAAAGGAACATTGACAAACAGTGTAGATACTGAGCAGACGCCGCAGAATGCGGCGTCTGCTCAGTATCTACACTGTTTGCATTAAATATAGAAATTTCTATAAAACATGGTTTTGATAAAAACTACTCAGACACTCTTTCTGTTGGCACTGGACCTGTCCAAAGCGTCAGGGTAGAACAGTCCACTTGGCATGGGTTAAGCAGGAAGCAGTGGGCACCTTAAACAAAATATGGTATTGTATAATCCTTGTTAACCCACTTCAGACTGATTAAACTCCCCCGCACTATATATTGGAAGGGTCCAATTTCAAAGTTAGGTATGTCAGGCTTTATTTGCAAACAGTAGAGAACCCGATCCGACGCCGCGTATCGCGGCGTCCTATCTGGGTCTGTACTGTTTGCCAAATGCCTTTTTTGGGCTGGGTCTCCATGCTAAAATGGGTTAATTAAAACATGCTCTTTGTTACACTCTGACGCCAAAAGATTCCGCGTACAAATAGAATAGATAAATAAAATATATATGTTACGGAGAAGACATTAACCCATCTATGCCGATCGAGTGGACTGTTTCGCCTGAACTGTTTGGACTGGACCATTTCCCATATAAGGCTGTCTGGTTGGTTTTTATTATGACCATATTTGATAGAAATTTCTTAACTTAATGCAAACAGAGTAGTAGACCCTGATCAGACGCAGCGACTTTGGCGTCTGATCTGGGTCTACGTTGTTTGCAATTGTTCCTTTAATGGGACGCTACTCATAAATGGGTTTAGAAGTTTTTGGCTTTCTTTCTTATCTTATAAACTTCATTATTTTTCTTTTTGCTATTTTTAGATATGTTGATATATAAAACGAAAAAGAAAATAAAATTGGTTTAGCAGACAATCTTAGAATTTGCTATTCACATCACGAAAACACGCCTATATAATTTTTATCCCCTTAAACCCCACTTTTATATAGTAAAACTGGGGTTTACAGGGGTATATATTATTTTTCTTATTTCTGCTAAAAACATAGATTGTGGGTACTTGTTAGAACCGCCTCTCCGAGGCGATTCTAACAAGTACCCACAATCTATATTTTGAGCAGAAATATGAAAAAATATCAGTTTTTTTATCTGAAAATTTTCAGTTTTTGGAGGTGAAATTTTCTTTATATTTGAATAGGCGTGTTTTCATAATGGCTCCGGAAGCACTTAATGAAAGGTCGTGGACTGGTCCAATGCTATTTTCATTGGGCTGCTCAACGTTATTATTACCAAGTACATATATTAACTTTCACACATTTGAGTAAACCAAGCTTTTTGTGAAAGCTAATACTTGTAATATTATCTATCATTTAACCAACTAACTAACAACTAACTCAACTCACTCATTCACTAACTAACTAACCATCACGAAAACATACCTATATAATTTTGACCCCCTTAAACCCCACTTTTATATGTTAAACTGGGGTTTACAGGGGTATACATTATTTTCCTTATTTCTGCTCAAAAACATAGATTGTGGGTACTCGTAAGAACCGCCTCGGCGAGGCGGTTCTAACGAGTGCCCATAATCTATGTTTTGAGCAGAAATATGAAAAATATCAGAATTTTTATCTGAAAACTTTCAGTTTTTGGTGGTAAAATTTACAATATATTTGAATAGGCGTGTTTTCGTAATGTAACTAAATAAATAAGTAAATAAATAAATAAATAACAACAATAATAACAACAAATAAATAAATAAATAAATTGCAGCAACCAATAGCCCCACAAAAAGTATTTGAAAATCGCTGATATTTGCGTTCATTACCTGTTAGCCTACAGCCGCGTATATATGGCACATAGCCGTTTGATCACATATGTCACTTTTTCGTCCAATAGAGGTCGATAACGGGACTAATTATTATGCAAATAATGCTGCTTCTGTCAAGAATTCCTGGAGGTCTTTGATTCCGACCCCTTGCATCTGTCAGTCTAGGGATATCCTTACAGAAAGTATAGAGCTAAACGTGGGACGAGCAAATATTCATCCTTAACGTGTTTTGTTCCATATATAAATCTATAGGCTAAGCCATTAGATGGAAGCCAGTGATAGGTGTTTTTTTTTGTTTTTTTGTTTTTTTTGTTTTTTTTTTGTGTGTGTGTGTGTGTGTGTGTGTGTGTGTGTGTGTGTGTGTGTGTGTGTGTGTGTGTGTGTGTGTGTGTGTGTGTGTGTTTATTTGTTTTTTTTTGTTTCTTTATTATTATTATTATTATTATTATTATTAAGAGAAAATGACTTGACATTGAAGGAGAAAATTTTAATGAAATGTCATGCTTTTTTCAGTGAAAAATAAGAAAATAGTTTTAATGTCTGCTTTATTTACATTGAACTTCTTAATTAAAGCTCACAACTTCGGAACATCTTTAATGTACTTGCGCAGAGTTAGGCTCCGTCCCATTTACAGTGGGATCACAAAACCTTTAACTTTGAGGTTATATATGCAACGATTCAGTCACTGATACATCTTACTCTTTACCACTCTCTATGCAAACTCAGCAGGAGTAAAGTTTGGCAGACGTAAAATCGTTTCTTTTTAATCCAGCAAATAGACTTTGACATTTCTCCTAAGGAGACAATTTGCATGAAATGGCAAAGTCTATTTTCTTGGAAAAAATAAGAAAAATATTTCAGATATCTGCTGAAATTTTACAAAGCATGCTAAGCGTTAGCCTGTATGCTAAGCTAGCAGACGACAAGTGGTATCACCTTTACTTTTAACTGCAAAATCAACCTTAACATTATGAGATAATTTCAATGAAATCTTATCTTTTGTGAAAAAAAAAATCAATTACAATGTTGTTTGCTTTTATTTATAGTCGGCAGGATTAAGTTTAGGTTTTCACTTCGGAATTCTCAAATGTGCTTGCACTAAGTTTGATCCGTGTCTGTTGGCGGTTTAATAAACAGAAACGCTTTTCATTTTTTTTTTTTTTTTTTGAAATTTTAAGCACAGCCATAAAAAGGAAATTCTTAATTTATCCAAAACTGAGGCAAATCCGCAAATTCGTCGACGAACCAGCTCAGTTGGTGTATGCAGTCTGGTCAGGGCCATCACAGCTGGACCGCCTATGGTATCTGTAGATGGTGTTGTATATATCGACGGATGGAGGGGACTGGTTAGATTGCGCATGTGCAAATATGACGCAAGGGTCTCCTTTATCATGTTGCGGTATATGGCATAATTTTAATACAGGGCCAAGAGCGGGGCGTTAATCAGAGGCATAGTGCTTATTACGCACAGAATACGCATGTAATATGAAATATAGTTCCCCCTTTATCATAGGGGCTGCTCTTAAAGGAAAGAATTTGCTCCCACTGGGAGCAAATTCTTTCCTTTCAGAGTAACCCCGATTTTGGAAGCGACATAAACGAGATTTTTTTCTGGTTTTTGTCCTGTGTGAGCGTAAAAATGATTTCGTTCTGCTTTCATTTCGGAAGCGATACAAAGGAGATTTTCGGGATTTTTTCCTGAGTGGGAGTAAAAATAATTTCATTCTGCCTCTTCTATTTCGGAAGCGATACATAGGATTTTTTCTGGATTTTTTTCCCTGTGTGAGCGTAAAAATAATTTCGCTCTGCCTCCATTTCGGACGCGATACAAAGGAGATTTTTCCGGATTTTTTCCTGAGTGGGAGTAAAAATAATTTCATTCTGCCTCTTCTATTTCGGAAGCGATACATAGATTTTTTTCTCGATTTTTTTTCCTGTGTGTGCGTAAAAATAATTTTGTTCTGGATCCATTTCAAAAGCGATTCATTGGAGTTTTTTTTTTCTGGATATTTTTTTCCTGTGTGTGCATAAAAATAATTTCGTTCTGTGTATCAATTTATTAAACCTTTCTTGGATAATAAAATGTCTATTTTTTTTTTTTTTTTTTTTTGTTTTTTTGTTTTTTTTTTTTTTGTTTTAGGAATATGGAGCCTTTCACCCTTAAAATGCCAAGGAAACCTGCATTTGAAAATGCCGTCTGTTAATGTCGTCTGCTGAATATTCTTGCAAACTGATCTGGGTCCACACTGTTTGCAAAAATGACTTTTAAAATCACAAGCAGATGACAAAGCAGACGACAATTGTTGTGATTGGCAGTTTAAGGGTTACTGTCTTGTCGAGCCGGTTAGTTAACCTACTCTTTTCCTGTGCAATCCAGTCCTGTAAGCGGTTAACCAGTACTTGTGCACATAATTCCGACATTAACTGAAATATCGGGATGCTCACAGAAATGATTTCATGATCAGTCTGCACGAGAGTTATGTGGCCGAGCTGGGATTCGAACTTGCGACCCCTGGATCTGCAGTCAGACGCGCTACCGACTGCGGTTTGCACCCATATTTTAAAAGTTAAGAATTTACTATCCCATTGGCTAATCTGGGTCTTTATGGGTCGGCCGAACAAATAATTGACTACCTAATAAGCATTCTTTTATAAATCTATAGTGGGCCGTTATCGGCCCGTCAGGGTAGCTGACGGGTCGATAACGGCCCGCTGTAGATTTATAAAGAATGCTAGCTGGGTTTATCATTAAACAGTTTAACTTCGATACACTACCGCAAACTGGAATGTTCACCTGTTGCATTAAATCCGGTCATTTTGGTTGCCTTAGCAACACACTTCTGGCACGCGCCACCTTAACGACTGGACTGAAATGACATTTCTTGGGTGTCAAGTGTTTGCTCTTTTCAATGCAATAATAATAAATTCAGCTATCGCGTTCCATAAACATTTCATTTAAATATTTGACCAACAATATAATGTAACTAAGTAGCATGTTATAAATATTTCAAACCGAAGTTCAAAGATCATTATTACTGAAATCAATACGGTTCGACACGTGATACTAATCTTACAGAGAGACAGGACATGCAAGTTCACAACGTTACAATAATTCTGGGTAAAATTTCAGCAAACATGTTGAAATTTTTTCTCATTTTTCTCAAAAAACAGATTTTGACATTTCATGCAAATTATCTCCAATGGAGACAATTGCATGAAATGTCCAATCCTGTTTTTTTGGGAAAAATAAAGGAAAATATCATCAATATGTCGTCTGCTGAAATTGCCCATAGAGTGGTACAGGTTAACGGGAATGGATACACTTTAAGGGAAGCAACTCTTTCAAAATTGTTTTGCCTCCCTTCTAAAGAGATGTAGAGTAGCCTAGAGAAAGGTTTAGGAGCAGCGCAGCTCAGCGCGAGGACGGGAGGGTGGTGGGGGCGGTGGTACACAGACATTTGCTTTATATATAGGCTAGATCCATTTCCTGTGACAAATGGAGTTAAGGAAGGCTGTGTACTAGCTTCAACACTGTTCAGCATGATGTTTTCTGCCATGCTTACAGATGCTTTCCAGGATGGTGACAATGGTATACCTATTAGGTATCGCTTTGATGGGAAACTTTTCAACCTAAGAAGGTTGCAAGCTAAATCTAAGGTCCTACATAGGTGCTAGACGAGTTCCTATTTGCTAAAGACATGGCAAAGGGTGCTCCAACAGAAGAGAAAATGCAAACAGGTGTGGATCAAGTATCTGCTATGATCTCACAATCAGCATCAAAAAGACTGAGGTAGTATATCAGCCAGCACCTGGAAAGCCTTACAAGGAGCCTACCATCACAGTAAAAGGTCAACGAGTGCAAGTGGTATACAAGTTCACCTACCTTGGAAGCACATTGTCTAGAGTTGTGCACATTGATGATGAAGTCAATGCTAGAATTGCCAAAGCTAGTGCAGCATTTGGCCGGCTACGTGGAAGTATTTGGGACCGAAGTGGAATCAGACTTGACACAAAGCTGAAAGTATATAGATCGGTAGTGCTGCCAACACTATTATACGCATGCGAAACTTGGACAGTTTACCAACGGCATGCCAAAAGACAGAACCACTTCCATACAAGCTGTCTTTGAAAACTTCTAAAGATCAAGTGGCAAGACAGGATTCCAGACACAGAAGTCCTGAAAAGGGTAGGGTTGCAGAGTGTACATACTCTTCTGAAATTGGCACAGTTAAGATGGACAGGCCATGTTACCAGAACGCCTGATGAACGTTTGCCAAAGAAAATCCTCTATGGAGAACTTCAAGTAGGAAAACGCTCCCATGGTGGTCAGAAGAAGCGATACAAGGACACCCTCAAAGCCTCCTTTAAAGACTTCAACATACCAAAAGAATCATGGGAACATATTGCACAAGATCGTACAAAGTGGCCAGGCCTCATAAAAAGGGGAGCTGGTGAATACGAAGCAAAAAGAATCAGCGAAGCCGAGCAGAAACGTGCACAGCGAAAAGCCAGAGCTAAGGCATCACCAACAGAGCTTTCTTCCCCAGACCTCTCTTGTTCTATCTGCAACAAGCAGTTTAGAGCTAAGATTGGTCTCATCAGCCATCTTAGAACACACAAATTATAACACATCACACAGTTGATTAGGATTGGTCATTGTCAGTAATGACAGCCGAACAAGCATATAGGCTAGAACTACTTTTTGAACGTTTTTTTTTTTTTTTATTTTATTTTATTTTAATCCGTCCTTTAAACTAGCGCTGTTCGGATGGGCGGGCGGACGAACGTCAGGCGTCGTCCGAGATTTACCTTTTGCTTAACCTTTTTTCAGAGTTGTATCTTACCTTTATTCTTCAGTGGATTGCTTTCATCTTTGGTAGGGGTGAAGAGGAGGACCAGTAGGCTTGTCACATGCAAGAGAGACAACTCGTACTTTCTTCGTTATGTACTTATCTCCCCTGACGCCCCAGGTTTACCTTTTGGTTAACTTTTTTTTTTTTCAAAGTTTTATATCACCTTTAATCTTGATTGGATTGCTTTCATATTTGGTAGGGATGAAGAGGAGGACCAGTAGGCGTGCCAAGAGCAACAGCTCTCACTTTCTCCGTTATGTGTATATCTCCCTTGACATCCGAGGTTTACGTTTTGGTTAACGTTTTTTCAAAGTTGTATGTTACCTTTATTCTTCAATGGATTGCTTTCATATTTAGTAGTGATAAAGAGGAGGACCAGTAGGCGTGCAGGGTGCAAGAGAAACAACTCTCACTTTCTTCGTTCTGTATTTACCTCCCCTGAAGTCGAAATCTTGTGCAGGTCATAACTCCCATACTGTTTGAGATAATTTGATAATATTTGGTAGGTACATATATCAGGTCAAGTAGAAGTGTTGCATTCAGGAAGGACAACTCTTACTTAATGTACTTATCTCCCCCGAAACCAAAATCTTGTGCAGGTCACAACTCCCTTACTGTTTGAGATAAATTGATAATATTTGGTAGGGACATATATCAGGTCAAATAAGAGTGTCACATGCAAGAAGGACAATGTCTTTGTTCTTTTTTCAAGTTATCTCCCCTGAATGAATTTCTAAACCAAATTCTGGTGCACTTCATAACTTCTTAATGGTTTGAAATATTTTGATAATATTTGGTAGAGGCATAGATAAGGACCAGTAGGCATGTCGCGTGTAAGAGAGACAACTCTGACTTTCTTTGTTACGTACTTATCACCCCGAAGCCGAAAGCTTGTGCAGCCAAAATTGATTTTTGGACGGTTTTTCAAAAATCCGTCTTTTAAAATAATGATGTCACGGCCGGAAGGCGTTGAGTCTCCCGAGGTTTACCTTTTCGTTGACCGTTTGAAAATAATGCCTGTAGGCGTTTTTCTTGTTGGCGTTTAGAATTTTGAATTTTACTATTTTTTAGGTGGGAGGGGGGTAGGGGCACGGAGGCGGGGGTGGGAGGGGGGGGCTATTTTTAAGATATTTTAGGGTCATTTTCAAAACCGACTATTTTTTCCGAGTGTATCCAATTCTCGGTATATTTTTCGGTATTGTAAGAATCAGGGTTAGAACCTTCTGTTGAACTGATAGTTTAGTGAGACTAAAGTATCAGCGAATATTTAATATCTGCAGATTTTTGGGGGGTATGCCGATATACCGGATATTTTTGGATATGGCTGATATACCGTATATTTTTGGGGGTTCAACACTTTATGCTGGGCCCAGCCTATGTAGCAGGCAAAATTTAGAGTACCCACCCCACCCCCTGGGCGGTACGGTTCGGTAGACAAGCAGTGTTTCTGAAAAATATAACCGACATAGACATACAGTTTTATTCCTTTGGGAAGGGATGTCTGTGCTTTATCCCTTTGTAAACTGAATAGACACCCCAACTTTATATTTTGGAAGAGTCTAATTTCAATTTTAGGTACGTCCGGTTCTGAAATTTAGATATTCCTAGAGAAAAAAAATGGCTAAACCATTTGCAAAAAGTGGAGACCCTGATCAGACGCCGCGTTCTGCGGCGTCTGATCAGGATCTGCACTGTTTGCCAATTACCCTTTTAGGGATCTCCAGACTACAATGGGTTAATTGAATAAGATACACACATTATTAAGACATCTATGGTGACAACTTAGCTGCTGCTAAGACGAATTTTGAACTGCACATTATATTATCCCAAAGTTCACGTGGGTTCCCCTAGAATACTTTGACGTGCAGCAAATGTGCTGGTCGGATTGTGTGCCTTGTCTGGCTGATCTGAATCTTCGCTGTTCACACATGCCCCTGGATACTTTTTCCTGTGCCATGGCTATTTTGTTTATGACAAGATGAGAAAAAAAGGTCTTACAATTGTCGATGAATGATGGTTTTAGCGGACATGACCTGTGGTGCTGAGCCACTTCTGGGTGTTCGTTTGTGTTGAGGTTTTACGGCCCAGTCAACCCATCGAGCGCGGTCAGTTTACCTAGCCACACATTTACTGGGCAGGCTTAGTCCTCTAAGCGGTTAACCAGTATTGTGCACATTCTTTCGCCAGAAACTGACAGCTGCCCTTCTTGAATCAGCGGAAGGGAGAGAATGACCGTAGAAAATATTTCATGATCAATCTCCACGAAAGAATGTTGCCGACCTCGGCGGGAGTTGAACACGCGACCTCCTGTCTCCAGTCGGACGGCGCATCCAACTGAGCCACCGAGTACGGCCACTTCTGGGTGCGTAGTATGGTTGTACAAACAATCAGACAGCAAATGATTACTTTTTTTTCACGAAAATAGGCTTCGACTTTTCAAGCAAATTGTCTCCTTAGCCATTTTCGGAGAAAGATAAGAAAAATATTTCACACTATTGTTTGCTGAATTCTCGCAGAGAGTGGTAAAGCTTACCCAGCGGGCACACTACGTTGAAACAACGTCGATTCAACGTTCTTGCATAAAATACTATGAACATAGCTGTTTGAACCTATTCTTGAATGGACCAGGAGCCGTGTTCAAACAACAAAACCCATGTTCAAATCATGAAATTCACATACTGTTTGAACGTCGATTTTGAATTTTTGATAATACAAGATGGGTCTTGCTTTGTTTACGTTACGTTGAGCGACGAAACGTTATCGCACTGAACGTTGCATTTCAGGGCCCAGTTGTTCAAAGCTAACGATGTCGTTAGTTAACGATTCTTTAAAATTTACATCGAGTGATACACAAATATGCTGAAATGTTTTGCTGAAAAAATGTGAGTAGCTTTTGCAAAAGCTACTCACATTTTTTTTTTCAGCAAAAAATATCAGAATATTGTGTATTGAATCCGCTAAAACAGTTAACGAAATGACCCTTAACGAGCTCGTTAAGCTAACGACGCTTTGAACAACTGGGCCCAGAATTTTATGATGACGCCAGAGGGCCATTGCGTAACTGGGCGTCGTTGTAAACAACATTCCGAACTAGCCGCCCTGTATTGTTTCAACGTTATGCGCCCTTTGGCTGCATCTGTTGCAGTTTTGTTTTGTTTGTCTGTTACTGTAACTAAGCCGGTGTCTCTCGCCTCTACTTATTTCTCATCTGTTCTTGTTTCATTGGAAATGTTGGATAATTTGATACATTTTGGACGTTGTCTTATATATAGGGATCAACCATGGTTTTTCATGCATTAACATTTGCCGGGTACCGAGGAAGCTGTTTGAACACGAGGCCGCTAGGCCGAGTTTTCAAATATCTTCCGAGGGACCCGGCAACTGTTATTGTAATATAATAACCATGGATGATCGTTGTTCTTGCATAACTTACGATTGCAACGGCAAATTTGACGAAAACGCCCCGAAGCTCCATATAAACCCTTCAAATGCGACGGCAAACCAACATGGCGGCTAGTTTAGAAAGTTGTTTACAATGGCGCCAGATGCGCAGTGACACTTTGATGTCATCAAAAAATTCTAAAATGCTACGTTCAGGACGATAACGTTACGTAGCTCAACGTAACGTAAACAAAGCATGGCCCATCTTGTGATATCAAAAGTTCAAAATCCATGTTCAAACAGCACGTGAAATTCATGATTTGAACATTTGAACATGGGTTTTGATGTTTGAACACGGCTTCTTGTCCATTCAAGAATAGCTTCAAACAGCTGTGTTCATATTTTACACTAGACAAAGTGTCCAGTGGGGCACGTATACCCCCGACCAGCGCTACCGCCAGTTTTTAAAGAGCACAAAATATGTAGCTTTGATTCTGGAGATGGCAGTTATATGCTTTATGTTATAACATTGAAAAACTTCAATCACACATAATATGAAGCCCTTGACCTCAAAGATCAGGCACAGGTGCAGGGATTGAGCTTAATAAAACTTTAGCCCTATAACTATCACCATATACTAGAAAATCAATCAGTCTTTATAATATAAGCAAAAATGGCATTTGTATGAAAAGTCTGTGACCTTGACTTAAAAGCCATGCCCCAGCTTGGGGATGGTGCCGAGAAAAACTTTAGACCTATATATACCATCATGCTTAATATTAATGAAACCAACAAAAGCGTCTTCATAATATAGCTATATAAATTTTAATGAAAATTTTAAGGTCACCTGCCTACTCAATGCCCTCTACATATCTGTAAAGTATCACAAAAATATCTTAAAGAATTTTTAGAGTTATTGCCCGCACAAGATTTAAATAACCAAGGGAGAAAACTGCAGAATGGAGTCAGAAAGTCATTCTTGAATGTGATATGCCTACTCAATGTCCTATACATACTGGTGAAGAATCATGAAAATATCTTAACATGTTTTAAAGTTATGGTTTGCACAAATTTTTTACAATTCTGGAGACAAGGGGAGATAACTCATGGACCAAGTCAGTTAGAGTTGTCTTTCTTGTACCTGACACCCTACCAAATGCCCTCTACAACCTGACAGTTTCCTGAAAATAGCTCAAAGGGTAATTAGGAGTTATGGGGTGCACAATAATGCATTTATGGACAGACAGACGGATGGATGGATGAATGGATGAATTCCATGCCCTAAACCTCTCAGTAGGAGGATAACGAAATTCAACAAAAGATCTTGAAGGTATAGCTATATAAACTTAGATGCATTTTTTTTACTTTTATATGAAATTTCTAAGTCTGTGACCTTGACCTCAAGGTCATACCCCGGGATGGGGATGATGCTGAGTAAAACTCTAGACCTATATCTACCAACATGTCAAATATAGATGAAATTCCTCAAAGGGTCTTGATGGTATAGCTATATAAACTTAAACACAAAAAAAAACTTTGACTTTTTTATAAAAATTCTAAGTCTGTGACCTTGACCCCAAGGTTACCCCCGGGGTGGGGATGGTGCTGATATAACTTTAGACCTATATCTACCATCATGCCAAATATGAATGAAATCCATCAAAGGGTCTTCAAAATATGAGGTCTTATAAACTTTAACGCAAAAACTTTGACCCAAAGACAAAAATAAAGTATGAACAAATAATGCTTCAAAGGACGGACGGACAGACAAACAGATTTCTTGCTGATAGCTATATCCGCTCAACCGTTCAGTTAGGGGATAATGAAATTTAATAAAAGGTCTTGATGATGTGGTTATCTAAACTTAAACGCAAAATTTTTACTTTTATATGAAAATTCTAAGTTCGTAACTTGACCTCGGTCACACCCATGTGGGGATCATGCGGAGTAAGACACTAGGCTGATATCTAGCAACATGTCAAATATAAATGAAATTCCTCAAGGGTCTTGATGATATGGCTATATAAACTTAAACACAAAAAACTTCGACTTTTTTATGAAAATTCTAAGTCCGTGACCTTGACCCCAAGGTCACCCCCGGGGTGGGGATGGTGCTGATAAAAACTTAAGACCTATATCTACCATCATGACAAACATGAATGAAATCCATTAAAGGGTCTTCAAAATATGAGGTCTTATAAACTTTAACGCAAAAACTTTGACCCTAAGACAAAAATAAAGTATAAATGAATAATACTTCAACGGACTGTCGGACAGACAAACAGATTTCTTGCTGATAGCTATATCAGCTCAACCTTTCAGTTAGGGGATAATGAAATTTAATAAAAGGTCTTGATGATATGGCTATATATAAACGCAAAAATTTTTACTTTTATATGAAAATTCTAAGTTCGTGACCTTGACCTCGGTCACATCCAGGGTGGGGATCATGCCGAGTAAGAAGCTAGGCCAATATCTACCAACATGTCAAATATAAATTCCTCAAGGGTCTTGATGATATAGCTATATTAACTTAAACACAAAAAACTTTGACTTTTTTCACGAAAATTCTAAGTCCATGACCTTGACCCAAAGGTCACCCCCGGGGTGGGGATGGTGCCGATAAAAACTTTAGACCTATATCTACCATCATGCTATATATAAATGAAATCCATCAAAGGGTCTTTAAAATATGAGGTCTTATAAACTTTAACACAAAAACTTTGACCCTGTGACTTTTTTATGAAAATTCTGTCCGTGACCTTGACCCCAAGGTCACCCCCGGGGTGAGGATGATGCCGATAAAAACTTTAGACCTATATCTACCATCATGCCAAATATGAACGAAATCCATCAAAGGGTCTTCAAAATATGAGGTCTTATAAACTTTAACGCAAAAACTTTGACCCTGTGACGGAAAGACGAACGAACGAACGAACGTACGAACGAACGTACGTACGAACGAACGAACGGAAAAGCGAAAACTATATACCCCCACATACTTCGTATGTCGGGGGTATAACAAGAATGTTCAATCACCGTTGAATCGACGTTGTTTCAACGGGAACATACGTTGAAACATCAACGTTGATTCAAAATTTTGACGTTGAATCAACCTTGAATCGACGTTGTTTCAACGTTGTGTGCCTGCTGGGTTGATAAATAAATTGCAGCCACAGGTTGCTGTACTTTCTTTGAGTATTGGGGCACTTTAATTTCTTACCATATTTGTTCTAAAATTCAAAAGAGTCCATTCTACTACCTGCTGATGTCTCTGAAATACTGACTGGCTAACAGTGTAGACTCCAGGTCTGATCTGGGTCCACACTATTTATACAGGCTTGTATGTCCCAATGCTTGGGGTTATTATGGTATAAAAACAATACAGACAACAAAGTTTATAATTTTATTATATTTATTTATCATATATACAGTTAATTTTGAATGATAATAACACATAACAGCATAATAAAAATTGCACTTTATACCGCATTAATACTCATTAGCTGTGAAAGAATTCTGATTGGTCAACAGCATGAAATGTGCAATGTTATCAATCTGATGACGTCATCTTAAGTAATATTACCCTCATCGTGACGTCAAACCAAGTATTGTTACCCTCGCCCTGGTAAAGTAACGTTAACTTTAAGCGACGTCAGCCATCACTTTCTTCATACGGTTCATTTATACCGAGCCATCGGTATAATAAAACGGTTGCCCTTGTGCGAAGGTAATATGACGGGTTGTTCAGCCTCGACAGTTAATGTTACCCACAGGCAAGCCCTCGAATAACATGATCTGCCTCGTGAACAAATCCTAATAATACCCACGCACAAGAGCAATAATTCTACAATATGTAAATGAAACTGAGATGTGACCCTTGCGGCCATATGGCGTTTACCGTATTTACCCTAAGTATTCGGACACCTCAACTCCTTACCATATATGTTCTAAAATTTGAACCAGCACAATTCACTACCCGATGTTGTGTCTAAACATTGCTGGATGAGTGGCAAACAGTGTAGACCCAGATGAGACGCCGCGTTCTGCGGCGTCTCATCTGGGTCTATACTGTTTGCTCAGGCCTGTCTGTCCGAATACATATGGTAAATACGGTATACAACGTTTCATTTACGTAATGCAACGTCATGACATTTATACAACATCTAATTATTGTAGATGCAACATCATTACGTTTGTACAACGTCAACTTTACGTCAATGCAACGTCGTGACATCGTTGTTAATGCGACGTTGTATAAATGTCATGTGCCCCCTGGGACGATTCTGATCAGACTGCTTACATGCTCGGGCTGAATAAGGCCGTTGGAGATCGTACATGTTATACGAAATAGTTTTCTCCTCATCCGATTTGTCTCATGCAGGTCTTTTTAAATACATGATCTTGAGATAAAAATTTTCCATTGTTAAAATGGAAAAAAGTCCTGTGCGCGCATGTTCAACAATTCGCATGTCTAGTTTGACTGTTCCGGTTTAGCCATTGGCTGTCACCGCTATTTAGCCGCGGGTAATGTAATCACATGGACTAGCGCAGTTTCAAATCTTAGAATCCGCAGAACCTTTCAAAGTCTTGTGCTGAATTCTCTGGTCAAGAAATGAATAAATCTGAAAGATACAAACAAGAAAAACATGTTAAAATAATAATAATTATAATAATAATAATAATAATAATAATAATATTGATAATAATAATAATAATAATAATAATAATAATAATAATAATGGTAGTAGTAGTAGTAGTAGTAGTAATAATAATAATAGTAGTAATAGTATTTTTGTCTTTATTATTATTAATATTATCGTTGTTGTTATAGTTGTGGTGCTAGTGATGGTGGTGGTTCTCTCTCTCTCTCTCTCTCTCTCTCTCTCTCTCTCTCTCTCTCTCTCTCTCTCTCTGTCTGTCTCTCTCTTCACTTAGGGCATGTGTATTAACTTCATTTGCCTATACGGTTGCCAACTTCCTGTATAGACATTGGGTGAGAGTTTTTTTGGTTTCGTAACACAAACCATAGTCAAATCAACTTAAGGCATTCCAGCGGGCACGCAACGTTGAGACAACGTAGTATCAAAGTTGATGAGACATTTATAAAGGTCATGCGCCCGCTGGGATAGGCCACCATTTGATCCCCGTGTTGCCTTCTCATTGGATTGTCAACTTGCAACCGCAAAGTTACCAACAACGAATTACCTAGCAACACTCGAAGGACGCATAATGTATCATGGTGTTCGCTAGACTGGCTCCAGTCTCCAGTGACTAAATGTTTATTCTTATAATCCTGTTTGATAATCCAATAAATAAAACCAAAATAATATCATGACTATAAAGGCTGGTCAATGGTGACAGATTTTTCATATACAGTCGACTCTCGTTACCATCGCTTATCTCGAATAACCGCTTATCTCGAAGCGAAACTCTGGTCCCTGTGGAAATCTAACAATAGGTAACGAAATATTGTGGAGAAGAGGAGATATGCTCCTAAGGAGCAATTTCTCCTCTTTTCCGCTATATTTTTCAATAAATCTCTAACTTCAGGAGTCGAATTACATATTCATTTATGAAATGTGGTTGTTTGATTTAATTTTTCCTCAATTCTGCAAATCTGATCTGTCGTGATACCGATATATCGAAGTCTTTCAGAGAGTCGCTTTGACATCGAGATAACGAAAGCAAGTCTCAGTTGTTGATTTTACATGCTGGTTTTACACACTAGATCAGTTTTACAATCATAAGGTATTAAGTAGTCTTTGTTTCTTTTGCTATTTAGTAGTGTCGCGTTTCTTCATTGGGTTAGAACATATAAATAGGATATCGCATGTTTCCCCAAACTTCATTTCAATATTTGAGCGAACACAGGCAAAGCGACTGGCTCCAGTCTCTAGTGATTAAATATTTATGCTTATAATCCTGTTTGAAATTCTCTTAAAATAAAACAAAAATAATATCATGACTATAAAGGCTGGTCACTAGTGACCAGCCTTTATAGTATTGATATTATTTTGTTTTTATTTTAATGGATTTCAGTCGACTATATATGCAAAGTATGTCATTAGTGACCAGCCTTTATAGTCATGATATTATTAAACAGGATTTTAAGAACAAATTTTAGTCACTGGAGACTGGAGCTAGTCTAGCAAAGGAAATGTCTTAACTAAAGAGATTCCAAAAGGAATGACCCTTTAGAGCAATGGTTACATTCACAGAACTGAAAACATAGCTAACTGTGGCCAATTAGGTCTATTATAAATTTTCAAAAATCCCGGAAGGGGCCAAGTGATTAAAATAGACAAGAAAATATAAACTTATAAGATATAGAGTGAAGTTCAGGGAGAAATTTAACGGCCACTATACGGCTCTAACACCAGCTATAGTAAAGGTCAGAGGCTTATAATTCTACTTACGGGGCTATCAGCTCCCCAGTATAGGTGTGCAACATGTAGTGTCCGGGTTCCTGTCATCTGATTGGCTGCTGACTGTGAGTTTATCAGGGATACAATCTAGTTCTCTTAGAGAAACTGGTATGATAATAGCTTTCTCCTCTGCAGTATTTCGTTAAATGCTTACAGAATAATTACACATGCCAGTTGCACAAAGAAAAAAATCAACAGATGAAATTTTGAAATATTTTTCTGATTTGTTCCAGAAAACAGAGTTTGACATTACATGCAAACTGTCTCCTCTTAGGGGACAGTTTGCATGTAATGTCAAACTCTGTTTCATGACAAATTGTCCTAAGGAGACAGTTTGCATGTAATTTCAAATCCTTTCAAACAAAAAAGTAAAATACCATCCATTTTGTTGTCTGTTGAATTTACCCTGAACGTGGTAAATGTTAAGCTTCAAACCACTTCTTAATCTGATATTATGGAGCAAGGGCCATACAAACCGATTAATGTCAGTCATTACTGAAGCCAGCTAGCCATTGATATGGCATTTTCCTACTGTAAGACGTTTCGAGAATCATAGCCCCGTTCATAGAATTAAAAGTCTCTGTAAAAGTATACAGATTATAATGGGATTAACCTTGAGAGCAATAAACACACTCACGAAACTGATAACAACCGATATATATTTTTGCCAGAATAGCTCATTACGAAAACATGCATATGTAATATTGACCCCTTAAAACCCACTTGGGGTATATATTCTGAGGCGGTTCTAACGAGTACCCACAATCTATGTTTTGAGCAGAAATAGGAAAAATATCCGTTTTTTTATTTGAAAATTTTCAGTTTTTTGGAGGTGAAATCTTCAGTATATTTGAATAGGCATGTTTTCGTAATGTAGTCTATGTCAGTTAGGCCGCATCAATGATCCTGATCCTCCCATAAATTTTCAAATAAATCCGAAATGGGCTCAATGCAACCTACCTTATAAAAGATTTTCTGTGCTGTTTTGTGATGGTTGTACTTCCTGGTTGCCTCAAGTAACGCATCCGCGTGACCGGAAGCCAGCCCTCTTTCAACAAACTCCCAGCAAGCGCTTGACAAATCGTCCAAGTGAAACTGTTCTGCTCCGCATAACAGACCTATAAAGAAAAGTCAGATTTTGATGGCTGTTCATTCAGTATCAATAAATGAACTCCAAAATGAAATTTTCCCTTTTGACTTACATATGTGTGTATTTTTGCAGGAAAATCATTTGCAAACAGTCTAACTACCTGACAAAGTGCACATTTAACACATATTATTGCATAAAAAAAGCAGTGCCACACGTTATTAATAACCGTGTATTAACTGGCGAAAAGCCGTGTATTAATAAGGCAATTCACGCGCTGTTAATGCATGGATACGCAACTTTCAATATGCTCGTACCGGGGCCACAGAATTGCTGTCGTCACGAGATGTAGACTGCCCTGCCCTAGAACGAGCATAGTCCGTGGAAATAGCGTTCGCGAGACATCGGTGAAAAGGCGAAACGAACTAGTGCAAGAAATAACGCGAAATGTAGCAAATGTTTTCAGTTTTTTATGCAATAATAGCGATCGAACATGGTTTTTCAATGCATTAACATTCGCCAGGTCCCTTGGGAGGTGTTGAAAACCACGGCCTCCGGCCTCGGTTTTCAACACCTCCCATGGGACCTGGCGAATGTTAATGCATGAAAAACCATGTTTGATCCCTATAACAGAATGTATAAATGGAGAGCAAAGGTCCTGATGATACCGTTTGCACACGCAGGATGATCTAAGCATGCGCATTTTGCGCATTAGACTGGCTCCCGTCTAACTACTATATGAATCAGCATAAAAACTATATATATTTTACAGAAATTCTCCTCTCTGATTTGGCTCATCAGTATGAGTTTTTGACTGGTAAGGGAGATAGTATGTGTATAGAAAATATTACGAAAACAGGCCTATTCAAATATATAGAAAATTTCACCTCCAAAAACTGAAAATTTTCAGATAAAAAACTCTGATATTTTTCATATTTTTGCTACACACATAGATTGTGGGTACTCGTTAGAACCGCCTCGGCTAGGCGGTTCTAACGAGTACCCACAATCTATGTTTTGAGCAAAAATAAGAAAAAACAATGTATACCTCTGTAAATCCCAGTTTTACTATATAAAGGTGGGGTTTAAGGGGTCAACATTATATAGGCATGTTTTCGTGATGAACAGTCAAGGAGAAATATTTTACTTTGTTCTATCAGAAATGCAAAACTCATAGAGTGGTGTCAGGCTATTTGCGCATGTTCGAAGTCACTTTTTCGCATAACGAGGCCCAAATAAAGGCTGTTTTTATTATTTTTGTCAAATCTGCTGATATTGCCAATGGATTAATGTAATATATATTTAAATTTATATAAAAATTGTACTATGTAGTTAAGATTTAAATACCATATTTCACTGAATTCTTTTATCTTAATTTGTTTTTTCATTATCAGGGCGATTCTAATGAGTACCAACAACAAATATAAATATACATGTTATTATTCATATAACTGGAGAAAAGTACTAGGACAGTAATTTGAAGATTAAGAAGTTGCTTGACTGTGGGCTTATAGGTGTAGGCGCGGTAATTGCGTCGAATACGGTAATTAGGATGGCTAAATTTTCGGACGACAAGGTGAGAGAGACAAGCGGATGATTCAGGCATAATAAGCATTTTAAACCCAGTTATTGGCGAAAGTATGTGCAAAAGTACTGGTCTGGTCTAGAGTACTAAAAAGTCTGCCAAGGAAAAGTGTGAGTATGTTAACTTGTCGGCCTGACATGACCTTACCGTATTGATTGGGTCGTAAAATCCAGCTCAAACAATCAAAACTACGTATATGGAAACAAAATCATGTACCGACCTGCAACTGTTTCCATGGAAATGATGACGACGCCACTATGAACAAATTCTATTAGCATTCGGAACACTTCGGGATCGTACTTTCTCACGGGGATGAGTATACGTTCCGATGAAAACCGACAAACTCCGACTCTTTGTTTTGGAGATGACTTTCTCTTCAAGGTAGCCTGCTGGATGTGTTTAAGGATCAGTTGGTAGAAAACCCTGCAAAAAATTTGGCGGCAATGTAAGAAAACGTGCCTTCGGACATGTGCGTCAGCGAAGATCATTACGAAAACCCAGTCAGCATTCTACGTAAATCTAAATCGGGCCGTCATCGGCCCGTCAGGGTAGCTGACGGGCCGATGACGGTCCGATGTAGATTTACGTAGAATGCTAGCTGGGAACATACCTATCTAATGTTGACCCCCTTAAACCCTAGTTTTATGTAGTAATTTATCTTATTTTTGCTCGGAAACATAGATTGTGGGTACTCATTAGAACCGCCTCGGCAAGGCGGTTCTAACGAGTACCTACAATCTATGTTTTGAGCAGAAATATGAAAACTATCAGAATTTTTATCTGAAAAAAAAATCAGTTTTTGGTGGTGAAATTTTCTACAAATTTGAATAGGCGTGTTTTCGTATTGTCAGATCAGACTGTGTGCAGTCTGATTAGAATCTTCACTGGGCGCATTTTGGATTGCCAAGTATGCAAAGTCTGTTTCCTCATGCGAACAATACAGACTGATCAGACTGCGCGGATGCAGTGAATTCTGCAATTTTTAAAGCAATTTTTCAATTGCTGATTACTTTTTACAATCTACATAAATCAGTCTACAGGAAGTCATTGCCACTTTCCACACTATATGGTAAAAATGACACTGCTAAAATAGACGAGATAGCATCAAGATAAATATTTTCCTATGTCTCTTTAAAAAGCGTATGTTGTAGGTACGTATTAGAAACGCCTCATAGAGCGGCTCCTAATGCGTAACCGCAACATATGTTTCATGAGGAAATGAGAAAAATAATATATTTTTTTCTTTTAAAAAAAGTAAAAAAGGTACTTTAGAACAAAGGCTAAAACGTATACTATCCAGCTAATTGATAACTGATGGTGAGAGAGAGAGAGAGAGAGAGACAGACAGACAGACAGAGAGACACAGACAGACAGACACAGACAGATAGACAGGTAGACAGGCAGGCAGGCAGACAGACAGACAGACAGAGATAGATGGAGAGATAGAGGGTAAACTAACCTGCTCCTCATTGCTAGTATAGCTCTCACTCCATGGACTTGGGTTTCCGTGGGTCCTACCAAAAATGTGACGTCACATATTTCCGGCAACGACAAGATCATTTTGAGGTCCTCGCTTAAGGCATGCGTACTGCGGACTTTCAACACTTCCGTTTTGTCGGCGCAAAAACTCGTTCGATCTGTAGTGCTTTGCCTTGATTCTTGTGAGGACACGGATTCGCTATCGGATGTGTCCGTGGAATCATAACCGGAAGAGGCATCATCTACAAGAGACAAGTTTAGAAACAATGCATATTTAAAGGTGGATTGGTTAAACGGATATACTTGAGACCAGTCAGGGGTAGACCCAGGATGATTTCTGAGGGGTTGATTTGATCTAAATACCATACTTACTCTTTGTATTCTGTTTGTTTGTTTGTGCTGATGTTTTACGGCCCAGTCAACCCAATGGGGTCATGTCGAGCACGGTCAGTTTACCTAGCCACACGTTTACTGGGCAGGCTTAGTCCTCTAAGTGGTTAACCAGTATTGTGCACATTCTTTCGCCAGAAACTGACAGCCAGGTCTGAATAAACAGTGTAGGCCCTTATCAGACGCCGCAGTACGCGGCGTCTGATCAGGGTCTACACTGTTTGCTCTCACCCAACAATTTTATATACATTCACAGGTAGTAAAATGGACTTGTTAAAGAGAAATACACTACGAACGCTTTATAACACGATTGTTGGGGTCCATAGCATAAACCATGTTAGTTAAACAACCGTGTTATATCCAAACAAAAATATATAGATTATATTGAAAATTGACCATTTATGGTCATTTTTCCATATAATCTATAAATTTTTGGGATCCATCTTTGAACCGTGTTATATCCAAAACCGTGTTATAACGAATCGTTTTATAAAGAGGTTGTAGTGTAAATACAAAAAGTAAGGGCTGTGATTATTCAGGGTAAATATGGACATGATTCCAGATTTATCAAATTTATCCAACAATGAAAATGAAATTTTCAGCCAAAGTGGTGGCGAGTGGGGGTTCGATTGAACCCCTCGACCCCCTCCCCCACCCCGCCACTCTGAATCCGCCCCTGCCGGTGTCGCAATCACCCCTTAGAGTTATGGCATGTCTTAAGGTCGGAAATTTTAGCATATGAAATGAGACATTTAAACTTTCTAAAATGAGAACGTTTGTGTTAATCCAGTAAACTATATCGAACTTTATTTATTCATTCCATTGTTGAAAATCAGTTTGTTTGTTGTTGTTGTTGTTTTTTTTTTTTTTTTTTTGTTTTTTTTTGTTTTTTTTTTTTTTTTTTTTTTTGTTTGTGTTGGTTTCTTTTTTTATGGGAAAATGTAAAATTTGCTTTGCAAACCCCAGTCCATAAAGTTAAGGTCGACCTGAACTTTACGACTGTGAAACTGGGTCCTAAATGCATGATTCTGACACTGTTTTGCTAGATACCATCGATCCATTGATATATCGTGATTGTTTGTTGTTGTTGTTGTTTTTTTTTGTTTTTTTTTTTTTTGTTTTTTTTTTTTTTGTTTTGTTTTTCAGATGATGTTGTGATACTGACATTCAGTATCGATACTTCATGATACTTGCAAATTAAACTTTTGAAACATAAAAAAATGCAACAATTCTAGATTTTCATCACGAAAACATGCCTATATAATTTTGACGACCTTAAACCTCATTTTTATATAGTAAAACTGGGGTTTACAGAGGTATACATTACTTTTCTTTTTTCTGCTCAAAAACATAGATTATGGGTACTCGTTAGAACCGCCTCGTCGAGGCGGTTTTAAAGAGTACCCACAATCTATATTTTGAGCAGAAATATGAAAAATATTAGAGTTTTTTTATCTGAAAATTTTCAGTTTTTGGTGGTGAAATATTCTATATATTTGAATAGGCGTGTTTTCGTAATGTTCTTCAGGGACTTAAAGTTGTCTTATACATTTTCTGCAGCTTACTTGAAGAGTTCCCCAGCTAGCATTCTACATAAATCTACATCGGGCCGTCATCGGGCCGTCAGCTACCCTGACGGCCCGATGACGGCCCGATATAGATTTACGTAGAATGCTGACTGGGTCTCTATTTCAAAAGACGAACATCCGTGTATGGCATAAACGTATATGGTTCTACACAAAAACAGTATAACACATTAAGTATGACAGTGTTTGATCTATGAAGGTGAATACTATATATGTTGACTTTTAAGCTTAAGACTCGTATTTATAAGAAATATATATACATGTATAAAACAACACACCAAAAAACAGGGATAAACTACTGTGATATATCATCGTATCAGACACTTGATATTGTGATATTATCGGATACGTTTTTTCTGTTAATACCAAGCTCTATATTTTGAAAAGGGGACATCCTTTTGCTCACAGAAAGTCACCCACACCCCACCCACTCTCCAGTATCATATAAAACCTTTCAAATCTTGGTCTACACATATCGCTTAGCACTTTTCAGCAGACGACATATTGAAATATATTGTTCTTCTCAGAAAAACAGGATTTGACATGAAATGTCAAATCCTGTTTTCTGGGAGAAATAAAAAAAATGTCATCAATTGCCGGTTAAATTAAAATTAACCTTTAGAATGGGAGCTTATAATGACACTGGATGCAAACTGTTCATGTCGGAGTTACTTCCCTTGGATTTGCACGTCCCAACCGACACTTTCAAGGGAGGCAACTGTCAGTATGTTTTACCTCCCTTCTGAAACGGTGTCTACATTTTTCGAATGGAATCCTTTTCCCTGGGCAAATTCAGCAGACGACGCTGTTTTTTTTTTTTGTTTTTTTTTTTTTTGTTGTTTTTTTTTTTTCTTTTCTTATTTTTCCCAGAAAATAGGCTTTGACATGTGCTAATTTTCTCCTTAGGAGATAATTTGGATGAAATGTCAAAACCTGTTTACTGCTTTTTACTTTGTACGTCCGTCACACTTTACTTATGCTACAAGATTCCTCCGAAAAATTGATATTTGGCAGACTAATTAGGGCTGAGAAAAAGATCCGCTGCTTCTATGTGCCTCGGGTACCTGGTAGCGTTAAAAATCCGCACAACAACAACAACATCACCTGATTATCTTTTGAAAACTATCAGATTAATTTTATGAGATATATGCACTTTTTGGCATTTTGTATGGACAAGCATATATTTGGGGCATTCCAGTTCTACCTTTTGACAGCCAAAAACTGCTGCATAAATTGCTAATAGTGTAGGTCCTAAAAGGCATCTGACCAGCGTCTACATTGTTTGTCCAAGTATGTCCGTTCGAATAGGGTTATTACAGTGCCTTATGATATTTGAGCCCCGTGGACAAGATTCGGGCTGCTAAACCTTTTTTTTTTTTTGCATAATTTGCAACTATTTTTTTAAATATTCGATTTTTTTAAACCAATGGAACAGAATAAAACTATTGGTAAAAACCATGGTAGTTACGACAAACAGTTTTTGCATTTGAGACGCGTCATGGGAAAAGAGTCATTAAAGCATATATGCGAACATCAAAGGTTCGGGTGAGCTTTCGCATCCGCATCCATCAGTGAACTCAGATCAGACTGTGTCACTGCGCCTCCGCGCATTCTGATCAGTGTTTATGGCAACCCTATCTCTAATTTTTCTGGTGAAACCTAGCATTTTTTTTTTCATCTATTCTCCGCTCTCAAAAAATAAATAAAAAAATAATAATAAAATGAAATTAGGTTTTCCTAGAATAAAATATTTATGCTACCTATCTAATAATGATAATAAAATGAAATTAGGTTTTACTAGAAGAAAATATTTATGCTACCATTTATATGCTAATTATTTGGACAAGTGGGTCACAGCAAACAGTGTATTCCCAGATCAAACTGCTCCTATAGGAGCAGTTTGATCTGGGTCTACACTGTTTCCCATTCCATCAATATTTTTTGGAGGGTATTCAAACAAACCTGGTAAATATTGTGTGAATTTTACTGGGAGTCCAAATATATTCGGTAATTAAGTTACAATTTTGTATAAAAAAAATCCCACCTACTCTATTTTTTTTTCCGAACATGTTACCATAAACACACATTTTTTTTTTTTATTGGCCTCAGTCTTCCCTGGGCACGCTGCGGATAGCCAAATATCAACATAATATTAACTTCAGGTGGGCTTAGACATTCTGATTAGACTGCGCGTACTGGACGGCTAGGCTGACTGGTCCGAACCAGCATTTCAAAAAATTTCACCTGTTCAAAATTCACGTAAATTTTTCACAATATAATTATGAAACATTAATAATTAAAATAAAAGGAGGAAAAAAAAAACGAATAAATTTTTCTTAAATTTCAATTAATACTACAGAAATTGAACAAATCAGGCAAAATACTATCGCTAATTTAACGCTCAGCACTCTGGTAAAATTCTCAGCAGACGACATATTAAAGTATTTTCTTATTTTTCCTAGCAAAAGGGACTTTATATTTTATGCAAATTGTCTCCTGAAATTTCAAATCCTTTTTGTCTACGAAAAAATAAGAAAAAAAAAAAATATTATTAGTTTGTCATCTGCTGAATTGGCCGAGAGTGTGCTAAAACGGTTAACCCTTAAACTGCCAATCACAACAATTGTCGTCTGCTTTGCCATCTACTTGTGATTTTAAGTCATTTCTGCAAACAGTGTGGGCCCAGATCAGACTGCTCCTTTAGGAGCAGTCTGATCAGGGTCTACACTGTTTGCCTGTGTGCAAAAATAGGTTTGAAAAGTTTGCAAGAATATTCAGCAGACGACATAAACAGACGACATTTTCAGATGCAGGTTTTCTTGGCGTTTTAAGGGTTAATTTTAGTATAAACATTTGACAACAAAGGCACCGATGCAGAATAGAAAATGTGGCCTCAACGCGAGAAAACGCACCTTCGGACATGAGCGCCCAGCGAAGATTCAGATCAGCCAACGAATCCGCGCAGTCTTATCAGAATCTTCGTTGTCTGCATGAAGAAACTCTGCATCCTTGGATATCGAAAATGCGCCTAACTAAAGATTCTGACATCACGAACACATTATATATAATTTTGTCCCCCTTAAACCCCACTTTTATATAGTAAAACTGGGGTTTACAGGGGTATACATTATTTTTCATATTTCTGCTCAAAACATAGATTGTGGGTACTCGTTAGAACCGCCTCGGCGAGGCGGTTCTAACGAGTACCCACAATCTATGTTTTGAGCAGAAATATGAAAAATATCAGCCGAGGCGGTTCTAACGAGTACCCACAATCTATGTTTTGAGCAGAAATATGAAAAATATCAGAGATTTTTATCTGAAAATTTTCAGTTTTTGGAGGTGAAATTTTCTATATATTTGAATAGGCATGTTTTTGTAATGTATGACGGTGCGGACGCGCAGGCTGATCTGAATCTTCTCTGAGTGCCCATGTCTGAAGGTACGTTTTCTGACGTTGCGGCTAAAAAGCTATTATCAATCCCAAATTTAATTTAAAAATACTTTCACTCAGAATGAAACGACAGCTAAAATTAGTTTTCCAAGTGATGTCGAAAGCTCGGAATAAGCATCGTTTTGTTATTGTTGAAGTACAGCAGACATTTTGAATCATTATAATTATTAATATTACTATTATTATTATTATTATTATTTTCAAAGCAAATTGCCGAAAGCACAGTGGGCAGTTTGCAGTTTATGGCGAATGACACCGGCAGCAGTCGACATTTTGAACTACGTTATTATTATTATTTTTCAGAGTGAAACAAAATAATTTTCATTTTGCCATTTCAAGTGAAACGTCTGAAACCAGATTTTCTCTGGAAAAAAAAAAAAAAAAAAAAACATATATAGACATATAGACTGTCGTCGTCTGCTACAATGATTTTTTCTTGACACTGTCAGTTATTGAATATATTACCATTTATAAGAAACTCTTCGCTACAGCTCTCCTCTTCAACTTTGGACATCAGTGGTGTGGCTGAATTGTATCTCTCCATTATTTTCTCTGGCGGCGTATGTGACAGATTTTCCCGTAAAATTCAAACAAGCAAACAAAATTTCTTCCAGGTAAAACAAAATACAATGCTTCTACCTTATAATGAAGTCATAAACGCAAGTTTAGTATCACGACAGGTTTTCTTTTTGCATATCGGTTATATAGTAATTTCAAAAAGTTGTTTTTCACAATGTCTGAGAAGTTTGAGTGAGCTCGAAATTTAAGCGGCAGAGCGAACCTTGTCAATACTCATTAATGTTAATTTACTCACGTGTTGTGATAAACGGCTTTGATTAGCCATTTAATTGTTATAGAATTATACCTAATTGTAGATACTTAAAATTGAAAGTCGTGTTCATGTACCGAGTAACATTTTTTCATCAAGAAAACACGCCTATATAATTTTGACCCACTTAAACCCCACTTTGGGTATACATTATTTTTTTATTTTTTTTTTTTTTTTTTTTTTTGTTTGCTCGAAAACAGATTGTTTACAACCTATGTTTTGAGCAGAAATATCAAATTTTTTATCCGAAAACTTTCAGTTTTTGGTGGTGAAATCTTCAATATATTTGAATGGGCGTGTTTTCGTAATGCTGCGACAGTGTACAATCACTGCAAATCAACAAGCATAGCTCACCGAATGAGAATTTATTTATTTATTTATTCATTATCCCCACGCATTAGCGATGGGGATATCTCGAGATATGGTGAACGCCTCTGCCCATCCTCCGTCATGCTACCTCCTCCTAAACCACTGGGGAAAAAACACACTTGTTATAGAACTTCCCCTCATGGTAAGGGTGTACGAGAGCAACATTACTTTCCATCCGTCCGTCACGCCATTAGAATTATTAGCGTGGAGATTTGCTATGGTATGCCATCGATTGCGCAATCTAGTTTATATATCCACCATATATATATATATATATATATATATATATATATATATATATATATATATATATATATATATATATATATATATACTCTGCTCGCTCTGAAATATTTTGAAGTTTATATGCCTCTGTTATTTTACATACCATTTGTCGAAGTAAAAGCTCTTTAATAGGTTTAAAGTAACCTTGTCCTGAGACATGAAGAATTGTAGTTTCAAATACAACCATATTTGACATTTGTTTTCATGTGCCTCATTAATATTGATGAGCAAATTTGTGATGTCATAGAGAAACAATGAAATTAAAAAAAAAAAAAAAAAACTAGAAAAAGTTTTTCAGAAAAAAACAAACAAATGCCCCACACAAGAAGGAGAGAATAACTCCAAAAGTAAAAAAAAAAAAAAAAAAAAGCCAAAGTTGTCATTCTTGCATGTGACATGTCGTCTGCTCCTGTTCTTCATTACTACCAAGTATCATCAAAATATTCTAAAGAGTGTTCGACTTACATAGCGGATTTTTTTGATTGTGTTGGGGTTTAACGACACGTCAACCCTTGAGGGTCATTTTGTGTCGTCTCCCAGAGAAAGGGAGAAAAGAGATAGAAGAGAGAGTAGAGGAGATGAAAGAGAGGGACAGGGAAGAAAGAGGAACAGGAATGAAAGTGAAGAAACAGAAGAAATAAAAACATTCCCCCTCTACCCTTACCCACTACAAGGATAGCAGGCCTTGCCCAACTGTAAGCCAATATCAGTTGGACGCCCCAGTGATGTAAGATACACAGCACCTTCGCACCACCCGACCACCCCCCCTTACATAGCGGACACTAAATCAATGTATAATTAAAGTCAAATATAACAAAGGGAGAGAACAGCAAAAGTAAGGAAGGCAGACTTGCCATTCTTGTAAGGAACACGTCGCCTTGCCCTATTCTACAGTTCTACCAGGTGCCATCAAAATATTCTGAAGGGTATTCCAGTTACAGAGCAGACGAGAAATCAATTTCAAACAAAATAAAGGGAGATAACTCCAAAACTAAGAAAGCCAGAGTTGTCATTGTTGTACGCGACACGTCGTCTGGTCCTGTTCTACATTTCTACCAAGTATCATAAAAATATTCCAAAGGGTCTGACTTACAGAGCGGACCCGAAATCAATTGATAATCCCTGTCAGACATAACAAAGGGAGATGACGCTAAAAGTAAGAGAGCCAGAGTTGTCACTCTTGTACGCGACACGTCGTCTGGTCCTGTTCTACATTTCTACCAAGTATCATAAAAATATTCCAAAGGGTCTGACTTACAGAGCGGACCCGAAATCAATGGATAATCACTGTCAGACATAACAAAGGGAGATGACGCTAAAAGTAAGAGAGCCAGAGTTGTCACTCTTGTACGCGACACGTCGTCTGGTCCTGTTCTACATTTCTACCAAGTATCATAAAAATATTCCAAAGGGTTTTTTACAGAGCGGACACGAAATCAATGGATAATCATTTTCAGACTTAACAAAGGGAGATAACGCCAAATGTAAGAAAAGCAGAGTTGCCATTCTTGTACGCAATACGTCGTCTGGTCATGTTCTACATTTCTACCAAGTATCATAAAAATATTCAAAAGGGTCTTTGATTTACACAGCAGACACAAAATCAATAGATTATCACTGTCAAATATAACAAAGGGAGATAACGCCAAAAGTAAGATAGGCAGAGTTGTCATTCTTGTATGCGATACGTCGTCTGGTCCTGGTCAACATTTCTGCCAAGTACCATCGAAATATTCCAGAGAAATCTTTTTCAAATAAAACAAAGGGTGATAACTCCAAAAGAAAGAAAGCCAGAGTTGTCAATCTTGTATGCGACACGTCATGTCGCCCTGATCTACATTTCTACCAAGTATCTTCAAAATATTTCAAAGGGTATTCAAGTTACAGAGCGGACAAGAAGTTTTACGCCGACGCCCACGCTGACGTTATATTTGTCGAAGTAAAAGCTCTTTATGCATGGTTGTTAACCCAATCACGGTTAATAACTTTGCTTCCCTCTTTAATTGCACGCCGGCGGGTTAGGCCTCAGATTCTATGATGGTTCCAGCGTAAAGGCTTATTTGAAATTTAATTTTGGGTAATGTTGGTTGGTACTTGATGCTCTTTGGTCGGGCCCACCGGAGTCTTACTGTTGGTTTTCTTTTGCTCTAGCATTTCAGTTGTTTCGTGCTGTCAAGTCCTCATTGTTGTTTCATCTCTGTAATTTGTTGATTTTTTTTTTTTTTTTTTTTTTTTTTTTGTTCTCGGAGATGTAGCACTGATGAGTTAGGAAGCTTTCATGCGGACTGAACAAATTATGTGTCTAAACCGCGGCATAAGTAAGGGCGAGGATTGTGGCCACGTAAAAATCGATTTAAGCTTCGCCCCCTTCCACCCCGCCTTTCACTCACCCCCCGCACCCCCCCCCCCTCCCCCCACCCCACCCCGAAAACGTGTTTGTGTTTATTTCCCTTTGATGTCTCTGATGGGAGGTGTGGGATAATTGTATCGATTCCTGATCATTGCCGTCCTTTCTATTCTTAATAGGCATAAAAATAACCTTGTCTGCTGATCTGTGACTTTTGGTTACGACTTTCTGTGCGATGTATTACTTCTGGGAACCAGAAGCCTCGGGTCAACGGACAAGATTATATCATATTTTTACATTACTGGGTTTATGTTACTTGCCAAAAAAATCGACAGTAAATAAAATTTCTAAGTCTAAGTCTAGACAGCCTAACCATTACGAAAACACGCCTATTCAAATATATTGAAAATTTTACAACCAAAAACTGGCAAATTTTCAGATAAAAAATTCTAATATTTTTCATATTTCTGCTCAAAACATAGATTGTGGGTACTGGTTAGACCCGCCTCGACGAGGCGGTTCTAACGAGTACCCACGATCTATGTTTTGAGCAAAAATAAGAAAAATAATGTATACCCCTGTAAACCCCAGTTTTACTATATAAAAGTGGGGTTTAAGGGGGTCAAAATTATATAGGCATGTTTTCGTGATGAATTTAACCTAAACGAAGAACCCCATCCCCTGCAAATGACCACGTGCGAGATAATCATTATCATTATTATAACTTTTATTATTATTATTATCATCATTATTATTATTATTATTATAGTTTTTATCATTATCATCATCATTACCATTATAGTTTTTGTCTTTATTATCATCATTATCTTATATACGAGCGTAGCTTATTTTAGGTTCATTTACTTGGGATTTTTCAATTTTGATTGCGCAACGCGTAAATTCTTTCGAAGTATATGCAGACAACAAAGACCCAGATCTGATGCACAGACTGATCTTGGTCTTCGTCATCTGCTTACAGGATCATTGGATACTGCAGGTCAATAGACAACAAGGGCCTTCGAGCCTCCGGCTAATCTAGATCTTTACTATATATATTTCGAAGACACACTTTTGCGCAGTGGCGGGATCTCCCTTGACTTTGTACCGATCCCAAAATTTGACTTTGAACTTCATTTTTTGACTCTTGTTATCTTAAACACTGATAGCTCAAAGTACTACTTAAATCAAGCTAAACTTTTGATAATATTGGTTTAGTTTTGCTATTGTGTTCTTTACATTTCAACTCATCTCATACAGTTTATACTGTTATCTCAAACTGAAAAATTCTGGTCTTTTGGAGTTTGAGATAACAAGACAGAACCGTAAGTCGGATAACAATTGAAGACTTTCAAGACGGCCGCCACAAGATGGCCTCAATCCGACTTACCATTCGGGAGCAGACGTGGTCTGAAGATTTGCAAGATGGCCACTGTGGCGGCCAGCATGAATATTGGAACGGAACGATTTTTGCAATTCTTAATTTCTTTTGCCCCGATGCCTCCCATCAAGTTACAGTTTAATCTCATTTACTGTTAGGGAGATGTCGTTTGAAGATTTTCAAGATGGCCGACATGGCAGCCATCTCGGAAATGGAAACGGAATGGTTTTTGAAATTCTATCTCCATCAGGCCCGAATGCCTCCCACGAAGTTTGATGTCAATCTGACTTAGGGTTCGAGAGCAGATGTGGTTTCAAGATTCTTAGATAGCCAAACGGAATGATTTTAGCAATTCTGAATCTGTATGTTGCCCCGAAGCTTCCTATCAATTTTCGGCTCAATCCAACTTCCGGTTGGGGAGATGTTGTATTTCAAGATGGCTATCTTGGATATCGGAATGGAACGGAACGATTTTAGCAATATTCCGAATCTCTATATCGCTCCAATGCCTCACATCAAGTTTTGGCTCAATCCAACTAACGGTTTGGGAGGAGATGCCGTTTGAAGAATTTCAAGATGGCCGCCATGGCTGCCATCTTGGATATCGGAACGGAACGTTTGAAGCAATTCTAAACTTCTATGTCGCTCCGATGCCTCCCACCAAGTTTCAGCTCAATCTGACTTATGGTTTGGGGGTAGATTTAGTTGGAAGAATTTTAAGATGGCCACCATACGCGATCTTGAATATCGAAACGGTACGACTTTAGCATTCTCAATCTCTATGTCACTGTGATGCAGCCCATCAAGTTTCGGCTCAATCTGACATGGTTTGGGAGATGTCATTTAAAGAATTTCAAGATAGCCACCATGGCGGCCATCTTGGATATCAGAACGGAACGATCTTAGCAACTCTGAATCTCCATGTTGCCTTAATGCCCCTTCCCCACCCCCTTTCCCACCCCCTCCACCCCCGCACCCACTATGGTTCAGCTCAATCCAACTTATGGCTCTGGGAGGAGATGTCGAAAAAGTGAAACGCTCACGGACGGACGGACGACGGACAATGTAATCATACGCTGACCTGGAGTAAAGCTCCAGGTAAGCTAATAAACTCAGGAACTGATACAGCAAGATCCACATCAAGCCCCTAACATCAAATGGGAAAGACTGACAAATACAATTAAGCAGCCACAAAATGAACAGATGGCAAACAGAGTTGGCAACTATTTCCCATCAAGCAGGAACTCTGTTACCCAAACTTAACTGAATATATAATCAACTTATTATTAAAAGAAAGACATTTAAAGTGAAGCACAACATAACAATTATCAAGAGGCCCACCGGCCACGGCTCGCTCACCTGAGTGAAATGCAGATATGCATTTGTTATGCAACATTTTTTTTTATTCTGTCATTGCAACTAATGAAAGAATCATCATTTATACAGTTCTTGGTTTTGAAGAAGAATGTGTTTTCTACATATTCTTCTTCTTCAAATTATTATTATTATTATTACTTTTATTTTATTTTATTTTCTTTTATATTTTTATTTTTTTATTTTTTTTTTTTTTTAGGTTTAGGGGCTAGCTAATGCATTTTAAACGGAATAAATCTCAAGTACCTCATAATTATGTACAAAATAGTCCAAAATAGCCCCTAAACCTTGGATGTTTGCCAGGACAGACAGACGGACACTCAAAATTTCAGACGGTATAACACTTGCCACTTTTTGTGGCGAGGCATAAAATGCAATTTAACCATTATAAGTCAATGGGAGCTTTCTGTTGCCATGGAAACCAAACCAAGAGGCAGACCACCATAATTTTTAGCTATGTTGAATTGCTCTTACCCAAGCAACTTTTGTACCAAATTAGAGTCATACTGCTTCAGTGCTTTCGAAGTTGTCATTTGAAAAATTCTTTTTTCAAAATTGAATGTTGCCGTGGCAACCAAACAACACGGCCACCAGTCATAAAACATAAAAAACTGGGTAGATGATCATCTGATGATCATAACTGCCAAATATGGCTCACATCACTTCACTAGTTATGGAGAAAGAGCAATTTAACCATTCTCCCATTATAAGTCTATGGGAGCTTTCTGTTGTCATGGCAACCAAACCAAGAGGCAGACCGCCGAACTTTTGGCTATATTGAATTGTCCTTAGCCTGGCAATATTTGTACCAAATTAGAGTCTTTCTGCTTCAGTGGTTTTGGACCAGTTGTCATTTTTTTTTAATTTAATGTTGCCATGGCAACAAAACAAAATGGCCACCGGTCATCAAACACATAAGCTGAGTAGACAATCATCTAATGATCATACCTGGTTCACGTCACTTCACTGGTTATGGAGAAAATGCAATTTAACCATTTTCCCAGTATAAGTCTACGGAAGCTTTCTGTTGCCATGGCAACCTAACCAAGAGGCAGTACCCCAATTTTAGCTATTTTGAATTGTCCTTAGCCAAGCAACATTTGAAACAAATAAGAATCATACTGCTTCATTGGTTTTGGAGGAGGTGTCGTTTTTAAAAAAAATCCTTTTTTAAAATTTAATGTTACCATGGCAACCAAACAAAATGGCCGCTGGTCATCAAACACACAAACCTGGTAGACAATCATCAGAAGATCATAACTCCTAAATATGGTTCACATCACTTCACTGGTTATGGAGAAAATGCAATTTAACCTTTTTCCCATTATAAGTCTATGGGAGCTTCCTGTTGCCATGGCAACCAAACCAAGAGGCAGATCACCATAATTTTAGCTAGTTTGAATTGCCCTTACCCAAGCAACATTTTACTGAAATAGAGTTATACTGCTTCAGTGGTTTTGAAGGAGTTGTCATTTTAAAAAATCCTTTTTTCAAAATTTAAAGTTGCCATGGCAACCAAACAAAATGGCCGCTTGCAATAAAACACATAAACTGGGTATACAATCATCAGATGATCATAACTGCCAAATATGGTTCACATCACTTCAGTGGTTATGGAAAAAATGCAATTAAACCATTTTCCTATTATAAGTCTATGTGAGCTTTCTATTGCCATGGCAACCAAACCAAGAGCTAGATCATCATAATTTTAGCTATTTTTTAATCACCCTACAAAAGCAACATTCTTACCAAATTAGGGACAAATCACATCAATGGCTTTGGAGTTGTCGTTTGAAAGTGTTTCAGAACGGACGCACGGACGCACGGACGGACGACGCAAAAAAGTGATCACTATTGCTCATCCTGAGCATAGTTCAGGTGAGCTAAAAAGTACCAGAATGAAAGTACCGCCTTGGAACGGTTAGTAATGAATTACTGCGGGCTTTAGCTAGCTTTACGGAATCCCAACCATCGCCCTGATCTTCCATAGTGGTAAAAACATATGTTTGTTCGGTCCTTGTGGATGTATTCTGATTCATTCATGAATCATTACTGGCAACAGATAAATCAAAGATAAATCCTTTAATGAAGCAAAGATGAGGACTCAACAGAAACAACGTGTTGAGACAGTTGGCGATCCCTGGGTTGTCAAACTACACCGCCGGAACACTGGAGCAAAAGAAAACTACCAGTTGAACCCCGGTGAGACATAAAAAGTTCCGACCCAGACAATCTCCCGACCCACCGGCGTGCAATTAAAGTGGTAGGCAAAGCGGTCAAGAGTGATTGGATTAAGTATGCCATTGAGTGAAGTTCGAATTTTGAAAACTCTCCAATTCGACATCAGGATACTCAAAACCTTATGTTTTTTTTTTTTTTTTTTTTTTTTTTTTTTTTTTTTTGGAAATTGCACACAGGCTTAGTCCTCTAAGCGGTTAATCATCTATGTGGTTAACAAGTACTTTGTGCACATACTTTCGCCAGAAACTGACAACTTTCCTTCTTGAATCAGAGGAAGGTGACGAATGGTCGTAGAAATTATTTCATGATCAATCTCAACGAAAATTATATGGCTGAGTTGGGGTTCTAACTTGCGACTCCCCCCCCCCCCCCTCCCACACACACAAACCTACACACACCCTCGACCCCCTGTATCTATAGTCAGACACGCTACCGACTGTGCTAGGGAGCCCGGTTCAAATATTCTATTGAATACTTAACGCTTAGCACTCTGGGTAAAATTTTCAGCAGACGACATTTTGAAATATTTTTCTTATTTTTCTCAGAAAACAGGATATGACATTTCATGCAAATTGTCTCCTAAGGAGACAATTTGCAAGAAATGTCAAATCCTGTTTTCTGGGAAAAATAAGAAAAATATCATCAATCTGTCGTCTGCTGAAAATGCCCAGAGAGTGGTAAAGGTTAAGAATGCTACGATTTTCTTTCGATTTATTCAAATACTGCTGTAATTAATATCAGCAGCTGCAGATAAGAGGAGTAGCTCCCCCCACCCGACCCCAAACACACACACACACACACACACACACACACACACACATATATATATATATATATATATATATATATATATATATATATATATATTGAGATCCAGTGCTACCAAAAAGCTCCCAACGACATACAAAAGATATATCGCCTTTCCAAAAGGATGTCGAAAATGATACTCCGACGAAAAATGATACTACTAAGTATTAATTACTTACGAAACATAATATCAGGTTTTCTGAGTTGCAATTGTCGAACAACAGTAGCCACGAAAACATGATACCAATAGGAAAACGTCTGCATGCATGGAAAACAGCTTATAGCAATTTGTTCTTTACCGTCGGTTTTCTTATCATATATGGCTGATATAGGTAAAATTAATTTAACCAAGTAATCACCTTCACCGTGGTTTGTGTACTCTCCGATATTTTGTAATAGACGTTCTTGTAACAAATTTAATTGGTGTTCCTTACCTCGACATATGCAGGATGTGTACATTATTCGAAGGGTTCATGTTAGTTGAAAATTCGGATTATCTGTTAATATTCATTGTTCTCTATATAAATTTAAATCGCTGGATGTGAAGTACGTGGATGCATATTAGGGTTGCTACACGACACTTAACCCTAGCTGCAATCAAGTAAAATAAAAAAAAATCTAAAAGGTTGCCTTTGGAAACGGAGACCACATATAAGCACGAAAACCAGAGACTCGGTTTTATTAGGTCTCTTCATACACATAAGTGAAGTTATGTTTATGTCATTAAAACTGGGTATCAACAGTACACATTCAGATTAGCCTATATATCCAAGCCGATATGTCTGCGAAATTGATGCCCGGTGACCATAGTTATTTAAGAACATGAAACATACATTTCATCAGATTTGAGGAAATTATCCTTAAGATGGTATTGTAATCTTGGGTCCATGGTCACTATCTGTAACGAGGGGCGGAATGTCCAGTTTATTGCAGGAATTTCTCAAGCTAGAGAAGAGTACATGCACTTAAGGGTAAGTGCGTACTTTATCTAATTAATGTATATCCGCCACACACACAAATATATATATATATATATATATATATATATATATATATATATATATATATATATATATATATATATATATATACCGAGACAGTCGGTAGGCACCTTAGGAAGAAAAGACTGTCTTCTCTTCCTAATGTGCCTACCGACTGTCTCTAAAAGACAAAAGGGGTTTTCCATGTATGCAGATGTTTTCATATTGGTATCATGTTTCGTGGCTTCCGGTATTCGAAAATTGCAACTCTGAAAACACGGTATAATTTTTTGTACGCAATGTACGAAAATTGACACCGGGTATCATTTTCGTCGAGGTATCATTTTTCGTCATATCAAAGCACAGCAGCGCTATGGCACTGTAAAAGCTTAGATTAGCAGCCACCGTCGGGGCGGTACTTTTCGCCTCCCTTCAGCACGTTCAACGTGACTTAAAACGGTTTGCAGTTTCATCGGAATTTGTTTCACCTTTGAGTCCTCTTCATACAGCAATGTTGCAGGCAGACCACTTAACATGTTTAACTGTATGAGAAACCTACAATACGGTGTAACGTGTATGTCACCTTTGCTCTTCTCGAATTCAGACACCCGAAGACCAGTACCCGTTAGTTTTCTATACAAGTCAGCGGTGCTTTTTACTTCGTCGAAACTGGTCTGGTCATAAATTATAATAACATCCGGTGCTGTTGTTGTAACATCAGCTTCTTTGACTTTCATCACATATATCTCGAACCACAGAAGTTCATCCTTGATTTCAGGGTTGTTTCGTCCTTCAATAACAAGATGACCACCATGTGCCAGTGTCTGCAGTCCTGATTTTGATTTCAATCGAAACTTTATACCAGAACCCAGCACTCCTTCTTGAGGAGCTCTCATAAACAATTCAAGTTTTGTGTCAATAGATACACCGAACTTTTCAATAATGACTTTAACATTTATTAGGTACTCAAGTGCATCACGAACTTTATCAGCAAGATTCATATTGAATCCATGCACATGTCTGTGTAATCTTCCCAAAATGCCTTCAAGCTTTGCTGCCATTTTGTTTATACTTCCTGTTACTACTAATATTTGTGGTATATTTATTTCGCTTTCTTTAAGCTGCTTCAGCAATTTAAGCCTAAGAGACGTATCTCCGACAAGCTCACACAACCTATACAGAAACGTTTGCTCTATTTCTTTAAGGTCGTATATCTGCAGGAGACCTTCTTCAATATCTCGATGAGTAAGACATATAATAAAATCCCCTGCACTCTGTCCGGTCTTTAGAAGTGTATCTTGCAGAATTAACAGGGCCCTGCCAATAGCAATCAAGTCATCCTGACCTGCCATTGAGAAGAAACTTATTTGTGGATATTCAATAATAGCGTTTCGTCTGTAAAATGTATTTGTGCTGTAAAACGTATCATTAGTGTGAAAGGTTCCTTTCTCAACCTCATGCTTATATAAAAAAGCGGCCAAAGCACTGTCACAGAGCTCTACAGGACTGCCCTTACAATCCAAGAATGCATTCGGTTCAGTGTTGTCGCCTTTATCAGAACGCACCACTTCCTTTAACGGTAGGAACAAAGGTAAGTTAATTTGTCTGGCCCCATGTCTTTCTGCAACTTCCACGAATAGTTTTCGCAGCTTAATTACATCATCTGTTAACTTAAGATATTGAACTGATGGCAAAACTTTGTCCATCTTCTGACTGTACAGTTGTTGCATCATAACGCGAAACAATTCTCCATCAGGTTTTGAGATGACAAGAGGCAACATCCTTTTAAATTGAACTTCTTCCAACGGTTCTGGAGGCAAATAACTCAGAAGCTTTGCTAACGGACCCCTGTCTTCTGGCTTTTTGGCCAAGAGTTTGCTTATCAATTTCATTTGATTTGCCTTGGATTTTTGATCAAAGGTGTCTGGAAATATTCTTTCATTTCTAAGTTTAATGAATATGGACGCTTTTTCTTGTTCAGTTACTAAAGGTACATGACACATTTCAAAAAATACTAATCCTAAGCTAAACAGGTCTATTTCATGACCATATTTAGCAGAAGATACATTCAACACTTCAGGTGCGGTGTACCATACAGTTCCTACACCACCAGTCAGACTTGTTGATGCTTTATGTTTTGCTTGGCTGGGTAATTCCAAAGATCTATCACCGAATCCCGAAGACTCTGCTTCAACATCTGCATGTAATCTTGAAAGTCCAAAGTCGCCAATTTTAACAACATCATCTATTGTTATGAAGATATTTCTAGGAGTGAGGTCTCTGTGTGTAATGCCTTTGCCATGGATATAATCTAGGCCTTGAACAATCTGCCTAAAATAGCTCCAGCATTTCGCGTCATCATTTACTAAGGCTCCATTATCAATGGCTTCTCTTAGTGTTGAATGACAAAATTCCATCTTAATATACAGATCTAAAAATCTTGGTTCGCCCACGTCCATATTTCCAGTGTCGTTGGCTGAGCGACTAGCATCCTTTGATAACTGATGTGGAAAAACAATATGCTCTGAATTACTTATTTCCTCCAAAATACCTGCAATATCCAAGTCTTTAAGCGAACAATCATGAGGATCTTCACTGTCGGAACAAACATCGGATTCGTCTTCCGTTTCGTCTTCTAGTTTACTCTCCACTTCATTTTTGACATCAAGCGATACTGCCGCCTCATCAAATATTATATCGCATTCACCACTATTGCTGCCATTGCCACGGGATATTGATGTCTTATGTCCTGCTTCGTCAGAACGAGTCACCTGCAATGTGTTTGAGTCTGTCTTTTCGTCCGAGGAAACTTCTTCAACAATCGCACTGTCGGAAGATGTCGATGTCTTATCGTCTTCAAAAGATATCTGTAACTGTTTGAAGTTTGGCAATATTTCTTTCGAACGCATTTTGGCGTGGGCAATGTTTTGGATTTTGTCAGCACTATCTATGTCCGAAATCGTTTCCTTTGTAGCTGGAACTGTTTCTGTTGGTTGTGGACCGTGAACAGTGTGTGTTGCATTATTCAACCCAGAACACTCAGAGTCGTTGCTTGTAGTAGATGAATCTTCCTGGTTTACAGTAGGTCTGGTGGACTTGACAGCATTATTATTAGTATGTTTCATATCGTCTCGTTTTAAACCGGAATTAGTGTTCCGTAAGTCTTCTACATTTTCCAAATTTTCTTTACTTTCTGACTGATCCGTCTCGCTCTCATATGATGCATTTCTAACGAGACTTTGATTGGCACTCACTTCAACCCAAGAGTCATAATATCTGACCACATTTTCATGGGAAAGCTTAGCGTTGTTTATGATCTCTCTTTTCAAAAAAGGCAAATACTTCTTACGTTTGTGCTGGTCGAAACGCATTCTCTTTAGAGCATATATATGGTAATCCTTCTTTGATCTAACTTTAAAAACTTCTCCATAGCCTCCTTTTCCGATTGGTTCCATATAGTTGTAATCATTATTAAAAGTACCTGTGCTTATTGTTCCTAAAAATTCTGATTCAAGTTTGTCTGCCATGGATTTTGAAGTGTTTGTCTTTTTCTTTCCCAGTGGACCCTGCTCCACGGCGTGTTCTACGGAAGTGTCAACCGCTCGCACTGTAATAATAATAAAACTAATAATTATAATAACATATAGAAAATCATCCACGGAAGCCAGGCTCATATAAATGCTTTAGTGACCAGGGTATAACTCGATGAATGTTTATTGTCGTATCAAAGTTGGACGAGTTAATCCAAAATCCGTTTTTAGATAAGCATGACTAAAAATAGCCATCAGAGGAGATGGCAAATCCCATTTCTGAATTTAGCATATTTCAATCGATAGCATGGATATATTGAACAAGAGCAAAGAAAAAAGATGCAAAGATAGTATGAAATGTGACCAAATAATTAAGTGAAAACAAAAATAGGTGTACTGTGAATGATTTTATTTTTGCGTGTTTTTTTTTTTTTTTTTTTTTTGTCAAAATCATCTAATAATTACTTCTGATATCATAATTTGTACAGGATACACAATATTTGCAAATACTTTGAATTTGTGAGTGTACATATTCAGAAATAATAGCAAAAATAAATGCCTTGTAAAGGTAAAGGAACTTGCTGTATGTTCATTGGGGTAAAAAATCAACAGAGTAAAATTTGTCTTTCTTGCACGCTAAACACCTTCTTGACCTGATATATGTCCCTATCAAAAATTATCAAATTATCTCAAACAGTATGGGAGTAACGGCCTGCACAAGATTTCGGCATCAGGGGAGATAAGTACTAAAGGAGAAAGTGAGAGTACTCTTGAACAGCTTAGAAATTCATTCAGGGGAGGTAACTAGAAAACAATCACAGCAGAGGTTGTCTCTCTTGCATGTGACACACCTTATGTTCGATACCAATGCCACTACCAAATATTATCAAAATATGTCTAAGGGTATCAAAGTTATGGAACACACAATATTTTGGCTTTAGGGGAGATAACTACATAATGAAGAAGTATGAGTTATCTCTCTTCCACGTGACACACCTACTGGTCCTCCTCTTCATCTCTACCAAATATTATCATATTATCTCAAACAGTATGGGAGTTATGGCCTGCACAGGTTTCGGCTTCAGGGGAGATAACTACATAACGAAAAAAGTGAGAGTTTTCTCTCTTGCATGGGACATGCCTACTGGTCATCATCTTCATTTCTACCAAACATTATCAAAATATGTCTAAGAATATCAAAGTTACAGAGCGCACAAGATTATGGCTTCAGGGGAGGTAACTACATAATGAACAAAGTGAGAGTTATCTCTCTTGCATAGGACATGCCTACTGGTCCTCCTCTTCATTTCTTCAAAACATTATCAAAATATGTCTTAGGGTATCAAAGTTATGGAGTGCACAAGATTTCGGCTTCAGGGGAGATAACTACAAAACGAATAAAGTGACAGTTGTCTCTCTTACACGCGGCGCGCCTACTGGTCTTTCTTTTAACCCTACCAAATATCATCAAATTACCTCAAACAATATGGGAGTCATGGCCTGCACAAGATTTCGATTTCAGGAGAGATAACTATATCACGAATGAAATTTGAGTAACACTGGCCCAGAGACTCCAGAGGAGAAGTGGTTTCAAATTCTCAACATTTTTCCCATACATATGCACAGGGAAGCAAACTTTACCTCGCCGTGTAAAGGTCAAATGTCGATGTACGACCATTATTTTAGCAGCTTTGATAGACCTCCTGTACCCGATGATATATGCAAAGATTCAGCCATAAGGCATACTTGGTTTTGGAGAAGATTTTTAAAGGTTTTTACCATATATGGTTATGGCGGTCATCTTGATCAATGGATGGTAACCATTTTAGCAGTCTTTCATTTCCCTGCCCAAGGGAGGCTCCAAATGAAATTTGAGCAGCATTGGCCCAGAGTCTTCAGAGGAGAAGTCGTTTGAAATTATCAACATTTTTCCCGTACAAATGCATAATGAAGCAAACTTGAACTTGCCGTAAAAAGGTCAAATGTCAATGTACGATCATTATTTTAGCAACTTTGGTAGACCTCCCGTCCCCGATGATGTATGCAAAGATTCAGCCCCAAGGCATCCTCGGTTCTGGAGAAGAAGATATTTAAAGTTTTTTACCATACTCGTATATGGACATGGCGGCCATCTTGGTCAACGGACTGCGACCAATTTAGCAATCTTTCGTTCCCCCAACCTAAGGAGGCTCCAAATGAAATTTGAGCAAAACTGGCTCAGGGGCTTCAGAGGAGAAGTCGTTTGCAAATGTTAACGGACGGACGGGCGCACGAACGGCCGACGGACGAAAAATGATCATTATAGCTCATCCTGAGCATAGCTCAGTTGAACTAAAAAAAAGTTATTGCATATCTGCAAATGCCTTGCAACTTCTTTCAGTATTTCCATAGCAACTAGGACTCAAATTTGATCATACCGTAAAAAGGCAAAAGTCAAATTATTATCCTCATTTGAACAAACTTAGTAAACGTTGTGTCGCAAATGCTGTAAACCTAGATTCACCCTCAAAGTTTTCATAGTTCTGGTGAAGACGATTTTTAAGTGTTTTACCATATATGTGCATGACAGCAATCTTGTTCAATGGTGCGAAACCATTTAAACTAGAGCTGTTGTTTGTAAAATACTATGGCCCCAAACACTGCCTGACTCTAACACTGCTCGACTCCAACACTGCTAGCCCATGACAGTAATAACAGTATAAATATACGTGATTTCAGTGTTATTTTATCAAAAGGGAAATAACTCTTAAATGGGTGATAAGTCGGATAAGAAAAAAAAATACAGGTCACCTATGTTTTCATGAGGAATCCATATATATGAAATTTCAAAACATTAGCGTACATGGTTCTAAACTTATGCTATGCATAATAAAGCAACTAACGGCCAAAATTTGCAAAGGACCATAACGCAAACAAAATTTCATTAAACTGGCTGAAAATTTAATCAGGTGATCTCCTCAGTCCCAATCAGTAAATCAAATATAAAGGCTCTAGCTCAAATACCTTTTGAGATATCTTGCTAACGAGTTTTCAATGTTATTTTATTATAAGGGAAATAACTCTAAACTGGGAGATACTTCGGATAAAAAAAAAAAACTACGATTCATCTTTTTTTTCATGAGGAATCCATATATGAAATTTCTAAACATTAGCATACATGGTACTAAACATATGCTATGCACACACGAAAGCAACTGATGACCAAAAATTGCAAAGGGCCATAACTCCAAAAACAATCATTCAACTCGCAGAAAATTTAATCAGGTGATCTCCTCCTCAGTCCCAATCAGTATACCAAATATAAAGGCTCTAGCTCAAATACTTTTTGAAATAAATTGTTAACCAGATTTCAATGTTATTTTATTACAAGGGAAATAACTCTAAAATGGGAGATAATTTGGATAAGAAAAAAACTACGGGTCACCTATTTTTTCATGAGGAATCCATACATGATATTTCAAAACATTAGCATACATGGTTCTAAACATATGCTATGCACAAATGGCCGAAAATTGCAAAGGGCCATAGCTCCAACAAAATTTCATTAAATTAGTTGAAAATGTAATCAAGTGATCTCCTCCTCAGTCCCAATCAGTATATTAAATATCAAGACATCAAGACTCTAGCGCAAATACTTTTTTAGATATCTTGCTAACGAAATTTCAATGTTATTTCATTAAAAGGGCAATAACTCTAAAATGGGAGATAATTTCGGTAAGAAAAAAAATACGGCCACCTATTTTTTTCATGAGGAATCCATATATGAATTTTCAAAAACATTAGCATACATGATTCTAAACTTATGCTATGCACATGAAAGCAACAAGATTAAATAGCTAGAAATTGCAAAGGGAAATAACTCCAAAAACATTTCATTAAACTGGCTGAAAATTTAATCAGGTGATATCCTCTTCAGTCCCAATCAGTATACTAAATACAGTCAAACTTCAATCGCTCGAAAATTTTTGGGACCATGGAAATGTGTTCGAGAGATGAGTAGTTCGAGCCAATGAGATTTAATCATGGCGCCAGGTCAGGAAGCAAATGGCGATAATTTATGGAAATGTTTTCGATCTTCAACAAAATAATGGTATGTTGCGTGTAGTCATTAGAATCGCCTCTATGAGGCGATTCTAATGAATACACCCAACATACAATTTCATAATAAAATCAATATTTATTTACTTGAGCTATCGGAAAAATTCCGTAGGGACTCGAAAATGGGTTCGAATAAGCCATGGTAAACGAGCCATCGGTATTCGAGCCATTGAAGTTCGACTTTATCATGGTTCTAGCTCAAATATTTTTTGAGATGTCTTTCTAACGAGATTTCAAAGTTATTTTATTAATAGGGAAATAACTCTAAAATGGGAGATAATTCAGATAAGAAACAATATATGGGTCACCTACTTTTCATGAGGAATCCATAAATCAAATTTCAAAGCATTAGCATACGTGGTGCTAAACTTCTGGTATGCACATGAAAGCAACAAATGGCCAAAAATTGTAAAGGGCCATTACTCCAACAATATTTCATTAAACTGGTTGAAAATATTAAATCAGGTGATCTCCTCCTCAATCCCAATCAGTATCCCAAATATAAAGACTCTAGCTCAAATACTTTTTGAGGTATCTTGCTAACGAGAATTCAATGTTATTTTATTAAAAGGCAATAACTCTAAAATGGGAGATAATTCCGATAAGGAAAAAAATACGGGCCACCTATTTTTTCATGAGGAATCCATATATGAATTTTCAAAAACATTAGCATACGTGATTCTAAACTTATGCTATTCACATGAAAACTACACGATTAAATAGCCAGAAATTGCAAAAGGACATAACTCAAAAAAAATAATTAAACTGGCTGAAAATTTAATCAGGTGATTTCCTCCTCAGTCCCAATCAGTACACCAAATATCAAGGCACTAGCTCAAATATTTTTGGAGATACATTGTAGCTTGCTTACAAGATTTCAATGTTATTTTATCAGAAGGGCAATAACTCTAAAATGGGAGATAATTCTGGTAAGAAAAAAATACAGGTCACTTTTTTTTTTCATGAGGAATCCATATATGAAATTTCTAAACATTAGCATACATGGTTCTAAATTTATGCTATGCACATGACAGCAACAAACGACCAAAAATTGCAAACAGCAATAACTACCAACAAAATTCATTAAACTGGCTGAAAATTTAATCAGGTGATCTCCTCAGTCCCTATCAGTATACCAAATATAAAGGCTCTAGCTCAAATACTTTTTGAGATATCTTGCTAACGATATTTCAATGTTACTTTATTACAAGTAAAATAACTCTAAAATGGGAGAAAATTCGGAAAAGAATACAAGAGGCCCACGGGCCACGGTTCGCTCACCTGAGTGACATAGCCACTGCAGACATTAGCATTATTGGTTCTAAACTTATGCTATGCACATGGAAGCAACACGATTAAGAGGCCAAGATTTCCAAAGGGCCATAACTCCAACACAATTTCATTAAACTGGCTGAAAATTTAATCAGGTGATCTCCTCTTCAGTCCCAATCAGTATACCAAATATCAAGGCTGTAGCTCAAGTACTTTTTGGGATATCTTACTAACGAGACTTCAATGTTATTTATAAAAAAAAAATAACTCTAAAATGGGAGATAATTCGGATAAGAATAAAAATACGGGTCACCTATTTTTTCATGAGGAATTCATATATGAATTTTCAAAACAATAGCGTACATGATTCTAAACTTATGCTTTACACATGAAAGCAACAAATGGCCAAAAATTGCAACGAGCCATAACTACAACAAAATTTCATTAAATTGGTTGAAAATTTAATCAGGTGGTCTCCTCCCCCAGTCCCAATCAGTATACCAAATATCAAGACTCTAGCTCAAAGACTTTTTGAGATATCTTGCTAACGAGATCTCAATGTTTTGTTGTTTTTTGTTGTTTTTTTATTATTATTATTATTATTATTATTTTTATTATTTAAAGGGAAATAACTCTAAAATGGGAGATAATTCGGATAAGAAAAAAATACGGGTCACCTATTTTTTTTTCATGAGGAATCCATATATGCATTTTCAAAACATTAGCATACATGGTTCTAAAATGCTATGCACCAGAAAGCGTGACAAACGAACGAATGAGCGAACAGACAAGCCAGAAGCAATGTGCCTCCCACCTTTTTTCAAAGTTGGGGGCATAACAAATTGTCAACATCCTTTCGACAGAAGACCCTATGTAAAATCTGGTGAAAAATGTTCAAGTGGTTTCAGAGAAGATGACGTTTAAAGATTTCACGACTGTACACATCTGCAAAAAGATAACCCCAAAAATTTTGACGGCAGCTAAACAGTTTTACTTCTTAACTCAGATGCAATAAGTTTCAGCCATTTCATAAATACCTTAAATTCTGACAGGCAATTAAATTAAAGGATACTACAGAAACAGGGTTAACTTACTATATCTATTTGATAAATAACTGTAATTTAATCAGAGCGCTGTAGGCGCTGGTGGCCTGGGCATCAGAAGGCCCAGGGGCTTCAAAGCTCACCAGATTTCAAATAAATACAAAAATCTGTAAAGACTAATATGATGAATATTTAAATAGAAAGTCTCAGCCTCATAGAGGATATGGTTTCTGAGCTGATAATTTTAAGGAATTCTTTCTATTTTCCATGGTAATTAGTACCAAGAGGCCCACGGGCCATAGCCACTGCAGACATGCAGATGTTGTGCAACATTTTTCCAATCCTATCATTGCAACTAATGAAAATATCATCATTTGAGCAGTTCTTAGTTTTGAAGAAGAATATATAGGCCTGATAGTCAATGGAGCATGATCATTTGAATAAACCACATTTCAACAGAGGGTTATAATGTGAAATTTGGTGGAAATTGGCTAAGTGGTTTCTGAAGAATCATGATTTTATACATGTAAACAGCACAGTGACAGGGAAATATTATAAATATATACCAGATGATGGCCATCTTAGATTTCCAATCAGAACAATTTTAACTACTGCTGATCTACAAGTCACTTCGATACTTTCAATATAAATGTATATAGCCCATACAAACAGGGAAGCAAATTTGACCTTGGAGGTAAAATGTCAAATGTCAACATAGAACCATCATTTTAGCAATTTTGGTAGATCCCCTGTCCCCCATAATTTGTGCAAAGATAAGGACCCACGGCTCATTTGGTTATGGAGAAGAAGATTTTTCAAGGTGTTTACAATATATGGGCATGGCAGCCATTTTGATCAATGGACCACCCATTTTAGCAATCTTTCATTCTCCTGCCCACGGAGGCTCCGCATGAAATTTGAGCAACACTAACCCGGAGGCTTCAGAGGAAAAGCCATTTGAAATTATCAACATTTTTTCCATACAAATGTATGGGGCCCATACAAATGCATACAGAAGCAAACTTGACCTCGCCGTAAAAAGGTTAAATGTCAATGTATGACAATTATTTTAGCAACTTTGGTAGACCGCCCGTTCCAGATGATATATGCAAAGATTCAGCCAGAAGCCATCCTCAGTTTTGGAGAATAAGAATTTTAAATGTTTTTCCCATACAAATGCATAAGGAAGCAAACTTGACCTTGCCGTAAAAAGGTCAAATGTCAATGTATGACCATTATTTTAGCATCTTTGGTAGACCCCCTGTCCCCGATAATTTATGCAAACATTCAGCCCCAAAGCATCCTCGGTTCTAGAGAAGAAGATTTTTAAAGGTTTTTACCATATATGGGCATGGCGGCCATCTTGGTCAACGAACCGTGAAAATTTTAGCAATCTTTTGTTCCCCCTATCTAAGGAGGCTCCATATGAAATTTGAGCAAAATTAGTCCAGAGGCTCCAGAGGAGAAGTTGTTTGAAATTCTGAATATTTTTCCCAGACAAATGCATAAGGAAGCAAAATTGACCTTACCGTAAAAAGGTCAACTGTCAATGTACGACCATTATTTTAGCAATTTTGGTAGCCCTCCTGTTCCCGAAGATATATGCAAAGATTCAGCCATAAGGCATGCTCGGTTTTGGAGAGGAATTTTAAAGGTTTTTCCCATACAAATGCATAGGGAAGCAATCTTGACCTTGCCGTAAAAATGTCAAACGTCAACGTAAGACAATTCTTTTAGCAATTTTGGTAGACCTCCCGTCCCCAATGATTCCTGCAAAGGTTCAGCCCCAAGGCATTCTCGGTTCTGGAGGAGAAGATTTTTAAAGGTTTTTACCATATATGGGCGTAGCGGCCATCTTGGCCAACAGGCCGCGACCATTTTAGCAATTTTTCGTTCCCCCACCCTAAGGAGGCTCCATATGAAATTTGAGCAAAATTGGCTCAGCGGCTTCTGAGGAGAAGTCGTTTGAAAATGTTAACGGACGGACGCACGGACGGACGACGGACGAAAAGTAATCACAATAGGTCATCCTGAGCAGAGCTCATGTGAGCTAAAAATAAAGCCATACTGCTGATAAAAGATTACTCAAGGAACATTACAATATACGTTTTGTCAAAGTATCTGCAATTGCTGGGCAGTAAATACTTTTCCACTATAAGTATATGGAAATTGTAACTGGCATAGCAACCAAACCAAAGTGTTGATTTTCATAAAAAAAAAAAAAAACAACAAAAAAAAAAAAAATTCAATCCCCCAGCCCAAGGATGCTACAGATGAAATTTGGCTCAATTTGCCTTGTGGTGTTAGAAGAGATGTCTGAAAGTGTTGACGATGACAGACTATGACGGCCACAACAACGGAAGGCTATTCTATAAGCTGTTTGGAGCCTTCTGCTCTGGTAAGCTAAAGACAAAGGAATGCTATAATTGTTGAACTGCCACTGGATATGTATCAATGAAAACGAAAGAGTTAGTTTTGTTCATGGTTTTATTAAGCATAACGGTTTTATTAAGCATAACATGAAAGTCAAATACAGGCTTTCAACTGATTATGATCAGAAGAAAGAAATATTCCTGAAGACATATAATGGTAGTATTTTCATAAATAAAGGCTGAATGCCAAATGTTACCCAATGTTTGGGCAAATAAAAATCTAAAACAGATGTTTTTTTAAGGGCAATGGATAAATCTATAAGAAGTTAGAGTATGGGCCATAATGTGCAGTTTCGGTTAATAAAGCCTCATCAGTGACTTTGAATGAAACAGGCTCAACAATTCAAAACCACATGCAAATTTTCATATAATGATAAGAAAACATGTGAAATTTCAGAAGAATCCAATTAAAGATGTAGGAGGAGTTGTAGACACAAGCTTTAAAAATTGCTATATCTCAGTTCACAACGTCAGAAATAATTGGATCCAAAATCCAACACCACATGTACATCCTAACACACACACAGACACACACACACACACACTACGGGCTTACATCAAAGCTCGCTCAAAACTTGGTTGTTCTTTGAAGAAGCTGATGACTGAAATTTCTGCTGCTTTTGGACCTTCTTGTGTGTCTTATGACACAGTTCGGCGGTGGAAAACGCAAGAAAAGAAGAAAATCTTAAAAATTTCAGACGTATCAGATAAAAGATATTGGAGGCGCTAGGGGCACAAGATGTCTGACGGCCACACAGACAGATTGAATACACGAAGAAGTACATCGCGTGACAAACAGGAAGAATAGTTACACATCATTTAATCATCTTTCACAGTTCAGTTACTTAATATATATATATATATATATATATATATATATATATATATATATATATATACGAGGGATGTTCGAAATGAATTGCTTATTGTCCTCTAGCTCGATATCCACGTGGGGCACGATCAAAACCAATACATACCTGTATAGGGTTATTCAATATCTACACAATGGTGTATAAATGTACATGTTAGACTAAGTGTAAGACATAAAATTTGCCATTTGAATACACGCAGTCATTGACCACTGCAGTAAAAATGGTTGGTAGAAGCGTCGACAAAAAAGATGAAATACGGGCTTACATCAAAGCTCGCTCAAAACTTGGTTATTCTTTGAAGAAGCTGATGACTGAAATTTCTGCTGCTTTTGGACCTACTTGTGTGTCTTATGACACAGTTCGGCGGTGGAAAATGCACCGAAATCAGGTAGGTCAAAATCTGCATCTCGTAAAGAAACCGTTTCCAAAATAAAGGAAATCATTGAAGGAGATGCCAGATTTACAGTTCGTGATATTGCACGAAAGGTAGGCATATCACTTTCAACGGTTCACTTTATTTTGAAGAAGCATTTGAAAGTCAGAAAGATTTCTGCTAGATGGGTGCCACATCTGTTGACTGACAAGCAAAAGAGGCAACGGGTTAAAGTGGCCAAAAAGCTGCTTCAAATGTTTCCAAAATATGACGAAAAGCAGTTTGCCAATGTCGTCACAAGTGCTGAAACCTGGGTCCATTATTTTGAGCCCGTCAGAAAGGTTAGCAATAAGATCTGGGCCACTAAACACAGCAAACGCCCAATAATTGCCAAACGTTCTTTGAGTACAACGAAGGTTTTGTATGCAATCTTCTTCTCTGGTGAAGGAGTCGCAATAAAAGTGCCAGTGAAAAAGGGTAAAAGCATCACCGGAAAGTACTACAAAGACGTAGTACTGAAGAAACTGAAAAAGTATTATCAGAAACGACGCCCTGCCACTGGTTTTAAACATGTCCGTCTTCTACATGACAATGGCCCAGCTCATACCTCCGCAACAGTTACGGCGTTTTTGAAGAAAGGAAAAGTAACTGTTTTGCCTCACCCCCCGTATTCCCCAGACCTTGCCCCATGTGATTTCTTTTTGTTTCCGAAATTGCAAGCATTCCTTGCTGGGCGGAAATACCGTCCCGACAGGCACTTGGATCTGCCATTCATCAGTACCTTATTACTGTGCACAAATCAGCGTACCGTGACGCCTTCAAGAAGTGGATACATCTGCTGAAACTTTGCATTTCTAGCCACGGGGAGTACTTTTGATTGTGTTGGGGTTTAACGACACGTCAACCCTTGTGGGTCATTTTGTGTCGTCTCCCAGAGAAAGGGAGAAAAGAGATAGAAGAGATAGTAGAGGAGATGAAAGAGAGGAACAGGAAAGAAAGAGGAACAGGAATGATAGTGAAGAAACAGAAGAAATAAAAACATTCCCCCTCTACCTTTACCTGCTACAAGGATAGCAGGCCTTGTCCAACTGTAAGCCAATATCAGCTGGACGCCCCGGTGACATAAGATACACGACACCTTTGCACCACCCGACCACCCCGAACCACGGGGAGTACTTCGAGTGCATGAAATGAGTACTTTTGGGCTAACGAAATTTGAAGTCTCCAGATAGAAATAAGCAATTCATTTCGAACATCCCTCGTATATATATACAGTCGACTCTCGTTATCTCGAACTCCAAGGGACTCTCTGAAATACTTCGAGATATCCGTAGTTCGACATATCAGGTTTGCAGAATTGAGGAAAAAATAATTTGATTAACCACATTTAACAAACTGATAGGTAATTGGACTTTTGAAGTTAGAGATATATTGAAAATATTGTGGAAAAGAGGAGAAATTGCTCCTTAGGAGCAATTTCTCCTCTTTTCTACAATATTTTCCATCTGTTGTTAGGTTTTCATATATAGGCAGGGACCAGATTTTCGCTTCGAGATAAGCGGTTATTCGAGATAAGCGAGGTCGAGATAACGAGAGTCAACTGTATATATATATATTAAGTAACTGATCTGAATGAAAACTTACAACCACTGAGTGACACAAATGCCAGTTTGAGCATATTTGTTCAATTTATTATATACAAAGTAATGAAATATAGAGAATTATTAATGAAATAAAATGCATATTTTCACTAGTGAAATATAAGTTTTATATTTTCACTAGTGAAAATATAAAACTTATATTTTCACTCCTCTGAGCAGTGAAAAATATAAAATCTGGATCTACTTTTTTCTTATTTACATTAATGTTTTCATTACACGAGATGAAATTTTTTATGGTATTCACTGAAAAAGAGTAAATTTTCTTTTTATTTTATTTTTACACTCCAATGCGCGTTTCTGACGTCATATCTAACGTCACCAAACAAAACAAAACATGAACGTCATGGCGCCAAGGGACAAAACTGCGTGTCAGACTTTCCCTTGCAAATGCAAGATTTGCATCTCTTCTATCGAAAGTGATGTATATAATAAAAAGAAAATTCAAATGTTTGTCGTGAATATGACTTTTATTTCATCTCGTGAAGTGAAAAAATGTATATTTCATTCGTGCCTTCGGCACTCATGAAATATACATTGTTTCACTTCACTCGATGAAATAAAAGTCATATTCAGTCCAAACATTTGAATATCCTCTATGTATTCTTGCAGGAATTCGAAATAAAGTCCTGATCTGAATGAAAGTTTAATTATCTGAAAGAGTAGAAGAAATTATGTGAAAACGTGAAACTGCATGTTTATGTTGTCCTATAATTTTAAAGCTTTGTATAGACAAGATAACCGGTTTGATTTGCATCCATTCAAATATTTGCATGCAATGACAAATGACTAGAGATCCACCTGAAAGCCTGTAATATAGATATGAAAAAAAAAAACTAGATTTTTACGGTTCTAACGAGTACCCACAACCTATGTTTTTGAGCCAAAAAAAATAAGAAAAATAATGTATATCCCAGTAAATCCCAGTTTTACAATATAAAAGTGGGATTTAAGGAGGTAAAAATTGTATAGGCATGTTTCCGTGACATCTAATTGTTAATTAAACTGATACTTGATAATTAACAGTATTCAGATTACCCAATAGGCAGACGATCAGGTGCATTTGCCACGCTAGCAAAGTTCAAACAAGCTGAGTCTTTAGAAAAAAAAAATAATCTTACGAAACATTCTGCGGCTTTCTCTAGTTTCCTTTATCTTTTGGCTGCTAGGCCCCAGGAAACTGTGTAGTGGCACAACCAGAGCCTTCGCGGCTAGCTTTACATACAATGCCCCTACTGCATTATTTGTCTCAATCTAATTAACAGGGCTACTTATGTATATGAAAAATAATAAGCTTTCTTCTTCTTCCAGTATAGTGCATGACCTTCTCTGAAACCATTGTCACACTGCATTTTAAGTAACAAGTCTATATATAGCTAGAGTGTTTATGGGTATGTCGTACTGATTTATAATGAGAATTCTATTCCAATGTCCCTCAGCGTCTCAAATGGGGTGGATAGAGAGAAGCAAAGGCAAGCAGGCGTAACTCGCCCATCCCTCCACTTATAAACCCGGCTAAGCACTTGAACATTTTGATCATGGAGTCGTTTGTTTGTGTGAGGTTTTAGGCCCAGTCAACCCAAAGGGGTCATGCAGAGCCCGGTCAGTTTACCTAACCACACTTTTACTTTTTTATTTATTTATTTATTTATTTATTTATTTATTTATTTATTTATACAATGTTTAAAGAGGGTAACACAATTAGCTATATTAGCTAGTCTACCTTGTGGCCCTCTGCAGAAACTAAAAGTACAAATAATAAGTAAAAAAAAAGTAAACAGTCATCATACCTACACATATATACAATATATACAGTAAGAATTAAGATATTAAATCATTAAGACATTTAGAATTGGGACTGCTGATAAACTATTCCAACTTAAAATTTAAAAATGTCTTAGCGAAGACCGGGTAAACTGTAAATGTAGAATAAGTATGGAATGTGTATCAGCTGTCGGACTTTTAAAATATCTCAAAGAGCACATAAATGCGTATCACAGGCAATTTTAAAATGCATGGTTTAAAAGTCGGACAAGCTATATATAGGGGACAAGGCTATCACAGCATTCATCATAGAACACCAAGGCTAGGTTACGCTAACTCTTGTGTTCGAGGATGCAATACGGATAACATGCCACCAATCCTACACACAAATGGAGCACGGTGAATGAACCAGTCATCTATTTCCCCAGGGGAACGGCCTGTGGCTGAAGGGACTCCAAAGTGTGCAGGATCAACTACCGATACCTACATCAACATATATAAAAGGTAATAAAGAACATAGAAATGCTGCCATTTTCTAATAATGCCTAACACAAGGGTTTTATACTTTTCTTAAAAGTGTTTAATGACTCTGAGTTTCTGATTGCATGAGGCAGAGAATTCCATAACCTGGGGGCCGAGCATGAAAACGCACCGCTATATACGGTCGTGCGTGACAGAGGTACGTATAGTGTGCCATTTTCTCCGGATCTCAGGTTTAAAGAGTGAGTTTGCGACATTGGGGTTAGTAATTTAGTAATGTATTCAGGAGTCATATTGTTTAATGCTTTATAGGTAAGCACTGCTTTATTGTAGTTGATTCGACTCCCCATAGGGAGCCAGTCAAGTTCCTGAAACATGCGAGAGGACGGGGTATCGAATTCGGCGTTAAGTATTATTCGCGCCGCTCGCTTCTGTAGTTTTGTTAGTCGCTCAATGTTTGCCGTAGAGGATGAGCCCCAAATAACAGAACCATTACTGGACAGGCTTAGTCCTCTAACCAGTATTATGCACAAAAAAAAAAAACAAAAAAAAAACAGACAACTGCCCTTCTTGAATCAGCGGAAGGGAGAATGACTGTAGAAAATATTTCATGAGCAAATCTCCACGAAAGAATGTTGCCGGCCCGACCCGACGGGGGTCGAACTCACAACCACCTGATCACCAGTCAGACGCGCATCCAACTGAGCCACAGAGGCCGGATCATGGAGTTGTACATTAATAAACCGTACGTTATTATTAAATTGAACTGCGTCAAGGGAAGAAGTGTCTCCGAGCCCTATGTAATGATAATCATTAATTTGATAATTTCTTAATTTGAATGAATTTGCGTGCCTAAATTATCATAAGGGTTAGTGGTCATCTTTTTAATCGAAGATTCCTTTACAGAGCGAACAGAGAAGGGTCTGACAAGACAGTGAGTATAGATACGCAGAAGTATGACCCTTCGTTGTGGGATCAATCTATCCTTGTTTCAGTGCGCTGAGGAGGTTTGCGCTGAGGAGGTTTTAAGCTTATCACTCAGGGAAATATTTTGGCTACATTTCGAGTCTGCTTAAAGCAACAGACTACTACCTAACTAGCATTCTTTATAAATCTATAGCGGGTCGTTATCGGCCCTTCAGCTACCCTGACGGGCCATTAACGGCCCGCTATAGATTTATAAAGAATGTTTACTGGACAGAGACTAATCAGAACCAAATTAGAGGTTGAGAAGAACCAAATTAGATGCCAGGATTACTGTCCTTTCGACATCTCTCGGAAAGAATTTTCTTTTTTTTTTTTCTTTTTTTTTTTTTTTTTTTTCTGGCGTTTTATTTTAGATGAAAATATTTTGTTCTGATTGGCCATATCTTATCAGAAACCATTTGTATTTTCTGTTTCTTTCTTCTATTCTCAATTTTTTACAGTAAAATTAAATTTACGACCAAAAATTGGTCTGACCTATACAATATAGAAAAGTGATTTTTTTTTTTTAATTTTTTCTTTTTCTGAATTTTAATTATTGATGTTTAACAACAACAATGTGAAAATTCTAGGAAAAAAAATGAACAGCGGAACTTGTTTAAAATTTACCTCAAAGTTACCTACCTCTACAGATTTCTGTATAATTTGCATTCATTTTTACTATGGGGAAAAAGCGAAAATATTTAAAAAAAAAAACAAAAACACTAATGACTAGAACAAAACTTTTTTTGTGCATAGGTAGTCACGACAAATGGTTTTGCGTTAAATCATGTTAAAAGGTTGCAAATTTACTTCTTCTGTGTAATGCGCCAAGCAAAAAACGACTTTCTGAAAGATGCTGAAAACACAGTAGTTAAGATACTGGATAACTTTAGATGATGTAATACGTTCAATTTGAAAGTACACAGTTTATGTTCCCACGACTATCAAACTCGACCTGTATCTGCTGCTGAAGGAGAATTGCGCAGACGACAGTGACTGCTATTTTCCCAAAGAATACATGCACTTAGGTAATGTATGAAATGTAAAGCCTAGCTGTGTACAACCACCAATGAACACAAGAGAGATCAGGCGATCTTACATTTTTAGCAAATTTATACCAGACGACATTCTAATGTTCTTTTTTTATTATTATTTTCAAAGGAATGTTTGACAATTTTATCTGTCTACGTGAATCATCTGCTTGACAAATGAGTGAATTTTGGCAGATGATTCACATGAAATGTCGAGATATTTTATGAAAAAAAGTATTTCAAAATGTCGTCTGCTGCAGTTGTTACTGGCGCCAATTTCTGTAAAAATATTTAAAATGTCAGACTCGGGGAGTGGGGGTGAGGGGGGGTGGGGGGGTGACTTGTGCTATATATTATGGCATTAACTTCCTATATATGGCCTAGTACGGACGTGCATGCCGAATGGCCCCCTTTTTCAGCACTGCCAGGTATAATATGATTGGCCCCTTTTTTTGACAAAAATTATATGACCAACCCAATTTTTCTTGATTGGGTATATGAAAGGACCCACTTTTTCTGACATCCCGGTATATGCACATATTTTTCACTCAGGGATTTTTGAGGCTGCTTGTTCTCTTGGTATTCAATGAATTGGCTGCAATATATGTCTAACTACCGGTGCACGACACTTCGTCGAAAGACAGGTCGGCAGGTCACTTTGTCGATAGATGTTAGTCGAATGTCCATTTCGTCGAATAACCATTTGGTCGACAATTTTTTCATAGGTGCAACAAATGGTCGAAAGTTGTTTGATTTTTCTGGATTTCTATGTGAAAGGCCCCATTTTTCTGACATCCTGGTATATGCACATATTTTTCACTCAGAGATTTTTCGAGGCTGCTTATCCTCTTGGTATTACAAGAACTGCCTGTGATATTTGTGTAATAACCAGCAATAAACGGACACACAATATCAACGGGCAGTATATGAATGGGTAAACATTTCAGATGATCTAGTATATTAATGGATCCTTTTTTTTTTTTTTTTTTTTTCAAAGGCCAGGAATATGAATGGGGTAGGTTTCAAAATACTGGCTCGCACACCCATACCAAAATTATCTCCAAGTCGGTCCTACTAATCACCCCATGGCACCCAATCCCCCACGGCATCAAAATATATGCATATTTACCATTAAATATGTGTTTTAGATGGACAAGAATAGTTTTGTAATACTTGTCTTCATCTTACTAAACAGAGAATTTATATTAATGACTTGTGTCTGATTTAAAATATTATGTCTAAAACTCTCATATATTTTTTGCACCCCATGGCATCAAAATATATGTATATTTACCATAAAATATGTGTTTTAGATGGACTATACTAGTTTTGTAATACTTGTCTCTACCTAAATAAACAGAGAACTGTGCTACACAACAATGCTGCCTGGCCAGTATTTTGAAAAATAGCCTCACAATGTCTCAGAAAAGAAGAAATATAATGCTCAAAGTGGGAAATATGAAAACAGCCAAGGTCCATAAAAAAAACAAAAAACAAAACAGATAACTGCGCCTTCTCCGTGTCCCAAGCTCCGGGTGTGAAAGAAGGAGGGCTTGTTTATGTTATGCATAGAATATGTGAGAATTACCTATACTTATTTTACATGCATAAACTTGAATATAAGATGTAATTTAAGTTAAAACATATTTTTAATAGACCATTAATTTACACTATTGGTTTCTTTGCTATATTTTAGCGGGGTCCATCGAATTAACCCAAACCACCCCAAACTACCACAAACTACCCCAAACCACCATATATATTTTAAAATATATACAATACAGGTCTATTTCTACATATATTGTATATGTCTATACATACAAAACAGACTTATCTTGCTTTCTGGAGACACCCGGAATATTTTTCGAAAGAATTTTAATGTACTTTGAGCATCATATCATTCTTGACAAATTCTGATCGAAAGATAGTTATTTGATTCTTATATACCTCAAAAATAATTACAGTTAAGTTTCCAGTCCCTTAGGTTTTCATCATCGAGGAATAATATCAATAAAATGGTTGAAAGTGTGTAAGGACCTTGTCAGGTGTCTTGGCTGATAAAGGGAGAGTAACCTTACAAACTTTGGCCTATGCAACCTCTTAATTGTGGCTCGCGGAGGTGTGACTGGACCTGCTCCCATAAAATATTAGTTCTTTTTTTTAAACATTTGAGAATGTCCTCCGCATTGATCAAGCATTCATACAGTCTTAGAGTATGGCAGACAGAGTTGAAAGTCATAAATTTAGAAACTACATCGATATAAGTCAGCAAATAGACCTATATATGCACCAAAATGCATCAATATATGTATTTTGTATGTATAGACATATGAAATATATGTATAAATAGACCTACGTTGTGCATTTTAATATATATATATATATATATATATATATATATATATATATATATATATATATATATATATATATATATAATTGGTGGTTTGGGGTGGTTTGGGGTTGTTTGGGGTGGTTTGGGGTATTTCGATGGACCGATTTTAGCGTCATTTCGAATCTTGGTGTTTAGACTCTGTTTAGGCACCTCGATATAAGCGCTTGAAGTAATATAAGGTTAATGTCTTAAACGATCACAAAAACAAATGCTGATACATAAAACTAATACCCTGGTGTAATTTCAGCATTTAATTAATAAATACAGTGAAATAATTTAGTGCCGTGGGGAACCATGGGGTGCCATGAGGTGATTGAGTAGGACCCTCTCCAAGTTACCCTACCCCGCCCCCCCCCCCCCCCCCCCCCCCCCCCCCACACACACACACACACACCCTGTCAGAATGAACATACGAAAGGAGGGTAACATCGAAATAAGAATATGGCTAGTTTCGTGTAACAGATTGATTGAAGTAAATATGAAATTTATGGCTATATTAAAACGCTTTACTCCAGACGTGAACAAAACACATATAACACCGATCGATATCCGATATTTAAAACATGAATGGGACCGCTTTCAATACACAAATCGTAGCTTCAAGCAAATTTTACAATTTATGATTTTAAATGTTGGTAAAAATAAGCTTACCTTAAATTGATGTTTGGCTGTGCCTGTGGTATTGAAAACCTACAAAGTATTTCCTGTGACGAATACGAATTTATACAGCAAGGTCAATATTACTTAGTCTCCCTGCATGTTCTGAGAACAGCTCTACTTTCAGTTTCAAACATGCCTGCGCGAATATATTAAGTGTGACTCATTAACAAGTATGAGCTTTTCAAAACGAGCTGAGCACTCGGTGTTTACAATATCGATAGTTGTGCTACCACCAAACGCCAAGGGCGTTCCAGCAGGCGCACAATGTTGAAACAGCATAGATTCAATGTTGTTGTTGAATCGGCGTTGTTTCAATGTGTACAAGACGTTGAATCAACGTTGATCGACGTTGTTTCAACAGATTCCGGGACATATTGGACCCTAACATACTTGGCCCCTAACAAACTCGGACCCAAGCAAACCCGACCCCACTACCAACTCGGCCGAATTATTCTTTTTCTCATATTAACTTTTGTCATCCTTGAAGAAATGTTTTGAAATGTAGAACACATGTCTACGGTATCAAGAGAAATATGTAAAACGAGTTATTTGTGTTGTATTTTGCATTTATACCTAAGGTCACTTTCTCATTTTGGATTTGTCATATCCAGCCGCATTTTCGGTGATAACCCTGTGACATTTGGTGGCCAGTGTGGCTCCAGGACCGCGTCTGTTAGCATAAAGAGTATGTTGGTCTCCCTGCCGGCCTGGAGAGGTCTTGGCGCTCGTGGGGGGGGGGGGGGGGGGGGGCGGGGCGGGGTAACTTCCTATATATGGCATAGTACGGATGTGCGTGCCGAATAGCCCCTATTTTCAGCGCTGCCAGGAATATGATTGGCCCCTTTTTTTCAACAAAAAGTATATGAATGTCCCAATTTTCTGGATTTCTATGTGAAAGGCCCCATTTTTCTGACATCCTGGTATATGCACATATTTTTCGGAGGCTGCTTATCCTCTTGGTATTACATGAATTGACTGTGATATTTTTGTGTAATAACCAGCAAAAAAAAGGATACAAAAAATCAAAGGGCAGTGTATGAATAGGTCAACATTTTGGATGATCAAGTACATATGTATATGAATGGGTCCGTTTTTTCGAAGGCCATGTATATGAAAGGGGTAGGTTTTGAAATACTGGCTCGCACACCCGTACCAAAATTACCCCAAAGTTATCCGCGCCCCTCTCCCCTTCCCCCCCCCCCCCCCCCCCCCCCGAGTCTTGGAGATTGGGAAGAATCTCAGTTAAGCAGAGGAAAGTCGGATAACTCGGTCGGCAGTAGTATATTACTGTCGGTAGAGCATCAGAATGGTCTCCGAGGGTCGCAGGTTCGAGCCCCGGTACGGCATAGCAACAGATAAGGCGCTTTTTTCATCTGAAAAATGCCAATATCTTTCGTATTTCTCAACGAAAACGTATGTTGTAGGTACTCATTAGAAGCGCCTCGGCGAGGCGCTTCTAATGAGTACCACAACATATGTTTTCGTTGAGAAATAAGAAAAATATCATGTGGATACCCCCTCTTATCTGTAGTTATGTACGGATGAACTTTTTTTCTCAGACTGTGACATTTGGTGACTCAGTGTGGCGACATGACCGCGTTTGATCGCATGAAAGAGTTTGAAAACACATCCTTAGCCGAATTGGAGAGGATTTAAGATTCGAGATGAATCTGAATTAAGCAGGGGAAATGTGACAATGGCCGCCGGATAGCTTAATCTGAAAACAGCGGACGGTAATCCGGAGGTCCCAGGTTTGAGCCCCGGTACGACTGTACATTATAACCCCGTGACTCCCCTTTAAGGATTGTTCTTAAACTGGAAACATTAAAAAGTCTAAAAAAGAATTTGTAAAACCAGTCACATAACTCGGTTATGCATTTTGCACGCCTTTTGATGGCCCCTTTCTGATACAACTAATTGTCCCATCCAGGTGCATTTCACTGGTAACTTTTTGTCCTTGAAGGATTGTTTCGAAACCAGGAACATTCAAATACCATCTTACAAGGAAATTGTAGAACAAGTGCCATAACTCTATTGTAATAACAAATGCACGACTTATGGCCCTTTCAAACTTATTAAAAGAAGTTAAGAAAGCTTCCCACCCACATCCATTGTCACTGATAACTTTCCGTATCCTTGAAGAATTGTTTTGAAACTTTAACACATATTTATTCCTAGAAGACTAGTGGAGTGGCTGTAATATAATCCTTTGTCTGTTCATTCAATACTTCTAACCCATTGAAGACTGATCGAGACCCCTAAACGGGTAACTGGCAAACAGTGCAGACCCAGATCCGACGCCGCAAAACGCGGCGTCTGATCAAGGTCTCGACTGTTTGCAAATATAGTTGACTCTCGTTATCTCGACATCGCTTATCTCGAATAACCGCTTATCTCGAAGTGAAAATCTGGCCCCTGCCTAAACATGAAAACCTAACAACAGGTAAAAATATTGTGGAAAAGAGGAGAAATTGCTCTTAATTTCTCCTCTTTTCCACAATATTTTAAATATATATCTAACTTCAAGAGTCCTGTTGCAGATATATTTGTTAAATGTGGTTGTTCGATTTATTTTTCTTCCTCAATTCAGCTATTCTGATATGTCGAAGTACGGCTATCTCTAAGTGTTTCAGAGAGTCCCTTGGAATTCGAGATAACGAGAATCGACTGTAGTTCAACCATTTTTCTTTAGTAGTATCCACATCATACAGCCTGGCATACCAAAAATCGAAAATGGACTCTTCCAATATAAAGTGTGTGAGAGTTTATTCAGTATTTAATGGGTTAAGCATTATGTTTTTATGTCAAAATTGCTGGAAGAGTGACAAACAGTGTAGACCCCGATCAGACGCCATATTCTGCGACGTCTGATCTGTGTCTGTTGTTTGCTCAAGCCTGCCTGTCTCAGTACTTAGGGCAATATGGTATATGCTGTCGAACCAATGGCTCGACTATCTTTGGGACCAGAGACATTTGTTCCAGTCATGAGTGGTTCGAGCCAACAAGGGTTAAATCATAGCGCAAGGTCAAGAGGCAACCCAACAAGCACATGACGTTAATACAAAGTCACGTCAACGTCGATGCAACGTCATGACGTTACATCGACGTCGAGCCGACGCTGTATAAACGTCATGTGCTGGTTGGGAAATGTATGTCTTTTCGATCTTCTATAAAAATAATGACATGTTGAGTGTACTCATTAGAATTTCATCATCAAAAAACATACATTTTCATGATGAAATAAGAAAATGTCCCAAAATATCCTTAAATATTTGTTTTCTTGAAGAGTCTCAATAAAACCGAGACTCCCATTTTCTAATTTGTAATGTGTTTGTTTCCAAAGGCAATCTTTTTGACGTTTATTAGATTTAGCCGCGGTAAACGAGCCATCCGTGTTCGAGTCATTGAAGTTTTACTTAAAGTAACGAATAGGCAGCGGTACATTACAGACCTAAAGTACTGAAGGAGGAGAGAAGATAAACTTCCAAGGGAGACAATTCTGTCTTAATGGTTTTGCATCCCTTCTTGAATATGGTACGCTCTAAAGGTAAGAATTAGCTCCCCTTGGTATAATATTATTCCCCTTATAGAGAGGATATCTTATTAGAAGTGGATTTGTATGTAGAAAAGCAAACACGAAGTCCGAAGTTGTCATCCTTAGAGAAAATGGCAGAAAATCTAGCCTTGCACCACGCTATGACATTACGAAAACACTCCTATTCAAATGTACTGAAAATTTTACCATCAAAAAATGAAAATTTTCAGATGAAAAATTCTGATATTTTTCACATTTCTGCTCAAAATATAGATTGTGGGTACTCGTTAGAGCCGCCTCGATGAGGCGGTTCTAACGATTACCCACAATCTATGTTTTGAGCAGAAATAAGAAAAATAATGTATACCCCTGCAAACCCCAGTTTTACTATTGAAAAGTGGGGTTTAAGGGGGTCAAAATTATATAGGCATGTTTTCGTGATGAGTTTTACATTTCCGTAATCTAACAAAGGTAAAATACTCCTCTTTGACTATTTTTCTGCACATATCATCTCCCTTACCAGTCAGATAACTAATCAGCCAAATCAGGAAGAAAGACATTCCAAAAGAAAGGATTTTTGTAACATATATATAGTTTTTATGCTGATTCATATATCAGTTAGACGGGAGCCTGTCAACAGAAAATCTACCACACGTGTATTCAGTCCTTTTAAATTTTGCAGTATAGGAAACTCTCTAAAAACTTTGTTCCTCTCTTCTGTATAATGGCCTACTCTACAGGGGAAGAATTTGCTCTTAAGGGAGGACATGATTTTTTTTTTTTTTTTTTTCACTTTTTGGTGTCTAAACATTATCATAGTTTCGTTTGATAAAGCAAAAAATGTTTTCTAATAAAAAAAAAATCCAAAAATTCAGTTTATTGTAGAAAATGCATGGGTCAGACCCATTTCTAGCCATAAAATTAATTTTACTGGAAATATTTGGAAACAAAGCAGAGAAACTGAAACGACAAATGGTTTCTGATAAGAAATTGTCAATCAGAAATAAATGTTTTCATTTTTAATAAAACGCCAAGCGAAAAACGTCTTTCTGAGGGATGTCGAAAGCACAGTATATTTATTGAAACACATTGGCAAGAATATTAAGTTCAATATTATCCACCACGTCCAACGCCAAGCCGGGGTCACTGAGTGTGGTCTGTTTGTCATTGCTTGTACTGTAGCATTAGGGTTTGGTCTCAACCCTGCAAAGCTTCTGTTCAAGCAGGAGAAAATGCGGGACCATCTGATAGCATATTTGGAAGAAAAGAAGTTTTCTAACTTCCCATATAGTATAAACACTAACTGGAGGAAAAAGAATGTCATAATCTTATATAAAACATACTAATAATAAAAACTAACCAGGCACCCTGCTATTGGAAATAGAACGGTCCAAAGAGTTATGGTAGACGAGTCTACTCGAAGTAAATGGGATAATATTAGAACAGGGACGGGTCTTCGCTAATCGTATGCGCAATAACATAGGTTTTTCTTTTGAGCAGTCTCCGTTTTATCATCTGGCATGTGATTGTTAAGTCTGTGGCTTACATAATTCAGGTGATCTGTTATCTACAGGGCCACATGATCTCATCATGAGAAAATGCGTCTTTGGGAGTATATGCGAAAAGTAAAGACCCAGATCACACGAAGAAACCGCAACCCCCGATAGGGTTCTTTCTTGTACAGCTATAAATCCTACAATATCTAATGATATTATATTGTAAGCTCCGGAGTGGATGAGCAGGCTGAACTGGGCTGCCCCTGTTCGCACATGCCCGAATGCGCGTTTTCCAATGGCGCAACTCAGTCGTCCTAGTAAGACATTATTTTGACAATGACTTCCTAGTCATTTATCTCTTTATTTTTAAGAAAAAACAAATACCGTAATAACATTTTTATTTGTTCAGAAAAAACCCTAACAAACAGTATAGACCAAGATCAGACGTTACAGAACAAGGCGCCTGATCAGGGTTTACCCTGTCACTCATCAAAACACGCCTATATATTTCTCCCCCTTAAACTGCACTTTTATACAGTAAAACTGGGATTTACAGAGGTATAAATCATTTTTTTTTTCTTATTTCTACTAAAAAACATAAATTGTGGGTACTCGTTAGAACCGCCTTGCCGAGGCGGTTCTCACGAGTACCCACAATATATGTTTTGAGCAGAAATATGAAAAAAAATATCCGTTTTTTATCTGAAAATTTTTAGTGTTTGGAGGTGAAGTTTTCTGTGTATTTGAATAGGCATTCGCCGTATTAAATGCATCCTGCAATATTAAAGACATATCAACCATTCATAAAGGGGCTTTTTTTTTTTTTTTTTTTTTTTCAAATTCTAGGCCAAAAAGATGGTAAGTAGTTGTCCCAATACTTAGCCTAAGGGTAAATACGGTATTTATTAATAGAAATTGGCTTTATTTTTGTGGATTTTATCGATGTATAGACGCCGGTGAATCACTCACAAACTGGGCTTTATTCAGGCCCCGAGGGTATAAAACGTTTTTCATGCTCAATCAGCTGAGCATGAAATTTTCTCTGCTAATAAATACGAAAATGCCAACTGTTGTTGGCATTTTCGTATTTATTAGCAGAGAAAAGTTCATGCTCAGCTATGTTTAGCAAGAAAGAATTGGCAATTGTTAGTAGTTTGAGGTTAATTAGCAGGATAAATTTCATGAGCTGACTTGAGCATGAAAAAAGTTTTATAACCTCGGGGCCTGAAGGGCTTTATTCAGTTTGTGAGTGAATCGCCTGCGTTTACATATCAACAAAATAATAATAATGATAATAATAAATAAATAAATACAATTCTCTTATTTGTCCAACTACGTCATGCATTACATCGAAAATATGGATAAAATAGCTCGTTTTAGAAATTTTATTTGCGCGAAAAAATAACTTCGGAATTTCTGCTCTTTGAATTTATCGAAGTAACAATCCATTTTCAAATCGCTTCCGACCAATCAAACTGCGCTAAATGCCTGTGATCCTGTTGAATTAGAATTATAATATAACATTAATAGCTCCATATAAAGCAGGGTTTCAGGTAAACATTTTCTTATTTCTCCACAAAAAAACATGTTGTTTGTTTGTTTGTGTTGAGGTTTTACGGCCCAGTCAACCCATTGGGGTCATGTCGAGCGCGGTCAGTTTACCTAACCACACATTTACTGGGCAGGCTTATTTCTCTAAGCGGTTAACCAGTAGTGTGCACATTCTTTCGCCAGAAACTGACAACTGCCCTTCTTGAATCAGCGGAAGGGAGAGAATGACCTTAGAAAATATTTCATGATCAATCTCCACGAAAGAATGTTGCCGATCTCGGCGGGGGTTGAACCCGCGACCTCCTGGTCTCCAGTCGGACGGCGCATCCAACTGAGCCACCGAGGCCGACAGAAAAAAAAAAAAAAAAAAAAAAAAAAAAAAAACATGTTGTACGGACTCATTAGAAGCGCTTCGGCAAGTCCCCATTATTTAAAGGGCAAAACTCGTCAACTTTATTTAAATATTGCGTTTTCCTTTTCATGCTTTTAGCTTCTATCTAGTGTAGTTTTCGAGAACTTTATTCTGCGGGGTAACGTGTAGTTTTTAATGAAAATGTAGAAACACATTGATTTGAACGCCGGCAACGTCACAAAAAGGCAAATATTTATCATTACGAAAACACACCTATTCAAATATATAGAAGATTTCACCTCCAAAAACTAAAAAAAAATTCAGATAAAAACCCCGATATTTTTCATATTTATGCTGAAAACATAGATTGTGGGTACTCGTTAGAATCGCCTCGACAAGGCGGTTCTAACGAGTACCCACAATCTATGTTTTCGAGCGAAACTAAGAAAAATAATGTATACCCCTGTAAACCCCAGTTTTACTATATAAAAGTGGGGTTTAAGGGGGGTCAATATTATATAATGTTTTCGTGATGATTCAGTCCCTATACTTTACTACTACTACAAAAAGATTGTTTGCGCCTTAGTTGATAGCACAATTGTCTTGATTGAATGTACCTTAGCTGACGGTACAATTGTCTTAACTGACTGAATGTTCGTTGGCTGATAGTATAACTGTTTTAACTGGTTGAATGTGCATTAGCTGGCGTCACAACGGTCTAAACTGATTCACTGTACCTTAGCTGACAGAACAGCTGTCTTAACTGTTTGTATGTGCTTTAGCTGACACTATATAGAGGATATTTACTCTTTTGCTGTGAATACCATAAATATTGTCATCGAGTGTAATGAAAACATCAATATTTTCACGAGTGCGAAGCGCGAGTGAAAATTTGAATATTTTCATTACACGAGATGAAAATATTTTTGGTATTCACTGAAAAAGAGTAAATTTTCTTTTTATTTTATTGTTTACAGGCCAATGCGCTTTTCTGACGTCATATGTAACGTCACCAAACAAAGCATGAACGTCATGGTGTCGACGTTCAGTGCTTAACATATGAAACGCGGGAGAGACAAAAACAAAAAGTTTCGGCAAATCAAAATAATATTGATATTAAAATGCTCCTTACATTCTAACTAAGAAAATGCATACAACACTTGATAGTTTTGTTCAGAAACAAAGAAGTTAGAGGTGTTCAAAAATCTGAAGTGGAGGTATCAGCCACTTCTGAAACAAGGAAGAAAACCGACGTCGTCCAAAGCGAGCAGTGAAAATATAAATCGTATCAGTCACAAGTGAAATGATACGATATCAATTCACTAGTGAGTGATATCCCTTTTATTTTCCCCATATATACATTGATTTCACCGCTAACAATAAAATAAAACTGTCTTAACTGTTTGAATGTGCCTTAGCTGACAATACAACTATCTTAACCGTTTAAATATGCCTTAGTTGATAGTACAGTTGTCTTAACTGGTTGAATGTGGCTTAGCTGACAGTTCAACTGTCTGAACGAATTGAATGTGCCTTAGCTGACAGAACAATTGTCGTAACTGACTGAACGTGTGCCTTAGCTGACAGTACAGCTATCTGAACGTATGGAATGTCTTAACTGACAATGTAACTATCTGAACGAATTGAATGTGCCTTAGTTGACAGCTCGGGGCTGTGGGGTGGGTAAATTCCTATATATGGCATAATACGGATATGCATGCCAAATGGCCCCCTTTGTCAGCACTGCCAGGTATATGATTAGCCCGCTTTTTTTTGTCAAAAAAAAAGTATATGACTGACCCGATCTTTCTTGATTGGTATATGAAAGGCCCCACTTATCAAAGAATAGAATCGTCCAAGTGATAAGGATAGATAGAGGAGTCCACTAGGAATAACTGGGTAAGACAGCTGTGTTAATGTAAATGCGTGCCAGTGTACAAGATGATAGATAAATGGCCTTTTTTGTGAAATACAGTTGTATTTTTTTTATTTGTGAACATGTATGCAAACAGCGAAGAGTAGATTCTATATGAAGGGGTTAAAAAATCAAAAGGCAGTATATGAATTAGGTTAAAACTTCAGACAATCAAGTACATGAACGGTTCTGTGTTTTCAAAGGCCAGGTACAGTTTAACCTCAATGGCTCGAACCCGGATGGCTCGTTTACCCTGGATGATTTGAACTCTTTTTTTCAGTCCCTACAAAATCCTTCCAATAGCTCAAGAAAACAAATATTTAGGGATTTTTTTCTTATTTTATCATGGAACACTCAACATACAATAATTGTGTAGAAAATCGAAAAGATTTCCCATAATTATCGCTATTTGCTTCCTGAACTGGTGCCATGAATAACCCTCAGTGGCTCGAACTACCCATGTCTCGTACGAATTTCCATGGTCCCAAAAATGTTCGAGCCATTGAGGTTCGACTGCATATGAATGGGGTAGGTTTCCAAATACTGGCTCGCAAACCCTTACCACAATTAACTCCAAGTTATCCCCTCAACCCCGCCAACCCCACCGAGGCTGACAGTATAACTATCTGAAAGAATTTAATGTGTCTTAGCTGACAGTACAACTATCTGAACAAATTGAATGTGTCTTAGCTGACAGTACAACTATCTGAACAAATTGATTGTGTCTTAGCTGACAGTACAACTATCTGAACAAATTGAATTTTTCTTAGCTGACAGTACAACTATCCGAACAAATTGAATGTGTCTTAGTTGATAGTACAACTATCTGAAAGAGCTGAATGTGTCTTCGCTGACAGTACAACTATCTGAACAAACTGTGTGCCTTAGCTGACAGTACAAATATCTGAACAAATTGAATGTGTCTTAGCTGACAGTACACCTATCTGAAAGAATTGAATGCGTCTCAACTGATAGTACAACTATATGAACAAATTGTATGTGACTTAGCTGAACAACTGGGCCCTGGTGTTGTTCATTCTTTTTGGAGCTCACTGCAGAACTATTTGTTTTCCAGTTTTATCCCATTTGTTGGCTTATTGCTGTGTTTAGTGGGTCCTGTGTGACATTGTGATTACCTTGCTGGGTATAAGGGAACTATTTAATTTGTTTTTCATTGGTTTGTGACTTGATGTCCATGTGGTTTGTTTACTCGTTCTCTTGGTGTCATTGCTGGCTATGTTCTTTGGTTTCATTGTTAGACTATAGTCTTTGGTTCGTTGGTAGGGTATGTTCCTTGGTTTTCATTGGTAAGCCAAGTTCTTTGGTTCCATTGGCAGGCTGTGTCCTTTGGTTTCATTGGTCGACTATGCTATTTGGTTTCCATTGGTAAGCTAAGTTTTTTGGTTTCATTGGTAGGCTATGTCCTTTAGTTTCATTGGTAAACTATCTTCTTTGGTTTCATTGGTAGCTTATGTTCTTTGGGTTTCATTGGCAGGTTATGTCCTTTTGTTTCTTTGGTAGGCTATTTATTTGGTTTTCATTGGTAACCTAAGTGCTTTGTTACATTGGTAGGTTTATTGGTAGACTATGTTCTTTGGTTTCATTAGTGGGCTAGTCTTTGGTTTTATTGGTAGGCTATAACCTTTGGTATCAATGGTAGGCTATGGTCTTCAGTTTCATTGGCAGGCTATATTCTTTGGTTTCAGTGGTAGGCTATGGTCTTTGGTTTTCATTGGTTGACTATGTTCTTTGGTTTCATTGGTAGGCTTTGGTCTTTGGTTTTCATTGGTTGGCTATGGTCTTTGATTTCATCTATAGGCTGTTCTTTGGTTTTCATTGATCTGCTATGGTCTTTGGTTCACCTGTAGGCTGTGTTCTTTGGTTTTCATTGGTAGGCTATGTCCTTTGATTTCATTGGTAGGCTGTGTCCTTGGGTCTCATTTGTTGGCTATATTCTTTTGTTACATTGGTATGCTATGGTCTTTGGTTTCATTGGTAAGCTATGCCCTTTGGTTTCAATGGCAGACTATGTTCTTTGGTTTCATTGGTAGGCTATGGTCTTTGATTTCTTCTGTAGGCTATATTCTTTGGTTTAATTAGCAGGTTATGATATGCGTCTCTTCCTGGACATCTTCTGTACTATTTTGTTTGCAGGGGTGTAAATATATAAACAAACTATAACATTACTATCAAATATCCTCCACAATGCTTGTAGATAGTACCCTTTCTATAGATACAACAAAACCAAAAAAATTTAGAAGTAATTTCTTTATTTTTGTCAAAAAAAAAGTTGTGTTTTGGTTATAAATAACATCTATACAATATCTTTGTTAGACATTGGAAAGATTTTTGTCGAAACTTTACATCTAGGTGTTGTAGCTCTAGAAAAGAGGGGGTATCAGGTAAATATTTTCTTTTTTTCTCCGCAAAAATATACATTGTGGGCACTAATTTGATGTGCCTAAAGAAAGGGCTTCTAATGAGTAAACAATGATTTTTTTTTTTTTTTTTGTGGAGAAAAAAGAAAATTATCAATACATTTTGGCTGGTGAAAATAAAATGCCTTATCTGGAGCTATGAGGTGTGACTCAGTTTGAGATGTGACAAGTAAAAAAAAAGATGCCTTCCACATAAACCACCCCATATGAAAAGCTGGACCCAGTTGTTCAAAGCGTCGTTAGCTTAACGAGCTCGTTAAGGGTCATTTCGTTAACTGTTTTAGCAGATTCAATATACATTATTCTGATATTTTTTGCTGAAAAAATGTGAGTAGCTTTTGCACTGCAAAAGCTACTCACATTTTTTCAGCAAAAAATTTCAGCATATTTGTGTATCACTCGATTTAAATTTTAACGAATCGTTAACTAACGACATCGTTAGCTTTGAACAACTGGGCCCTGGTGTATAGGCATTAGCAAATAGTAAAGAACTAACTAACTGTTACCTTAATCTGGGTGAATTCAGCATACACCAAATTAGAGATAAATAGGCTTTGACATTTCATGCAAATTGTCTCATTAGGAGACAATTTGCATGAAATGTCTATGCCTATTTTCAAGGAAAAACAGGACAATTTTCTTGCAATGTCAACACCTATTTGGAGACAATTTGCAAGAAATGTCAAATTCTATTTTTTTTTTTTTTTTTTTTGAGAAAAATGGGACAATTTGCGAGAATTGAAAATGCCTACTTGTAGAAAATTTGAAATTCTTTTTTCTGGGAAAAATAGGACAATTTGCATGAACAGTCAAAGCCTATTTTCTGGGGAAAAACAAACAATTTGCAACAAATTTCAAATCTTATTTTCTGGAAAAAAAAATAAATAAGAGAAATATTATCAATTTGATGTCTGTGTAAATTTTTACCAAGCATACAAAATGTTAACCCATTTTAATCAATAGATCCCAGAATGGGTAACTGGCAACCTGTGAAGACCCAGATCAGACACTGCAGAATGCCATCATGAAAACATACCTATATAGTTTTGACCCCCTTAAACTCCACTTTTATACAGTAAAACTGGGGTTTACAGGAGTATACATTATTTTTCTGATTTCTGCTCAAAAACATAGATTGTTGGTACTCGTTAGATCTGCCTCAATGAGGTGGTTCTAACAAGTACCCACAATGTATGTTTTGAGCAGAAATATGAAAAATTTCAGAATTTTTATCTGAAAACATTCAATTTTTGGTGTTGAATTTCTGAAATTTTCAATATATTTCAATAGGCTTGTTTTCATATAGCGAAGGACTGGATACCCATAGCAGACTTTCCTCAGTTTCTTACAAGGGACACAATTCTAGTGCCTTCCTCAGGTTTTTACAAGGGGGACAATTCTAGTAACTGCCTCAGTTTCTTACAAGAGAGACAATTCTAGTAACTTCCTGTTTGGCTATTCTCTACACCAAGTCCTGAAAAGGGATCTACTCTAAAAGGTAAGAATTTGCTACCAATGAGCGGCCCCTTTGCAGAAGGGGAGTGGGGATTTAACATTTTTGACAGGGTTGCTTCTCTTGAAAAGGTACCAATTCCCCATAAATGACAATGTTTCTTTGGAATGAAGTATTATAAGCTGTTTTCTTTTATCCTTTGAAGACGATAAAGATTTCTTTGGTCTGATTTCCTAACAAAATACTATTCAACAAACTAATGCTAAAGCACTCTAGGTAAACTTTTCAGCAGATAACATACTGAAATATTTTTCTTACCATTACAAAATATATAGAAAATTTCACCTTTAAAAACTGAAAATTTTCAGGTAAAAAATAAACTCTTTGATATTTTCATATTTCTGCTCAAAACAGTGATTGTGGGTACTCGTTAGAACTGCCGAGGCAGTTCTAACAAATACCCACAATCTATGTTTTTGAGCAGAAATAAGAAAAATAATGTATACCCCTGTAAACCCCAGTTTTACTATATAGGATCGGGGTTTAAGGAAGTATTTTCCAAGAAAAAGTATTTAGACAATTTGCATGAAATGTCACTTTTTTTTTATTTGGGTTTTACGACCCTTTTAAGAATATTTCACTTATATCGAGCTGATAGTTTATCAAAGGTCGGGAAAAACCAGAGAACCCTGGGGAAAACCACCTGGCTTTCCCACTTTTACAACAGAACTGCTTAACCTTAATCTTTGTCACTTTCTGGGCAAATTCAGCAGATGACAAATTGATATTTTTCTTATTTTTCCCAGTGGAGACAATTTGCATAATATGTTAAATCCTGCTTTTTAGAGAGAATAAGAAATTCAATATGTTGTCTGCTGAAAATTTTACTCAGCATGCCAACATCTGAAATGCTATATATAAAAAAAAAAAAAAAACACAGTACATAAATCCACAGTATGTGTTCGGACAGACATGTCTGAGCAAACAGTGTAGACCCAGATAAGATGCCTCAGAACCCAGCATCTCATCAGGGTCTTCACTATTTGCCACTCATTTTTAGACACAATATCTGTGGAAAATTGCACTTGTTCAAATTTTAGAACAAGTATGGTAAGTAGCTGAAGTATCCAAATACTTAGGGTATATACGGTAAATAAAGGGCATATTTTCTATTTTTTTCTCCACAAAACCTCATTGGAATCACCTTGGCAAGGCAAACACAGTGGTGCTAGCATCCAAAACATGTTTTTGTGAAGCTGAGATTTATTGCCCCAGTCAATTTATCAGTCATGTCCAAGTATTGCTTCCAGACTTGAGAGACTTACCCAACCTAAGTCAAATTACAAACTCAAGTCCTGCCTGAAAATCAACTTTTACCAGTCTATGCGCAAATTTAGCAGCATTGAATAGAAGATAGTTTTTCTATGAGCAAATTTAGCATTTCTTATTTTGTTTTTCTCAAAATATAGACTTTAACACTTCATGCAAAAAGTCTCCTATGGAGCCAATGTGCATGAAATGTGATTCACATTTCATGCAAATTGTCTCTTTAGGAGACATTTTGCCTGAGGTGTTAAAGTTATGTGAAAGCCTATTTTCTGGGAAAATAGAATGATCAATTTGTTGTTCCTAGGAGACAATTTGCATGAAATGTGAAAACCTTTTTTCTGGGGGAAAAAAAGAAAGATCTATTTGTTGTTTCTAGGAGACAATTTGCATGAAATGTAAAGGCCTATTTTCTGGGAAAATAAGACAAATAGTTGAAATTGTCTGCTGAAAAGTTTACCCAGCACATAGCTACAGATAAGAGGGGGTATCCACAGAATATTTTTTTTATTTCTCCACGAAAACATATGTTGTGGGTACTCATTAGAAGCACCTTGGCGAGGTGCTTCTAATGAGTACCAACAACATATGTTTTCGTGGAGAAATAAGAAAGAAATCAGCATTTTTCGGATGAAAAAAGTGCCTTATCTGTTGCTATGCAGCATACTAAGTATTAATAACAGCTCTGCAACAGTCAGAAGGTAGCCCATCCATATTTTCTGACCTACTGTCCTTTTACATCACTCAGAAAGACGTTGTTTACATGGCATTTTATTTTAAAAAATAATAATTTGTTCTGATTGGCCATATCTTATCAGAAACCATTTGTCTTCTCTGTTTCTGTGTTTTGTTTTCAACTATTTACTCTAAAATTACATTTACAACCAGGTATTGGTCTGACGTATGCAATTTCTATAGTTAAGTGATTTTTTTGGAAATTTTGTCTAAGAAAATATTTTTTTATTTTTCTTTGCTGAATGTGATTTATTGATGTTTAACAACAATTTTGTGAAAATTTCAGGAAAATTGAACAAGCGGAACTTGTTGAAAACCTGCCTCCAAGATAACGACCCTAAAGATTTCTGCATATTTTGCATCCATTTTTTTTTGCACATAAGTAGTTACGACAAATGGTTTTGCATTAAATCATGACAAAAGTTTGCAAATTTACTTTTTCCGAGTAAAGTACCAAGCAAAAAAATGACTTTCTGAAAGATGTCGAAAACATAGTGGGTGAACACAGGCCCCATGTATTCATGGTAAAAATTATATAAATATCAGAACCGTTTTTACCCTAAGTATTGTGACACCTCAACTCCTTACCATACTTCTCCTAACATTTGAAAAAGGTCTGTTCCACTACCTGCTGATGTGTTTAAAGTATTGTTGGGCATATGGCAAACAGTGTAGACCCTGATATCCTGTGGCATCTGATCTGGGTCTACACTGTTTGCAAATGCCATTCTGACCGAAAACTTAGGGATAATACTGTACATTTTTTTTTTCTTTTTAAAAAGAAAAAGGTGTCCATTCAAAAGCCATGAATTACAATACAAGTAATACTTTTCAGTATAAAATGGTAAATGTCCTAAAATTTCGTACATCTAAGTGTCTGACAAAATGGCCTATGCAAACCATGCAGGCCCAGATCAGACGCTTCATTCAGGTCTATATCAAGGTCTACACAGTTTGCCATTCCACTGAGTATTTCAAGAAACAATGGCATAAAAAGCAAAACTTAAGGCTAAAAAGTACAAAACAATGTGTTTGAGATTTTAAGATATTAACCATAAGCTCAATGTTTAACTTGCAGTAAAAATAAAAAAAACATCCATAGTAGAAAAAAATTTGGTTCAGAAGCTAACAAGAGGTAATGTATATATCACAGGGTTCATACAGGCTCAATTGTATGTTCTTTTGCATTCAAACGATGCAAAGCTCCTGGACAGGTGCCTTTTTTCTTTCCAAAAAAATACTGATATTTTTCTTATTTCTCCACGAAAACATACTCGTGAGTACTCATTAGAAGTGTCTCATCGAGGCACTTCTAATGAGTACCCACAATGTATGTTTTTGTCGAGACATAAGAAAAATATTATGGGGATAACCACTCTTATATGGAGCTAAGTGATGCTTATGACTGTCACACTAAATGTACTCATAAGTACATTTTGTCTTTCTACAGTTTCGCCTCAGAATTGAATGTGTTTAAGCCCTACATAAGATTGGAATAGATAATGTATATATAAGGCAAAGTTGTTAGGAACTCGGACCTAATAATACCTGGACTTGTCACCCCAACAGAACTACCAAAATATGTTGTCTTGGCTTGATTGTAGCGCTATTTTACAGCACTATGGTCATTAAAAATGATTTTGGATAATAACTGAAGTTGTAATAAATTGTTTTTAATAGGTTTGGCTGAAAAATGTTCAGTCACAATTAATAAAGTTGAAGTTATACCATCATTTTGGGTGAATTTCTGATGATTTTCTGCTCAAAGTGCCGAAAATAGCTAAAATGGATACCTAGGTTTCTTGTTGATTTTAACAAAAAAAAGTTTAATTTTCCTCAAATATAATGCTGCAGTCTTAAAGGTAATGAACTATTGCTTTTTGAAAACAAATCTCAGATATTTGGAGAAATAAATGAAATATGAGTGTTTAAACTTCATCATACAAAATTATGAAAACTCAGCCACGACAACATATTTCCAAGAAATACTATACCTGTACCAGTTACTAGTCTGGGCCCAGTTGTTCAAAGCTAACGACGTCGTTAGTTAACAATTCCTTAAAATTTACATCGTGTGATAGGCAAATATGCTGACTGTTTGTGTTGAGGTTTTACAGCCCAGTCAACCCAATGGGGTCATGTCGAGTGCGGTCAGTTTACCTTACCACACGTTTACTGGGCAGGCTTAGTCCTCTAAGCGGTTAACCAGTATTGTGCAAATTCTTTCGCCAGAAACTGACAACTGCCCTTCTTGAATCAGCGGAATGGAGAGAATGACCGTAGAAAATATTTCATGATCAATCTCCACAAAAGAATGTTGCCGACCTCGGCGGGGGTTGAACCCGCGACCTCCTGGTGTCCAGTTGGACGGCGCATCCAACTGAGCCACCGAGGCCACAAATATGCTGAAATTTTTTGCTGAAAAAATGTGAGTAGCTTTTGCAGTGCAAAAGCTACTCACATTTTTTCAGCAAAAAATATCAGGATATTGTATATTGAATCCACTAAAACAGTTAACGAAATGACCCTTAACGAGCTCGTTAAGCTAACGACGCTTTGAACAACTGGGCCCTGGTGTATATTGGGTCCGAGTTAAGAAGGAGTATCTTGTGACAGTTCTGTGAGAACTTTTCTTATTTCTCCATAAAAACATATTGTGGTTTATTCATTAGAAGAACCTCAGCGAGGCACTTCTAATGAGTACCACAACAGGTTTTTCTAGAAGTAAGAAAAACATTTTCTTGACACCTCCTCTTACCTGGAGATATCTAATGCAAACTTGTGGACCCTGAAATCAACTTGACAGATAAATCGCTACAGCAACCAAACCCTCAGTTATTTAAAGCTCCAGAATTTTCCTGATTATGCTAGTATTTCAAATAAAAGAAGTTTTCAGCCATAGCTCTAGATAAGAAGAGATATCACGTAAATCTTTGTCTTGTTTCTGCATAATAATATATCTTGTGGGTAATGATTAGAAGCGCCTCTCCGAGGCATCTAATGATTACCCACAACATATGTTTTCATGCCGAAATAAGAAAAAAAAATCAATACTTTTCAACTGAACACAAAGAGCCTTATCTGGAGCTATGACTTTATCCGCTGTCATGTACACTGCATATACACAAGAAAATGATGATAATTTGGTGTTTGACTTTCCTTTCAACATGATTTAAGTAATATCGAGACAATAAAAGGGTAATAATGAATCGCTCTGTGCAATCAAGGGCAGAACAGTCATGAACTGAATTCCAACATCAGTGGAATTTGAACCTGGGACCTGATGACCTAAGTTGGGAGCACTAAACACTTGCCATCAAGGACCCAGTTGTTCAAAGCATCGTTAGCTTAATGAGCTCATTAGTGGTCAAAATGTTAACTGTTCTAGTAAGTAGATATCAAATTCACAAATATTTTTACTGAAAAAATGTGAGTAGCTTTTGCAAATGCAAAAGCTACTCACATTTTTTCAGCAAAAATAATAGCATATATGCCGTATTTAATGATCAAAGTTTTAACGATACGTTAACTAACGACATCGTTAGTTTTGAACAATTGGGCCCAGATGTTTCTACACTAGAAAAATCAGTACCTGATCACTGTGTTGGAAGATGTCAGTTTCAAGCAGCTGTAACTACCAAATGGATTAGGGTTAAAAAGTGGACCCTTCCATCACAGAATTTGGATATGTCCATTGTTACAAATATGGACACTAGTCATCAATCAAGACCAGGGCCCAGTTGTTCAAAACTAACAATGTCTTTAGTTAACATATTGTTAAAACTTAGATCATTAAATGTGGCATATACGCTAATATTTTTGCTGATAAAATGTGAGTAGCTTTTGCATTTACAAAAGCTACTTACATTTTTTCAGCAAAAATATCTGTGAATTAGATATTGTACTTACTAGTACAGTTAACATTTTGACCACTAAGGAGCTTGTTAAGCTAACGATGCTTTGAAGAACTGGGCCCAGAATGGCAAACAGTGTGGATCCAGACGAGACGGCTCATTATGAGCCATCTCATCTGGATCTACAGTTTGCAAAAGGATCTGTCTCAGTCTACAGGGTTGAAAGGGTTAACATACTATGCTTTCGACGTCCACTGGATGGACGTTTTCACTTGGTGTTTTATTCAAAATGTAAAATCTAGTATTCATAGTCTTTTTACCCGAGACATCGCACAGTTTAATGAATTGGGGCAAGATAGATATTACTATAAAGATGCCAGAAGACATTTCTGCTAGTCATTAATAGTCAGTTGGGCAAATCCTATTAAAGATTTATCACAGGGCGCTTCGTTTGCAGCACAACCAGAATTCTGAAAATAAACAAAACAGATTAATCTTACCATTCTGTCAGCTAAATCAGCAGATTTTTTTTTCTCTTATTTTTCACAGATGATGATTTGGTGTTTTACATCCCTTTCAACATTATTTAGATCATATCAAGAATGGGAGATAGATGATAAAAAGCTCTGTACAATGAAGTGCCATATAGTCGAGCTGAATTATTCCCCCTCCAACAGGATTCAAACCTGGGACCTTGTGATACTAAGTCAGAAATGCTATCCAATAAGCCATCCAGATGCTTCTGATTTTTCATACAATACAGCTCAGTATATTACAGTTGAGCCTCAATAGCTCGAACATCGATGGCTCATTTACCATGGCTAATTCGAACTCGTTTTTGAGTCCCTATGAAATTCTTCCAACAGCTCAAGAAAAAAAAAGTACTTCGGGACACTTTCTTATTTTATCATGAAATTGCATGTTGTGTGTACTCATTAGAATTGCCTCATCAAGGGGATTTTAATCAGTACACTCATCATACAATTATTGGGTAGAAACCCAAAAGGGTTTCCTTAAATCATTGTTATTTGCTCCCTGATCTGGCGCCATGGTTAACCCTCAGTGGCTCGAACCACCCATATCTCTAACTTATTTCCATGGTCCCAAGGATATTCGAGCCATTGAAGTTCGACTGTATTCAAATTGTCTCCTTTGATGACAATTAAATTTGAAATGAAATTTCAAGCTTTATTTTCAGCGAAAAAGAAGAAAAAATATTTTTTGGTGCCTGGATACACTTGGAATTTTTCCTGCCATGATTTAAAATGAAGACAACTTCTATGCCTTCCTATTTGCTTTTCTGTGCACCAAGTCTCTACCAAAATGGGGTCTACTTTAGAGGAAAGAATATTCTCTCCTTGGAAGCAAATTCTTTCCTTTAAAAGCATACCCCCTGTTCAGAGAAAAGCCAAAAATAATTTTAACTAGAAATTGTGCTTGTAAAACCAACCATATGCTTGCCTCTAAAGACAATACAAGGTAAAAATGGCCCAATCTACAAAGGGCCATAACTCATAACTATTTTTCAGAATTTATTCAAAAGTTAATCAGGTCATCTTCTCAGCACTGCCAATCTATTCATCAAGTTATCAGGCTCTAGCTCCAACAGTTTTTGAGGTAATTTACTGACACAGGAAAATGCCCAAATTTACAAAGGGACATTACTCATGCCCAGATGCAAAAGGCCCCTCCAACTTCCTTCTCATCACTACCAATCTATTATCGTTATGAGATTCTAGCTCCAATAGTATTCGAGATATTTTGCTGACAAGGGAAACATGCCCAAATTTACAAAGGGTCAACACTCCTGAAATATTTTTCAGAATTTTATTCAAAAGTTTATCAGCTCATCTACTCATCACTAACAATCTATTCATCAAGGTCATCTACTCATCATTACCAGTCAATTCACCAAGTTTCAAGGCTCTAGCTCCAACAGCTTTTGAGATATTTTGCTGACAAGGTAAAAATGTCCAAAAGTACAAAGGGATATAACTCAAGAAGTATTTTTCAGAATTTTATTCAAAAGTTTATCAGGTCATCTACTCATCACTAACAATATATTCATCAAGTTTCAAGGCTCTAGCTTTAATAATTTTGAGATATTTTGCCAACAAGGGAAAAATGCCCAAATTTACAATGGACCATTACTCATGAAATGTCTCAGAATTTATTCAAAATCGGGTCATCTACTCACCATTACCAATCAATTCACCAAGTTTCAAGACTCTAGCTCCAACAGTTTTTGAGATATTTTGCTGCCAAGATGAAAATGCCCAAATTATGAAGGGCCATAATTCATGAAGTATTTTTCAAAATTTATTCAAAAGTTAATCAGGTTGTCTATTCATCACTATCAGTCTGTTTATCAAGTTTCAAGACTCTAGCTTCAATAGTTTTTTTCAGATATTTTGCTGACAAGGTTGCATCCATATTTATTCCAAGATCAATAACTCAGGAAAGGGGCATAACCCTGTTGAGAAAAAAAATACGTGTCAGCTATTTTTTTCATGAGAAATCCATATAAGAAATTTCAAAACAAAAAAGCATGCAGGTGTCTAAAGTTATGCTATGCATCAAAAAGTGTGACAAATAGAAGGACAAATGGAAGAACGCCCCAGACGCAATATGCCCCATCAACTTCTTTGAAGTTAGGAGCATAATAAGCAACATATGGAAACTGATAATCGCAATAAATGTAGAGAAACTGCTTCCAACAGGAGCAAATTTTTTCCTTTAACCCTTAAAGCGCCAAGCAAAATTGGTAGCAGACGACATTCAAATTAAAAAAAAAATATATAAATATTTGTCTTCTGCTGTAGTTGTGATTGGCTAAGAGAGGACCCCTTTTCAGACAGGGTTCATATGTAGGAAACCATAGAAAGTCACAAATGCTATCTCCCTTCTTAATAAAAACGTTAAACTATAATACCCCGCCATTACCGTGTCGCGGGCAGATAAACTCTGTCAAACATTGACAAAATTTGCCCATTAGCAATCCCAAACCAGATCTCCTTCATATTAATGCATGTACTAAGTTTATTTAAAATCCCTTGACATTTACTCAAGTTATTGTCCTGAAATAAAAATATGGGCATGTCTCGGGCAGATAACTCCGTCAAAATTCGCCCATTAGCAATCCCAAACCAGATTTCCACAATATCAATGCACATACCAAATTTGGTGAAAATCCATTGATGTTTACTCAATTTATCATCCGGAAACGAAATATGGATGGACGGACGGATGACTGAAGGATGGATAGACACAAGGACGTCCAATGTGAAACCATAATACCATGCCACTACTGTGTGGTGGGGTATAAAAATGGCAGGAAATTGGCCAGGTATATCCAGTCTTCTAAAATAGTGACAGATTCCATTTTGTACTTAAAGTGCAAAATCATCGTATCTGTCCATATCATGAAATTTTCAGAGCATTTTCCTTATACGTTTATGAAATTCTACAAGGTTTTCAATAAACTGCAAAACAACAAACTTGCAAATAGCTATGTCCACTGAATGTAGAAAAATGAAGAGAGAAAATCCTTGCATTTGTCAAGGCAAATCAAAAACTCAGTAATGTTTGTACTTACCAAGGCAAATGTTAAACTTTTTAATTGCTTTTTGTCTAAAATCTTTTGTAAATTAGCAGCAACTGAAACAAAACATATAACCATTACATGTATAAGGTGAAGTCTAAAAGTCTCTTGTCTACTTTTTACTTAAACTCTTAACACCTTAATGCCTAGCACATTACGAAAACACGCCTATTCAAATATTTAGAAAATTTCACCTCCTAAAACAGAAAATTTTCAGATAAAAACGCTGATATGTTTTCATATTTCTGCTCAAAAACATAGATTGTGGGTACTCGTTAGAACCGCCTCGGTGAGGCGGTTCTAACGAGTACCCACAATCTATGTTTTGAGCAGAAATAAGAAAAATAATGTATACCCCCTGTAAACCCCAGTTTTACTATATAAAAGTGGGGTTTAAGGGGGTCAACATTATATAGGCATGTTTTCGTGATGCATCCCATAAAAGAGACAATGGCAAACAGTGTAGACCCGGATCAGAGGCCGCATTCTGCAGTGTCTGATCAGAGTCTACACTGTTTACCATATTTAATAAGTTTCAATAGTAAAAACAACTATGGCAATTTCTATATAACACCCATTTGTATATATAATGCACCCCTCCCAAGTTCAAAATGGAAGAGTTTATTGAAAATATTTGGACATAAATGGGTTAAGCTTCATGCAAAATTGTAGGAGACAACATTCTAAAAGATCTGTCCCCCCCTCCCCCCAAAAAACACACACATACACACCCATCCCAAGAAAATAAGCCCCAACTAATCCTGTTTGTCATCTACTAGACAGATGATTCACACAAAATGACAAGCCTTATTTTCTCTAAAAAATAATTCAAAAACAAGAAGTGTAAATAATCAGTGCTTATATGATACCCTCCACAAGGTAATGACTGCCTTCTGATAAATTATTTAGCAAGATAAGATGCAAAAACAGAATGTAACAGATGGACAGACAAACGGACGGACAACATGAAAATAGTATACTTTCCCCCCAACACACAGATTATCTTTAATCTGGAGCTATGACATTATTTAAATCATAGCTAGATGATATAAGGATGATAATGAAAGGCTCTGTGTAATGAAGTGCCATACAGCCTTGAGCTTAATTCCACCTTCACCACAAACTTTTGTGATCTGAAATCTGGAGCACTAACAACTCAGCCACCAAGACACTTTGGAAAAATGTGAAAAAACATCAATGTTCCCACAGGACTTGTTCAGAAGGAGTATTTGGTGATAATTCTGTGATAATTTTGCTTATTTCTCCATAAAAACATATATTGTGGGTACTCATTCTGAGGCACTTCTAATGAGTACCCACAAGATATGTTTTTATGGAGAACTGGAGAAAATTATCAACTAATATTCCTGCAGAAGAAGTCCTCTGGTTTCTATGGCTATCTAGAGCAATGAATACAATAAAGAAAATAGCCATCAGAAGAGATACCAGACCCCCTGACCAAAAGACAATATGGCCTCAAGATTGTACATACAGAGAAATTTCACTACAAATACAACACAACTTCCAATCCTGTACATTCTGCAAAATTTCAGCAAGAAATCTGCAAGGATATATATCTCAAAGGGTGTAAGAGTTATAGGGATTACAAGGTTTCTATTACTAAATACTGTCAGGGGAACAAAAACTGTAGCATCCAGAGTTGTGGTTCTTGTAAATAACATGCCTTTTCAAACGTGTACAATTCTACCAAGTATCATCAATATATATTCAAGAGTGTTGAGTCATGGCAATCACAAGGTTTCTACTGCCAAATACTGTCAGGGGAGTTAACTAAAAATCTGTGGCATACAGAGTTGTGGTTCTTGTATGTCACTTGCCTTCTCAACGTTATGTACAATCCTACCAAGTATTGTCAATATATCTTAAATGGTGTTGGAGTTACAATGATTATAATGTTTCTATAACCAAATACTGTCAGGGGAGATAAATACGATGCACCTAGATTAGTGTTTCTTGTACGCAACATGACTTCTCAACCTCATGGTCAAGAAGATAACTAAAAAACCCTGGCACCTGGAGTTGTGGTTCTTGTAAACATGTTTCTCACTCATTCAATCCTACCAAGTATCATCAATATAGCTGAAAGGGTGTTGGAGTTATCATGATCACAAGGTTTCAATTTCCAAATACTGTTAGGGGAAATAACTAAAAAACATGACATCTGGAGTTGTGGTTCTTGTATGTCACATGCCTTCTCAGCCTCATGTACAATCCTACCAAGTATAATCTATATATCTGAAAGGTGCAGGAGTTATGGAGCTCACAATAAGAATTTGCCTTAAAACTCTAGAGAAAAATTTCAAGGGTAGATAACTCAAAAAAAAAAAAAAAAAAATGAGAATCATCATTCTTGCACATGACATGCCTCCTGGACTTGATACACAACCACCAAATATTATTCATATATTCCAAAGCATATGGTAGTTATGGCCCACAAGAGCAGTACCTCCAAAAAAACTTTGGGGAGATATCTATAAACTGAAGAAAGTGAGATGTAGGTCAGATTTAGTAGGCATGTCGCAAGCATTACAGCAATGCTTGCGACATGCCTACTAAATCTGACCTACATCCCTATCAAATTTTATCAAAATGTTTCAAAAGGTATAAGAGTTATGAAGCGCACAAGAATGTGTCTACAGAAGGAACAGACTGATGGACAGACACCAGGATAATCGCTTTATCCACTATTTGGTCAGGGGATAAATATACTGATCTAGATTTATACAGTTTGATCAGGCGTTTCTGTCTGAATATTTTGAGTGAACACATAGCTTCAGATAAGGCACTTTTTTTATTTTTTTGAACGACAATAGTATTGACAGTTTTCTTATTTCTCCACAAAAACATATGTTGTGGGTACTCATTAGAAGTGCCTCCGTGAGGCACTTCTAATGAATACCCATAACATATGTTTTTGTGAAATAAGTAAAATATTATGGGTACTCATTGGAAGTGCCTCACTGAGGCATTTCTAATGAATACCCACAATGTATGTTTTTGTGGAGAAATAAGTAAAATATTATGGGTACTCACTGGAAGTGCCTCACTGAGGCATTTCTAATGAATACCCACAACATATGTTTTTGTGGAGAAATAAGTAAAATATTATGGGTACTCACTGGAAATGCCTCACTGACATAGCTACAGATAAGAGGGGGTATCCACATAATATTTTTCTTATTTCTCCACGAAATCAAATGTTGTGTAGCTACTCACATTTTTTCAGCAAAAAATATCAGAACAGTGCAAAAGCTACTCACATTTTTTCAGCAAAAAATAACAGTATAATGTAAACTGAATCCCCTAAAACAGTTAATGAAATGACCCTTAACGAGCTTGTTAAGCTAACGACGCTTTGAACAACTGGGCCCTGGTACCCAAACCAATGTTTTAGCTATGATAAAAGTTATGATACCAACCTACAATCATATCTTTACCATCTACTAGACCCGCTTCAACCAGCTCTCTTGAAACACTGTCTGAAGAATCTGTGAGAATAAAAACAAGATATTTGAGCCAGCGCATGACAAAACCTACAAAATGGCAAGTGCGCCCTGTGAAGCCTCAGGTCAGCCTGGGCATCTGCCCAGTCTGATCAGAGTCTTCACTGTACGCTCAATGGGTAGCTAAGGACCCAAGCTTCCTTCATGCGGACAGCGATGACTCTGATCAGACTGGGCGGATGCCCAGACTGATCTGAGTCTTCGCTGGGTGCACATGCCATGTTGTAGGTTTTGTCTTGCGCTGGCTCATTTGTTCATTTTAGCGACTGATCAGATTTCATGTAATTGCTTGACAGTGTTATTGTCAAGATATTTTATATTTGGTGATAAGTGTTCTATGCACTGCTGCTATCGGTTTTCTGAGAGTGTTCATTGCTCTCAAGGCTCATTCCTTTAAGAATCTATCTGACGTTACGACACTGAAGCACCATGTGCATTATGTTCACCAAGTCTATAACTGCATATAGCACTCTCGGTAAAATTTCCAGCAGACAACATTTTGAAAAAATTTTCTGTTTTCTGTGAAAAATAAGAAAAATATCATCCATTTGTCGTCTGCTGAATTAGGCCAGAGAGTGGTAACCATTAAGTAGCCATTACTCCTATATACTCACTCCCAAACTTTGCTTGCAGGGGTATTTGTTTGTTTGCTTGAGTTGAGGAATTACGGTTCAGTCAGCCCATTAATCATGCCGAGTGTGGTCAGTTAACCTACTCAAACTGTTCCTGGACAGGCTTTAATATTCCTCTAAGCAGTAAATCAGTACTTGTTACACATACTTTTCTCAGTAACTGGCAACTGTCCTTCTTGAATCAGCAGAAGGGGTAGAATGGCCTTAGAAATGATTTCAAATCAATTTCCATGAGAGTAATGTGGCTTTGATGGGGTTCAATTGATTGATTGTGTTGGGGTTTAACGACACGTCAACCCTTATGGGTCATTTTGTGTCGTCTCCCAGAGAAAGGGAGAAAAGAGACAGAAGAGATAGCAGAAGAGATGAAAGAGAGGGACAGGGAAGAAAGAGGAACAGGAATGAAAGTGAAGAAACAGAAGAAATAAAAACATCACCTCCCTACCCTTACCTGCTACAAGGATAGCAGGCCTTGCCCAACTGTAAGATGGGGTTCAAAATTGTTACCCCTAGATCTACAGCCAGACATGCTTCCCACTGTGCTATGGAGCCTGGCTGAAACAAAAGGTCAGGATCCGTTGAATTTTACCTGTCTTCTTTTTTTGTTTTTAAACTCTTACCTTGACCAGGAGTGAAGTCAAACTTGATATCATTTAGTTCACGTTTTTCATTTCTGGAATAAAAAAGACAAACTCCAAGTCAGAATGTATAAAATCCAACACAATATGGGCACTGCCAAACGAAAACGTGTCTTTGTGCATATGCGGGCAGCGAAGGCCCAGATTTTTTTATTCTTTTGTGTGTGAAGTTTAACAACAGCCCAGTCATCCAATGGGGTCATGTCCAGCGCAGTCAGTTTGCCTAACCACACTTTTATGGGGCAGGATTAGTCCTCTAAGTGGTTAACCAGTATTGAGCACATTCTTTCACCAGAAACTGACAACTGCCCTTCTTGAATCAGTGGAAGGGAGAAAATGACCACAGAAAATATTTCATGATCCTTCGCTGTCTGCTAACAGAATCTTTGGATACTACAGAATTTATGAACGGAACACAAAGCCTGAATTATACTTTGCACATGCACAGGATGATCTGAATCTGTGCATTTTGTGCATGTTCAAAGGCATGATTTTCCTGCTTGATGCAGCTCATATACTTCTACCTAAGAGGATCTGGACATAACGTGGACGTTTTCATAATTTCTGATGCCTCTGTTTCTTTTTTTTTTTTTTTATTATTAACTATATAAAGTAGTGAACTGATGGGGGTAGGGGAGTGCCTGAATTCAGAATAAAAGAAAATTATGGTTCTGTATAAATCAGAAATAATTTATGAAATCATTGTTTATCAAACTACCCACTAAAAATATTAGGGCCTAAATTTGTGCAAGCAGACTTGGGAGGTTCCCAAGTTGGAAGTTTACACATTAATATGCTGACTATAAATAACAAGAAATTCACCGAATGACTATGTCCTGACTGCTGATGGTGTTCAAGAAATGGAGCTTAACACACAGACTAAACATTGTTCAGCCAAGCATGAGAAAAGATCAAGGTCAATAAATGTCTACAGCACTGGGCAGGGTGCATCATAGTGGATGTATGTATGAAGTTTCATCAGCCTATAGACCTAGGTGTTCATGAAACGAAGGTAAATACACAGACTTAAAATTGTTCAGCCAAGCATAAAAAGTAGGTCAAGGTCAGAAACGGTCAACTGCAGAGGGCAGGGTGCATCATGGTGGACTGCATGAAGTTAAATTAGCATAGAGGCCTTGGTGTCATAGAAACAGAGATAAACACACAGGCTAAATATTTTTCAGCCAACTGTAAAATGTAGGTAAAGGTCAATTACCACTGATGTCAGTTGGCAGAGTGTGTCATGGCGGATCTGTGTGTGAAGTTTCATAAGAGTAGAGGCCTTGGTGATTGTCAAACCAAGCTAAACACAGACAAAACATTGTTCAGCCAAGCATGGAAAGTAGGTCATGGTCAGAAACAGTCAATGGCAGTGGGGAGGGTGTATCATGGCAGATGTTTGTATGAAGTTTCAATACCATAGATGCCTCAGTGTTCCAGAAATAGAGTTAAATGCACAAACATCATTGTTCAGCCAAACATGAAAAGTAGGTCAAGGTCAGTAAAGGCCGATGGAAGTGGGCAGGGTGCATCATGGCGGATATCTGTATGTTTCATTAGCCTATAGGCCTTGGTATTTGAAAAATGGAGCTAAACACACAGACTAAACATTGTTTGGCCAAGCCTGAATAATAGGTCAAGGTCAGTAATGGTTGATGGCAGTGGGCAGGGTGCATCATGGCAAATATGTGTAAGAAGTTTCATTAGCCAAGAAGTCTTAGTGTTTGAGAAATGGAGCTAAAAGCCCAATCTTAACATTGGAGCTTAATACTAAGCAATCACAACAAAAATAGACAACAGTTAGAAAGACTTTTATTATTTTTCACAGAAAATAAGATGAAAGGAAAGAGATAACTAGAATAAAATGTCAAGTCTTATTTTCTGTCAAAAATATCACTAATTTTCATCTGGTAATTAAGCCTATAATTAAGTCTAAGGCTAAAATGTATATGAGACGGAAGCAAGAAAGGTGGCGTTAGGTTGTGAACCTGCAATTCAAATTTTCAAAGGCTTGTAATTTCTTTATTTGTGAACAAAAACATCAAGTGTGAGTATGCATTGTCTTAGTTGAAATAAAATGAACATTTTGGTGATTAGTTGGTTTTGTTGAAATTTTTATTTTTTTGCTATTTTGTTCCGGCATTCCATGTGAGAAACAAGAGAAGAGGGCACTGTTTTCTTGATGGCATGTGAGAAATTGTATCGATCACTGATTTTCAGTGATGACAGGAAAATGCCAACCCTTGGGTCCACAACTCCAGTGGAAAACTCGGCAACCTTTGTTTCCCACTGGAACATTAGAACCTCAAGTTGGAATTTTCTTGTCCCCACTGAACATCAACGATGGATCTTATTTATCTTCTTCTATTTCAGAGTTTTTGCTGAATGTTCTGTGGTGAACAAAAAAATCCAATGTTTCTACAAGTCCCAAACAAGAACTCTGATCAGACTACACATAGATACACATTGGTTATTCCAAGTCTTTACTGTACACCAACCAAATGACCATTGCATATTTCTACATAAGGATTATCAGGAAAATATTTTTCTTATTCTCCACATGGAAAACGTATTTGAATCTCTAAAAAACGTATTTGAAACCTTTTAATACTGCGCACAAATTCATTCATTTAACCCATAGCAGACTGAATGAACTCCCTCACACTATATACTGGAAGATTCTAATTTTCATTTAAGGTATGTCAGGCAATGTGACTTAGATATTCCTAGAGAAAAATGGTTGAACTATTTGCAAACAGTGGAGCTGAACTATTTGCAAACAGGTAATTGGCAAACAATAGACCCAAATCAAATAGGCAGTGTCTGATCTGGGTCTGCACTGTTTACCAATTACCCTTTTAGGGTTCTCCAGAGTACAATGGGTTAAGAGTAATCCAGTTAAGTGGAAATGGGGAAAAAATAAAATTTAACACTGAAACATGAGAAAACAGTTGACTCTCATTATCTCGACCTCGCTTATCTCGAATAACCGCTTATCTCGAAGTGAAAATCTGGTCCCTGCTTAAACATGAAAATCAAGTAACAGGTAACAAAATATTGTGGAAAAGAGGAGAAATTGCTCCTAAGGAGCAATTTCTCCTCTTTTCCACAATATTTTCAACGTATCTCTAACTTCAAGAGTCCAATTACATATACATTTGTTAAATGCGGTTGTTCAATTTATTTTTTCCCAAAGTCTGCAAATCTGATATGTGGAAGTACGGATATCGCTAAGTATTTTAGAGAGTCCCTTGGAATTCGAGATAACGGGAGTCGACTGTACCTTAATCTAAGTACTAAGTTAATTGGAATAGGTGTAGTGGGTTCTTTCACTGGCTGTGACTGATCAGTTTTATCAGGTTTTACAGGTTCAGCTTTGGATTCAGCTTTTCGTTCGGCTAATGGTGTTTCTTCTTTGACTTGTTTGTCATCTAATTTGTTCACGTCCCGTGGGCTTTGCGAAGATTTTGCCTTCTCGCCACTACCTTCTCTGTCTACTGCAGCATCTTCTGGCTGAAAAGAAAATTAAAATCAATACACTACAACCTCATTATAACACAATTCGTTATAACAAGGTTTTGGATATAACACGGTTCAAAGATGGATCCCAAAAATGTTTGGATTATATTGAAAAATGACCATAAATGGTCATTTTTCAATATATTATATTGAACAAGAATTCCGCGGAAGGCGTCATCGCACCTGCTGGGGCAAAAGTCACAGGAGCCACAATCAGAACGTGGTTATTAAATAAGTTTATTTCATTCTCAGCAGTGCTTACTTGGAAAACTGGATTGAAAAAAATGTAGACAAAGTGCCTAGTGGGACACATATATTCCAGGCCAATCCCATTCCCTTTAATGACTATATCTTCAGCACTAACTTTTCGTATCATACAGCCCAATGACAATTGGGTGTAAAATGTGTAAAAGTCACTGGAGCATGAAATGTAGGTCAAGGTCACGAGTCAAGGTACCTGCTAATTCAGTACATCAAGGAGAAGCACAATGCAAGGTATGGTCGTTGTAGGCCTTATAGTTGAGGAGTTATCAAACATCAACGTAAAATGTGTCAAATATAGGTCAAGGTCACCGGGTCAAGGTACCTGCCAAGCCAGTGCAATGAGGTGAAGCACTATGCAAAGTTTAGTGGTTGTAGGTCTTATATTTGAGGAGATACCGAACATCAACATAAAATGTGTCAAAGTCACTGGAGTGCACAATATAGGTCAAGGTCACCAGGTCAAGGTACCTGCCGAGTCAGTACATCGAGAAGAAGTGCTATATAAGGTTTGGTGGTTGAAGGCCTTACAGTTGAGGACATATGGAAGGGCGACGTAAAAGGTGTAAAAGTCAATGGAGCGCGAAATATAGGTCAAGGCCACCCAGTGAAGGTACCTGCCGAGTCTGTACATTGAGGAGAAGCACTATGCAAGGTTTGATGGTTGTAGGCCTTACAGTTAAGGAGATATTGAACGTTGACGTAAAATGTGTAAAAGGCACTGGAGCGCAAAATATAGGTCAAGGTCACCGGGTCAAGATACCTGCCGAGTCAGTACATCTAGGAGAAGCACTATGCAAGGTTTGGTGGTTGTAGGCCTTATAGTCGAGGAGATATCAAACGTCGACACAAAATATGTCAAAGTCACTGGAGCGCAAAATATAGGTCAAGGTCACCGGGTCAAGGTACCTGCCAAGTCAGTACATCTAGGAGAAGCACTATGCAAGGTTTGGTAGTTGTACGCCTTATAGTTGAGAAGATCTGGAACGTCAACGTAAACTGTGTCAAAGTCAATGGAGCGCAAAATATAGGTCAAGGTCACTGGGTCAACATACCTGCCAAGTCAGGAGGTCAGGGAGATGTGTCATGCAAGGTATGATGGTTGTTGTAGAATTGTAGTTGATTAGAATACTAACTTCGACGTAAATGTCGAACTTCGACATAACAGAACTGTTAACAGACAGACAGACGGATGAACGGACAGACGAATGGAAAAGCAGGCACCTATGTCGCAAAGTCGGGAGGTCAGGGATATGTTTCATACAAGGTTTGATGGTTGTTTAGTCTTGTAGTTGATTAGAATACGAACTTTGACATAAATGTCGAACTTCGACATAACAGAACTGTTAACAGACGGACAGACGGACGGATGTACAGACAGACGAATGGAAAAGTGGGCACCTACGTCACAAAGTCAGGAGGTCAGGGAGATGTTTCATGCAAGGTTTGATGGTTGTTTAGTCTTGTAGTTGATTAAAATACTAACTTGGACATAAATGTCGAACTTCGACATAAATGTTGACAGACGGACGGACGAATGGACAGACATATGGAAAAACGGACGCCTATGTCGCAAAGTCAGGAGGTCAGGGAGATGTTTCATGCAAGGTTTGATGGTTGTTTAGTCTTGCAGTTGATTAGAATACTAACTTTGACATAAATGTCGAACGTCTACATAAATGTTGACAGACGGACGGACGGACAGACGGACGGACTGACGGACGGACGGACGGACGGACGGACGGACGGACGGACGGAAAATTGGACGCCTATATCGCACCCTGCTACAAGCAGGTGCGATAAAAATGACCATAAATGGTCATTTTTCAATATAATCTATACATTTTTGTTTGGATATAACACTGTTGTTTAACTAATACGGTTTATGCTATGGACCCCAACAATAGTGTTATAAAAAGGTTGAGGTGTACTTGCTCTAATGGAAGGCTGAAAGTATTGCTTCAGATAAGAGGGAGTAACCACATATTTTCCTTGTTTCATCACAAAAACGTATGTTGTGGGTACTCATTAGAAGAGCTTTGGCAAGGCGCTTCTAATGAGTACCACAACGTAGGTTATTGTGTAGAATTAAAAATAAAAGCACACCTTATCCAGAGCTATGTGAAAATTAAAGAAAGACTCCCAAAAATCCCTTTGTGCAAATTTTGTAGAACTATTATCCCCATATTCTATGACAAGATTCAGCCTTTGAGATTTCTTGGTTCTGTAGAAGATTTTTTTTTTTTAAATTTACGATATACTGGCATGGCATTATATTAATCATGACTCTTCAATTTAACCTTAGTGAAAATTGGCAGTTTCAGTAGAGGTCATTTAAAGTTCACACTTAGCACTCTGGGTAAAGTTTTCAGCAGATGACAGGATTTGATAGTTCAAATATCAAATGTAAAATCCTGTTTTTCTTTGAGAAAATTTGAAAAATATTTCAAAATGTTGTATGCTGAAAATTTTACACAGTGTGCTAAGTGTTAAATCAATACTTGTTCTAAAGGAAGTCTGAGAGTTGAGGAAAGACTCACAAAAATTCCTTTGAGTCAAATTTTGTAGAACTCCTATCATGATGCTTTATGGAAAGATTCAACTTCTAAGGTTTATTGGCTGTGGAGAAGATTTTATGATGATGATTTGGGCCCAGTCGTTCAAAGCTAACGACGTCGTCAGTTAACGATTCGTTAAAATTTTAATTGAGTGATACGCAAATATGCTGAAATTTTTTGCTGAAAAAATGTGAGTAGCTTTTGCAGTGCAAAAGCTACTCACATTTTTTCAGCAAAAAATTTCAAAATATTGTATATTGAATCCGCTAAAACAGTTAACGAAATGACCCTTAACGAGCTCGTTAAGCAAACGACGCTTTGAACAACCGGGCCTTGGTGTTTTACATCCCTTTCAACACTATTTAAGTCATATCAAGATGGAAGGGTGATAATGAAAGTCTCTGTGCAATGAAGCATTATACAGTGATGAGCTGAATTCCATCTCCAGTGGGATTTAAACCAGGCACCTTATGATCCTAAGATGGGAGCCCTAACCACTTGACCACTTGGATGCTTCGAGAAGATTTTGAAAATTGTTTGTCTGATCACCATATATATCAGAAAAAAAATATTCCTTGCGGAAAAGAATTTCATGAACAGTTTAATCATTTGTCTGACTATGTTCAGACACACTTTGAAAAGTTTTAGTGTAATCTGCTCCAAATGAAGTCAGGTGAAAATCAGCCCAGCCAATTGTAAGGAAATGTTGTGTAATTGTGACCAATCCATAGATGGACGACAGACAGACAATGTATAGACTGTGACTACAACAGCACATCCTGAGGCTTTGGATCAGGTGAGCTTTTAAACTAGAGCAAGTGCGCAGAGGGTCATGAATACCCCGGGCCAGCGCCACTTCTTAATTATAAAGTATTTTAAATTCAATGACAATGATACCAACTATGCTGTTAATCCATTAAATAATCTAGAAGATATTAAGCAAAATCACTAGACCATGAAATATTGGTCATGCCAATTTATAGTTACTTTGCTGTCAAAGTTTGGGTCACACTGTGTCATTATATGTAAATACGACACTTAGGCATCAAATAGTGGACATAATCACAGGGCTATGAAATATAGGTCACACATAATCCCAAACTGTGATAGTCATACACCAAACTGTCTTCAAAATGTAACATAAAACCACTGGACCATGAAATATAAGACACAGTGACCTATATTTACTTTTAGGTCAACTGTCATATCATACGGACTCATAATCCCAAATAATGATGTTCAAACATCAAATAACATTCAAGATATGGCAAAATCACTGAACCATGAAATATAGGTCAAGGGGACCTAATTTGTTATGATGTCACTTGTGATGTCACACAGAACCAATATCCCAAGTATCACATTAATCTATGAAATAGTCTTCAAAATATAATGCAAACTGGAGTATGAAAATAAACTCACAATGACCTTGACTTTCTTACACTGAATGTTGATGTGATTAAAATGTCTGATGCCCATCCTTCTTTATTTTGTATAAACAAACTACAATATATTACTTTACTGAGGCATTCTAGATTTCATCTCTAGCCCCGCCCTGGGGCATGACCCAGGAGTTCATAGATGTAGACTGGAAGAGAACCATCTCAGGTACCCCCATACCAAGTATGAAAAGTTTTTGATTAGTGGCTGCAGAGATATAAGTAATCATAAAACTTCGAAGTAAAAGTTATGGCCCAACCGACTCTGTTAAGATCACGTCAGGCCAGTCAGTAAACATGCTCACTTTGCCTGGGCTGGCTTAGTCCTCCAAGTGGTTATCCAATACTTTCACCAGTACCTTACAGCTGCCCATCTTGAATCAGCAGAAGGGGGAGAATGACTGTAGAAATGATTTTATGGTCAATTTCTACGCAAGTTATGTGGCCTAGCTAGGATTTGAACATGCTACCCCTGGCTCTGCAGTCAAACATGCTACCTGTTCAAAAATTCATCTGGGCCCAGCTGTTCAAAACTAACTATGTCGTTAGTTAACGATTTGTTAAAATTTTAATCGAGTGATACGCAAATATGCTGAAATATTTTGCTGAAAAAATTTGAGTAGCTTTTGCAGTGCAAAAGCTATTCACATTTTTTCAGCAAAAAATATAAGAATACATGTATTGTGTATTGAATCTGCTAAAACAGTTAAAGAAATGACCCTTAACGAGCTCGTTAAGCTAACGATGCTTTGAACAACTGGACCCAGCTGAAAATAAAATTTGATAATTCCACAACCCTGACTTAACACTTTGCAAGCTAAGTGTTAAGCCAGGGTTGTGGAATTATCAAATTTTATTACTTGTTCACTGCCAAGTAAATGGTAAAATCCACTTGTCCAACCAAGATTTACATCAGGGTTATGTTGAGCGCAGTCAGTTAACCTACTCACACAGTTCCTGGACAGGCTTAGTCCTCTAAGCATTAACGAGAACTTTTGCCAGAAACTGACACTGCCATTCTTGAATCAGTGGAAGGTGGGAATAACCACAGAAATGATTTCATGATCAATCTCTACGAAAGTTACGCAGCCAAGCTGGGATTTGAACTTGTGACCCCTGGATTTGCAGTCAGATGTGTTACAGACTGCGCAATGTCCTGCTTTATCATAGACATAAATAGAATGCTAACTTACCTCTAAATTCTTTACTCTTGGAGACTGAAAAAAGAAAGATGACTACAGTACTATATTTACCATATGTATTCGGACAGACAGGCCTGAGTAGACAGTGTAGACCCAGATGAAATGATGCAGAATGCAGCATTTCATCAGAGTCTACACTGTTTACCTCTCATCCAGCAATTTTTAGACACAACATCGGGTACTAAATTGTACTTGTTCAAATTTTAGAACAGGTATAGTAAGGAGTTGAAGTGTCCGAATACTTAGGGTTATTCTAAATATTTCAATACCTTAGGGTGAATGGATACACCCGGCCCCGAGTTTATAAAACTTTTTCATACACAACTCAGCAGAGCATGAAAATTTTTCATGCTATTAAATCTCAAATTAGTAACAATTGCCAATTCTTTCTTGCTAAACCAAGCTGAGCATGAAAATTTCTCTGCTAATAAATTGATAAGGCACTTTTTCTTCAACCAAAAAGTATCTATATTTTTCTTATTTCTCGACAGAAATATGTTGCCGGTACTCATTAGAAAATGCCTCAGCAAGATGCTTCTAATGAGTACCTACAATGTTTTTGTCGAGAAATAAGAAAACTATTTACCTAATACCCAGTCTTATCTAGACCTATGAAGGCTGTGTATGGAGGCACCACATACAATCCAGACAGATATCTTGTTAAAGACGAGTATTTGGTGATAGTTCTAAGATAATTTTTATTTTATTTCCTTGGAGTTTTACTGCCCAGTCAACAATGTTAAGGTCATGTCAAGCCAGTCATTTAACCAGCTCACACTTTTCCAAGGAAGACTTAGTACTCTAAGCAGCTAACCAGTACTCTGTGCATATACTTTCAGCAGCAACTGACAACTGCCCTTCTTCAATTAACAAAAAGGGGAGAATGACAGTAGAAAGTATTCTATGACCAATTTCCACAAAGGTTATGTGGCCGAGCTGGGATTTGAACGCAACCTCTTGATCTGCAGTCTACTCACAGCACTATGGAGCTCAGCTATGCTGAAGGGGAGTATTTGATGTTAATTCCAGGTTAATTTTTGTTATTTCTCCATAAAAAAACATACACTGTGGGACTCATTAGAACTGCCTCACCAAGGCAAGGCAATTCTAATGAGTACCTACAATGTAAGTTTTTATGGAGAACTGGAGAAATTTATCTCAATTATCATCAAATATGCCTTCTTAACCATTAAAGCGCCAATCACAACTACAGCAGAAGACATTTTTATTTTATATTTTTTTTTCATAGAAAATAAGTCTTGCCAAGCAGATGATTCACATGAAATGTCAAGACTTATTTTCTATGAAAAATAAAAAAAAAATTGAAATGTCGTCTGCTACAAATTTTGCTTGGCGCTTTAAGAGTTAGCAAGTCCTTTGCTCTGGAGCATAGAAATACTCACCCTCCCCATCTGGTTAGCTAGGGCTATACCTTCCTCTGACTCAGCATCCAATTCATCATCGGACCACTCCCACTCTCCATCCTGTGTCTTGTGGAGACGACCACTCGATCCTGGCACCCTTTTCACCTGAAATTAACAATTAGAGCTCTAGATCAGTTTTTTTTTGGCACACTTATCACGTGGCAGGCAGATAACTTTAAAAAAAAAAATGATGAAATTTGCCCATTAGCAATCCCTTACCAGATCTCCACTATATCAATGCACATACCAAGTTTGGTGAAAATCGATTAATGTTTACTTGTTATCATCCAGAAACTCTCAAATGATTCAGCGTTTTGGACCAGAATGTAAGAAACCTTTCTGCTTGAAAGTGGTGTCATTAATAAGTGTATAATGCACCTATCAATGTCTTCTCCAGACAAATAGTGGCAGGATTACCGTAGGGAATTAAACATTTTTTAAAATTGGCTGTTTAATTCCCTAGTTATGAGTCACAAATTTGTGTCAAAAACCCCTAGGTGGGCATTAAAATTTGCATACAGTTTCCTCTAGAATTTCCGTTTCAGGTGTCTAATACCCCACCAACGTGTCAATATTTTCTGTTGAATTCCCAGGGGTTGGGTATGATGTGGATGTTTAATCCCCAGGGTATCCCCACTACCCCACCCCACCCCACCCCACTCTCCCTGCAAGTAAATAATGAATAAGGCCCCCAAAAAATCTTTTGACAGATTCTCAGACACTTTTTTAAGAAAATAAATTATATGCCTGCGGGTGGCTTTTTAATTTTTCTGGCTGGATACATTCTTGGACCTTTTGGTTTGTTTGGCAAACAAAATGGTGGCATCCATACAGAAAGTTTTCAGTCTCAAACATCATAAACAGATCACAATTTACCATTTTCTTTGCAAGAGTAAATGTCATAAGTTAGTGTCATGGGACAGTGTCATGTATTTTCGTGGGCAGAAAACAAAAAAAATCCCACTGTAAAACAAGAGCTGTCGTAGGACAGCGTAGCTTGCCTGCTGGGTACATTTTATATTGTAACATTTTTATCATTAAGAAAATCAAAATGAAATAATCTATGAAATAATTTTCAAGTTATAGGGCGAAATCATTCAACCATATAATATAGGTCACACTGACCTAGATGTATTTGTATGTAAATCATTTTGTCACATAGATATAATAATCCAGGTATGACAATTCTCCATGAAATAGTAATAAAAATAAAAGGCAAAATCACTGAAGCATGAAATATAGGTCATAATGACCTAGATATAGTAAGTGGTCATTCATTGGGTCACATGGAACTAATATCCCAGGTGTGACATTTATCCAACAAATAGTATTCAAGATATAAGGCAAAATCACTGAACCATGAAATAAAGGTCACACCAACAGAGATATATTTTGACGTCAATAATCGGGTCACAAGGAACTAATATCCCAGGTGTGACATTTATCCAACAAATAGTATTCAAGATATATGGCAAAATCACTGAACCATGAAATATAGGTCACAATGACCTAGATATAGTAAGTGGTCATTCATTGGGTCACATGGAAGTAATATCCCAGGTGTGACATTTATCCAACAAATAGTATTCAAGATATAAGGCAAAATCACTGAACCATGAAATATAGGTCACAATGACCTAGATATAGTAAGTGGTCATTCATTGGGTCACATGGAACTAATATCCCAGGTGTGACATTTATCCAACAAATAGTATTCAAGATATAAGGCAAAATCACTGAACCATGAAATATAGGTCACAATGACCTAGATATAGTAAGTGGTCATTCATTGGGTCACATGGAAGTAATATCCCAGGTGTGACATTTAACCAACAAATAGTATTCAAGATATAAGGCAAAATCACTGAACCATGAAATATAGGTCACAATGACCTAGATATAGTAAGTGGTCATTCATTGGGTCACATGGAAGTAATATCCCAGGTGTGACATTTATCCAACAAATAGTATTCAAGATATAAGGCAAAATCACTGGACTGTGAAATCTAGGTGACCTGGACCGTAAAATGTAGGTCACCATGACCTTCACTCTCTTACACTTAAACCGATGTCACATAGTTAGCTGATGTATAACCAGTTCTAGATTTTGACCCCTAGCCCCACCCCAAGGCCCACCCTGAGGTATGAACCCAGGGGTATGTTCTTTTGGAATCTCAGAAGACTCGTCCAGGTACCCAAATTCTAAATATGAATGCTCTATGAGGAGTGAAAGTCAAGATATAAGAATTTGAAAAACTTTAACACAGTATTACAAAGGTGTCCTAGATTCTGACCCCTAGCCCCACCCAGGGGCATGAACCCAGGGGTTTATTCTCTTGGAATCTCAGAAGACCTTCCAAGGTACCTAAGTTCCAAATCTGATGCCTCTTTGAGGAGTGACTGTTGAGATATAAGCATTTGAAAAACTTTAATGCAGTGTGACTGGAACGGGAACGCAAACGCAAACGCAAACGTGGACGACCGGGGTGACTACAATAGCTCTCCTTGTACTTCGTACAGGCGAGCTAAAAATTGTAGATCTGGACAAATGCAGCCATGTCTGAGAATCTAATCACTTTTGTTTGTTTGGCTTAAATAACAACAAACCTTCTGAGGTTTCACAGATGAACCTTCAGATAAGAGAGTCTTTATAAGATATGCTCTGTCTTTGGCCTTCTTCAGGAACTCATGCTTCAGAAGCTGGCGTGCAGTAGGTCTGAAAAATGTTAACAATACTACAGTGGGAGTATTTGAAAGATAATTACATAGCCCTTGATAAGAGTGGATATCCAGATAATATTTTTCTTATTTCTCCACGAAAACATATGTTGTGGGTACTCATTAGAAGCGCCTCGGTGAGGCGCTTCTAATGAGTACCTACAACATATGTTTTTGTGGAGAAATAAGAAAAATGTCAATACTTTTTGGTTGAAAAAAGCAGCTTATCAAGAGCTATACCTTAGATAATTTTCTCTAGCTCTCCATTGTTGTGGGTTTGTTTGTTTGTGTTGAGGTTTTACGGCCCAGTCAACCCAATGGGGTCATGTCGAGCGTGGTCAGTTTACCTAACCACACGTTTACTGGGCAGGCTTAGTCCTCTAAGCGGTTAACCAGTATTGTGCACATTCTTTCGCCAGAAACTGACAACTGCCCTTACTAATTAGAAGTGCCTCTGAGAATTATCACTAAATACTCCTTATTAACCAGTCTGATTACCATAAATTTTACCCCAAATATTGGGACAGGCCTCAAGAAACAGTGTAGACCAGGATCTAATGCTGCAGGTCAGGGTCTATACTGTTTGCCACTTATACAGCCATTTCAGATACACCAGTGAGTACTAAAAAAGACTTGTTTGAAGTTTAAGACAAGTAAGGAAGTTTCATACAAGTACATGTATTTTGTTTGAATTGGAGTTCTACAACTCAGTAAACACTATGGTCATGTCAATTTTTCCAGGGCAGGCTTAGTCCTCCAAGCAGTTTCCAGTACTTGTGCCTATACTTTCATCAGTGCTAATTGATTGCCCTTCTTCAACTAGAGCATGTGGCCAGAGGGTCATGAATACCCTGGGCAGGCATCATTTCTTAATTACAAAATATTTTTAAGTCAATGACAATGACATAAGACAAAATCAATGGACCATGAAATACAGATCACTGACCCACATATAGTTTACAAGGTCAATCTCTGAGTGAAACTGATCTATCATCCCAAGAACAACTTTTCTGGAGTAAAAAGTCTTCAAGACATGAAGTAAAATCGCTGGACCATACATGTAGGTCACTGACCTACATCTACATGAGAGGTCAAATTGATGTGTCACATTGATCCACTAAAAGATATTAAGCAAAATCACTAGCAAAATCACTAGACCATGAAATATAGGCTAATTTATGTTTACTTTGAGGTCAAGGTTTGGGTCACACTGTGTCATTATCTGTAAATATGACACTTAGGTATCAAAAAGAGGGAGATATAAGACATATTCACTGGGCTATGAAATACAGGTCACAAAGACCTAAATTTCTTTTGAGGTAAAATGCTGTTTCATACTGACTCATAATCCCAAACTTTGATAGACATACATGAAGTTGTCTTCAAGATGTACGAAAATATCACTGGAACATGGAATATAGTTCAAACTGACCTACATTTAGTTTTAACTCAACTGTCTGATCATACTGATTCACAATCCCAAATAATGATGTTCAAAAATCAAATAACATTCAAGATATAAGGCAAAATCATTTAATATAGGTCAAGGTGGCCTACATTTGTTATGATGTCAATTGTGGTGTCACACAGAACCAATATCCCAAGCATCACATTAATCCATGGAATAGTCTTCAAGATATAAGGCAAAATCACTGCAGCATAAAAATTAGATCACAATGACCTTGACCTTATTACACTGAATGTTGATGTAATAAACATGTCTGATGCCCATCCTTCTTTATTAAGAAGCTGTTGTATAAGCAAACTGCAATATACTACTTTATTGAGGCATCCTAGATTTTGACCTCTAGCCATGCCCCGGGGCACAACCCAGGGCTCCATAGATGTAGAATGGAAGAGAAACCTCCCAGGTACCCCCATACCAAATATGAATAGTTTCTAATAAGTGGCTGCAGAGAAATATGTAATCAAAAATCTTCAAAGGAAAAGTTGGTTATAGCAGGTGTTAACCCACGGAATCATGGACAGATGGAAGGACGAATGCTCTAAAATTTCGGGTTTAGAGGCTACCTCAATGTTATATCTCCATAGGGATTTAGGGGTTACTCAAATTTGGTTTAGGGGCTAGCTAATGTATTTTAAATGGAATAAACCTCTAAATACCTCATAATTATGTCCAAAATAGCCCAAAATAGCCCCTAAACCTTGGATGTTCACCATAGACAAACATAGATAAAGATAGACGAATGAAACCGAAGAAAACTATATACCCCTGCAGCATACTTTGTTTGCCAAAGGAATAAACAGGGGAACGGGGGAAAATGACTATAGAAATGATTTCATGATCGATCTCCATATGAAATGATTTTATGATCAATCTCCACATAAGGTATGTGGCCAAGCTTGGATCTGAACTTGCAATTCCCTGGATCTGCAGTCGGACGAGCTACTGGCTGCGCTATGGAGCCCGTCTCAAACAAGAAGTTTAGGTTCAAATTTTCAGACAACTACATGAATGATAAGTAGGACACAGTAACTACTTACAATGGTTGTCCAAACATTTGAACTAGTCCACTGTAACACCTGCTGTCATAGCAACAGATAAGGCGCTTTTTTCATCTGAAAAATGCTGATTTCTTTCTTATTTCTCAACGAAAAGATATGTTGATAAAAAGACGAGGCGCTTCTAATGAGTACCCACAACATATGTTTTCATCGAGAAATAAGAAAACTATTATGTGGATACCCCCTCTTATCTGTAGCTATGCTGCTGTGTGTCTAAAAACTTTTGGATGAGTGGCAAACAATGTAGATCCTCATTGGATTCTAACTGTCTTCCTTGCCAGAAAATGGCGAAAAATCTATCAAGTGATCCAGACTCCTTAATTTCTGATCATTTCCATGATAACCCTTACAAACAGCATGACTTCAATGGAACCAGAGTGAGGGCCAAAAACAGTCCTCATTTACATGAATTTGGACTGTTTCAATGTTTTAAACTTAAGCAACTTTTATGGCTGTGAGAAATTCCCAAATTTCTTGCCAGTTTAGAAAGCTGACTGATGATAATGAAAGATGAGTTCATGGGATGTTCTCTAATACAGCATCTTCAAGGGGCAATAACTGTCAAATTTGCATTCCCTCCCTTCTGAAAAGAATTTGCTCCCCTTTTTGTTTGTTTGTTTATTTGAGTTGGAGTTTGAAGCAGTCAACACTGCTAAGGTCATGTTGAGCCAAGTCAGTTAACCTCCCCCACTTTTCCTCAGCAGGTTTAGCTGGCAAAGTAGTTAACCAGTACTTTGTGCATATATGTTTGCCGGAAACTGACTACTTTCCGTCACAGATCAGCAGAAAGATGAGTATGTCCACAGAAATTTTTTCATGACAAATCTCCATTAAAGTTATGTGGCCGAGCTGGGATTTGAACTTGTGAACCCTGGGTCTGCACTAACATACACAAACCCTGGGTCTGCACTAACATACACTATCAACTGCTTTATGGAGCCCAGCATATCTTTCTTTTTAACCCTTGTCCTGCTGAACCCCGATATGCCCTGCCATTTCAAACAGTGTAGATCCAGATCAGTTGGCTTCTTTAAGTTGGCTTCTAAAGAAGCTAACTGATCTGGATCTACACTGTCATAAAGTATATGAATTTGTATCAACGACCTGGATCAAGTAATCCGACTGGCTGAAAATTAGAAGTGGGTGTGGCATCTTAATTCATTCAGCATGACAAGGGTTAGCGCAGAACCTTTTTCAGAATGGGCTTGGTGTGCAGGAAAGCAAAAGGGAAGTTGTCTTCTTTGTAAAAAATGGTGGAAAATGTAGCACATGTATATGGTCCTCTTACAAACCCACCTCTTTTCTGGTTCTTTCTTGAGGCAGTCCGAGACAAACTTGCGGAAAATTTTGCTGTAGGCCTTATACTGGTCTTTATCCTCTGCCCCAGCATCTAACGAAGGTGGATCATTCTGGAGGGTCAACATTAACACCTGCAAGTCAAAGGATTCTGTGTTTACCCTAAAAGGGCTGCTGGCTGACAGAATGTCCCTTAGGGCATATACAAATGGCGAAGCCCCAGACCATTTTTTGCAGCCATACATCCTGTCATCCACACAGTCTGGCCAGGATCTTCACTGTTCCCCTACACAGTAAAGGGATATTGTAGAAGATATACAACTAATAGCGAAGATCTTGACAGTGTCAGTGTCAAGATCTTCGCTATTAGTTGTATGTCTTCTATAAGATCCCTATACTGTGTAGGGGAACAGTGCAGATCCAGACCAGACTGTGTGGATGCACAGGCTGGTCAGGATCTTCACTGTTCACACATGTTCTAAGGTTCCTTTTCTCAGCCCCTGGCCAAAATATCCAGACACCTTAACCCTTGTATGTTTCTGAAATGGACTCATCCATCTCTGAATTTGGACACATCCATTGTTGCAAAGAAGTACTTTCTGTCAAAAATCAATTACAGGTTTGTAAACAGACGGGTCATTATGAGCCATCTCATCTGGATCTGCGCTGTTTAGAAAATTAGCTGCATCGGTCTGCAGGGATGAAATGTTTAACCCATTTTAGTCTGAATAAACTCCAGAAATGGCCAAACTATTTGTAAACAATGGAGACCCTGATCACCTGGAAGTCAAAAGCTATCCTAAATATACAGACATCTTAACCCAAGCGCCAGTCACAACTATTGTAGTCTTCTTTGTCATCTGCTTGTCATTTTAAAAGTCATTTTTGCAAACAGTGTGGACCCAGATCAGACTGCTTCTCTAGGAGCAGTCTGATCTGGGTCCACACTGTTTGCCTGTATGCAAAAATAGGTTTGAAAAGTCTGCAAGAATATTCAGCAGACGACATAAACAGACGACATTTTCAGATGCAGTTTTTCTTGGCGCTTTAAGGGTTAAGATGGCTTTACCAATTTTAGACTGAATAAACTCCCCTACACTATATATTGGAAGAGTCCCATTTCCCTGTCAGACTATGTGATTTAGCTATTCCTACAGAAGAATGGCTCAATTATTTGTAAACAGCGAAGACCCTGATCAGTCGCTGCATCCTACGGCATCTGATCTGGGTCCATACTTTTTGCTAATTACCCTTTTGGGGGTCTCCAGACTAAAATGGGTTAACTCCTTACCAATCTTGTCCTAAAATTTGAACAACTCCATTTAACCCTTGTCTTGCCAAACCCCGATATACACTGCCTTTGCAAACAGTGTATATCTACACTGTTTGACACTGTGTGTGAATTTGTATCCACAACCTGGATCAAATCATAAGATTGGCTGTAGATTTGAAGTGTGGCATCTAAATTTTTTCAGCATGGCAAGGATTAACCACCTGCATCTAAAAATACTGGATGAATGACAAGGGTGTAGAATCTGACCAGATGCAGCAATCTGCTGCCTTTGATCTGGGTCTACACTGTTTGCTTAGGCTTGTCTGTCCAAATACTCAGAGAAAATACAATAAATGAGAAATCCAGAAACAAATCACTAAGTTGTTCAATATACAGTCGACTCTCGTTATCTCGACTTAGCTTATCTCGGAGTGAAAATCCATTCCCTGTTTTAACATGGAAATCTAACAACAGGTAATAAACTATTGTGGAAAAGAGGAGAAATTGCTCCTTAAGAGCAATTTCTCCCCTTTTCCACAATAGTTTTGTTAGGAGCAATTTCTCCCCTTTTCCACAATATTTTCAATATATCTCTAACAATATTTTCAATATACAGTCGACTCTCGATATCTCGAACTTCACGGGACCTGATAAAAATGTTCGAGTTATCAGTATTTCGAGACAACCAAATTGTGACGTCATAGGTTTGACAACTGTTCGCTTCTCTGTTCGCCAAAACGTGCTTGGAAGGCACATGTATATGGCAATTTAAATAATTTACGCGTACTTCAGTTTGCATTGTTACTGTTTGTTTTAGGAGATGCAATGGTTCTCTTGGAATAATATCATCAATAAATGTTAATAATAATAAATTTCAAACGTCTCTTGTTGTCTTTTAATACTCCTGCAAATTTGGATTTCCATACGAGCTATAAATAAATTACTGGTTTCCGGGTTATGTTAGCTATACGTTATGAACTGGTTTGGATTAGCTCCCTTCGCATAGACGACTCGATAAAGAGTTGACTGGTTTCCGCTTTTGCATAAAACGCTTACAATGTTAAGCGGCAGCTGTAAGCTAGTTTGGATTATCTCCCCTGGCATAAAACGACCCATCTCAGCGCGGCAAACTGTAGATCCTGCAGAGAAAGCTCGTTATGAACAGTCTCATCTGGACCTACACTATTTGTGCGGGTATCCGTACCAGTCTACAGGGTCGGAAGGGTTAACATCGGTACCCACGTGTGATTCGTCTATTTGAGGCCGTGCACGACAACGCCTATTAGAAGACTGTGCGACTGTCAAAGACTCGGATCAGCCTGCACGCCCACGAATTTTCCATTATACGCATGAGCCTTATCTGGGCTTACCAAAGAGCACCGCCTGACCAAAGAGTAACAAGCAAAGATTCAGACTTAGCTAGCCTGATCAATACAGGCTGATCTGAGTCGGAACCTGTCGCGCACTGACTTTTCTTGAAGACGCTATATCATTCAGACGGACAGTACTCAATAGTGAAGAGCATATCTAAACAATAAATTAAAGAAACTTCGTTGATTAATCTTCCATAACACTATTCTGGGCCGCTTTTTATCTTACAAATCAATGACACGAGACAGTGTTGAGCGCTGCGTGTCAAACCCGACTCGACACGCATGTGATTTCATAATTACGGATTTTAGACATTGTTTGTGTTGTTAGTAATTACCTGGACAAAGGGGAAAATTAAAGTATTGATTTATTTATCAATGGCCTATTATGATTTTCATTAACTGAGAGACCGGCGGCGCCGCATCTTACATTTTTTTTCCTTCGTCATGGTCCGAGTTCGAGATACGCGGTAGTAAAAACTGTGAAAAATATATTCAGGGACTGAAAATGATGGACGAGATAGCCGAAGTGTCGACATAAAAGTAGTTCGACATACGCGAAGCTGAAATACAATAAATACATAGAGAAAATAATCGGGACTTAGAAATCAGTTCGACATAAGTGATAGGATCGAGATAAGAGGGGTCGAGATAACGAGAGTCAACTGTATCTCTAATGTCAGGAGTTAAATTACAGATTAATTTGTGAAATGTGGTTCTTCGATTTATTTTTCCTCAATTCTGCATAACATATGTCGAGGTATGGATATCTTGAAGTATTTCAGAGAGTTCCCTGGACTTTAAGATTTGTTAACAAGAGTTGATTGTAGCTGTTTTTTAGGGTTTTTTTTTTTTTCAACAAAAATGTGTTGTTATTTTTTTTTTATCTTTCTTCACACAAATGTGTGGTTAGTCATTTGAATCACCTCATTCAGTATGTCTCTACATTCAAATCTTCTTTGCAACATCCCTTCATTTTCCAGATTTTTTCATAAATCACTATTTTGACTTTTGACTTCTTGCTTTAACTTCTTAAGGATGTATCTCTTGACTTGTTATTTATATGAATATTGATTTGTTTTGACAAAACATGGCATTGACATAATTTCAAAATATTGAACCATATGACCTTATTTTAGTGATAAATGTGGCAATCCTTCTAAAACTTCTGTGAAGACCGCCATGACTTTAGACAAATACCAGTCCATCCAAAATTTATTGACATTTCCAGTTACATTAAAAGATTTTGCCAACTCTGGGTTTCTGCAATTTCCATGATTGCTGACAGTTTCCAAAGATCATAGACCTCTTTCTAAATTGGTCAAAATGCCCTTATTAAATGAGAAAAAAATGTTCCTTGCATTATTCAAAGGGAAAGGCAATGTTTGTAAAGAATGTAACTGAAAGCTAAAATTGGGGAAAAACCCTGCATTTTGATGCAAAAGATCCAAATAGGAGAAAAATAAGAAAGTTATTGACATTTGAAGATTTCAAAATTGCTTTTATAAGTGCAGCATTTTTTTTTTATTTTTAATGAAGCTTTATACCTGTGCTTGCACTAACTGTCAAAATCAGGAAGTCCCAGGACTTCCTAGCTCCAATATCAGGAAGTCCTGGTGATCAAATTTTTTCGCTCTCTTTCAGAAATTCAACCTCAGTATTCTTAAACTCTCATTTATTGAGTAAAACTGCCATTCTTAAGCTAAATAACATAAATTCATTCTAAATTTTTGTTATAAATGACTAAATCTCTTTGAAAGTTGGGAGTCCCAGACTTCCTGGTACTGTATTGATTTTTGGAAGTCCCAGGGCAATTTTTGGGAGTCTCTGACTCCCAGACTTCCCTTAATGCAAGCACTGTTTATACCACATCATAGTACCTTTAATAATAGGCAAAACCTAAATAAATATACTTGCAGCAATATTTTACCTCTCTATAACTGAAAATAGCCTCTCTAGACAGATACTGATTTTGCTTAAAAAACACATTGCTTTCTCCCAGAAAGAAGGTTTAATCTAATAATTTGAAATGCTTGGAACCTCATTAATCCTTGTCCTGTTGGACCCAGATATACCATGCCTTTGCAAACAGTGTAGATCCAGATCAGCTGGCTTCTAAAGAAGCCAACTGATCTGGATCTGCACTGTTTGCCACTAAGTCTGTGAATTTATAGCAATAATCTGGATGTAGTAATCTGATTGGCTGAAAATTAGCAGTGGGCATGGCATCTTAATTTAATCAGCAGGACAAGGGTTAACTATTCAAAATGGCAGCCCTCTTGATTAAAGTTTTGAAATATTTATACTTTCCGAGTTTTTGTCCAATTTTGATCAAATTTGCATCAAACTACATGGTTCATCAAGCTCTTTCATCTAAGATACATTCTTTACAAGCATTACTTTAGCTTTAATTGTCCAATAAAGCTGCTGCTCCTGTTACCAGAGCTCTAGATATCCAAAAGTATTGATATTATTTCTTATTTCTTATAAATAACCAGAGGAATTTGTTAAGGAGTATTTGGTGATAATTATGGGATAATTTTCTCCAGTTCTCCATAAAAACATATGTTTTGGGTACTCATAAGAAGTGCCTTGCTGAGGCGCTTCTAATAAGTACCCACAACGTATGTTTTTATGGAAAAATAAGTAATATTATCCATAATTATCACTAAATACTCTTCCTTAACAATTTCTCTGAATAAAAGCTGTGGGTACTCATTAGAAGTGCCTAGTGGATGGGCCTCTCGGTGTCATTGGTAGGCTATAATCTGTAATTCTGGGCCCAGTTGTTCAAAACTAACGACGCCGTTAGTTAACGATTCGTTAAAATTTACATCGAGTGATACGCAAATATACTGAAATTTTTTGCTGAAAAAATGTGAGTAGCTTTTGCAGTGCAAAAGCTACTCACATTTTTTCAGCAAAAAATATCAGAATATTGTATATTGAATCCGCTAAAACAGTTAACGAAATGACCCTTAACGAGCTCGTTAAGCTAACGACGCTTTGAACAACTGGGCCATGAAAGTCTTCTATACTATTTTTCTAATGTGTACCCATAATGTATGTTTTACTTGAGAAAGAAAAGAAACATATTTGTCTTGAAACCCTCTTATCTTGAGCTATGTATTACCAATTAAGGGGAAGTAATACACTTTCAGGGGAGGCAACTATGTCAAACTGTTTTGCTTCCCTTCTGAAAAGGGGTCTAATCTAAAGGGAAAGAAATAGCACCCATTAAAAGAGGTCTTCTCTAAAAGGAATAAATTTGCTCCTTTCTGACTAAATCCATTTTTGAAAGGAACTTGTGTCATAGCTCTTGATAAGATGTGTTTTTCAATCCAAAAGTATTTGATAGTTTTCTTATTTCTCCATCAAAACATATGCTGTGGGTACTCATTACCTATCAACTTTATATAAAGTGCCTTAAGGGAAAAAGGAATCACAAATCAACAGCTATCTGTCATACCTTCATGGGAGGATATTTATGGTAAGGGGCTGTTCCGGTAGCAAATTCTATAGCTGTAATTCCTAGACTCCATATATCTGCTTTGAAATCATATCCCGTTACCTGAAAATGGAGAAATAATCAAATTCAAGGGAAAACAAACAAAAAACATGTTTCACACAGTCACCATAGGCGATCAGCATTTTGAAACCTGACCTTGCATATTCAGATTTTTTAACTGGTGATATAGTTCTTATTTTCCCCAGAAAATAGTTTTTGACATTTCAGTGTCTCCAAAGCAAATGTCAACTTTAATTTACTGGGGTAAAATAAGAGAAATTATTCAAAATGTTGTCTACTGAAATTTTTACCCAGCAGGCTATGTGTTAAAGGCTCCATCTTCCTCAAAAAAATAGATTTTTTTTTTCTCCGAGAAAGGTTTAATAAATTGACATATGGTATTAATATGATCATAAAATGTGGCATCTGACAACCTGTAAAATTTCAGTCTCTATGAAATGATTTTTTATCATATTTCTGAATTAATGTTGGCAATGTTAGTTAAACTTTTCAGCACGGCAGACAAAAACCAATACCTGCGCAAACAGTGTAGATCCAGATGAGACAGCTCATAATGAGCGGCCTCATCAGAATCTACACTGTTTGCCATTCTGTTTTTTGATTTTAGGCAAATGTCAACCTTAATTTACTATCTAATTTTCAGCCAATCAGATTACTTGACCTAGGTTTTTGATATAAATTCACATACTTAATGTCAAACAGTGCAGATCCAGATCAGTTGGCTTCTGAAGAAGCCAACTGATCTGGATCTACACTGTTTGCAATGAAGGGTATATCCGGGTTCAGCAGGACAAGGGTTAAGATCCATGAAAATAAGGGGATTTTTTTTTGTCAAAAGTACTAGAATATGTTCATGAGAACAGTGCTTATTTGGATAATGATTTGTACAGTAAATGCCCTAAAATGACATCAAACATTTCTGACAAAAATACAAAGCTTCAGATAAGTGCTTTTTCCATCCAGAAAATATTGATATTTTTCTCCTTTCCCCAAAAAATGTATGTTGTGGGTACTCATTAGAAACAGCTCGCCACAGCACTTCTGATGGGTACCCAAAACAAATGTAAGTAAGGGAAAGTATGGGAAATATTTGCCTGATACCCTCTCTTATCTACTGTGCTTTGGACATCTTTCAGAAAGTCGTTTTTTGCTCGACGCTTTACACAGAAGAAGTAAATTTGCAAATTTTTGTCATAATTTAATGCAAAACCATTTGTCGTAACTACCTATGTATAAAAAATTTTATTCTAGTCATTGGTTTTTAAAAAATCAAATATTTTCACTTTTTCCCATAGTAAAAATGAAGTTTTTTAAAAGTAAAACATATTTTAACGAGTAATACTTAACCTATAGATAATGTGCTATTCTATTCTGTTATTCACCCCCTCCACAGAAAAAAACGACCTTTCAGTCGTTATAAAGTCTTAATTCAGAAGGTCCCTTTAACAGTTACCTGTATGACGTAGTTCCTCCCGCTCAAATGATCACGTGTCAGTTTCTTTTATGTGTAAAACAATACACAATTAGGAGAAAGGAGCGAGGGAAGGGAGGTGGGACGATAAATACTTATCTATAGGTTAAGTATTACTCGTTAAAATATGTTTTACTTTTAAAAAACTTCATTTTAACTTCGTAATACATTAACCTATAGATAATGTGCTAGAATTTGTAGAATAGGAGGGAGGATTTCTCCTAATAAGTTAGTCCCAACTTCTGAATTAAGGCTTAATAAAAGGATTTATTTTTTATATATATATAATGAGGACATAATTAGTGCTTAAGGCAATAATAAGATCCTTTAACCAAGGATAAAGTAATCCAGGGTTAACATATATATATAATAAAGATATAATTAGTACCTCTCTAGTATAGCATCAGGTCTAGGGGGGCTGTTGACGTTGTCTACACATCCATAGCTGATTGCTGTTGGCCCCCCACTACTTTTTGGGCCACTACAATGGGGCCCAAACTTTGGAGATTCTGTGCTTGTTGATACATGTCTCTGAGATAGAATTTGGCAAAAGTTGATGAACTATTCCAAACCGCTGCTTGAAGTATATCATTGAGAGGAACTTTGTCGAAGAAAGCCCAAGAAGAGGAAAGAGCTCTAACTTCATGAGCTTTGATTTTAAGGAAAGAGATATCTCGTTTAGTGAGTTTCCTATAGGCAAGTTTAACAGTGTAAGATATCCATCTCGAGATAGTATCTTTAGAGATATCCTTATTGCCTTTAATAGGAAGAAAAAGTCTAGTTCTATTTTGGCGATAAGAGCTAGTCATTTTGAGATAGAATTTCAGAGCCCTAACGGGGCAAAGAAGTCTGTCAGTATGTTCCCATTTACATATTCGAGCAAGACTAGGAACAACAATAGGATCTGGTTTAACAGAAGGAAGCTGGTTTTTTGCTAAAACACCAGATTTAAGAATCAAGGAAACTGAACCATCAGATTGATTAAATCTTAAATGTTGTGAATCCATAGCTAGAGCATGTATTTCACTACACCTTTTAGCAGTGGCAAGAGCTAAGAGAAAGGCTGTCTTAATAGTAACGTGAAATTTAGAAGCCTTATCAAGAGGTTCAAAAGGTGGTTTTTGTAGACATACTAAAACCCATGATAAGTCCCATTTAGGTGTAAGAGATCTTTGTACTGGTCGTTGAAGTTCAAAGGATCTGATAAGTTCAGATAAAACTGGATTAGATCCGATTCTATTACCAGTTTTGAATTTTAAAGTGTTAGAGATCATAGATCTATAACCTTTAATAGTACTAATCTGACATTTCTTTTCCGAAAAAAGAAAGATTAAGAAATCGGCTATAACTGTAATAGGGGCCGAGATCGGATTAACCTTTTTTGTATGACACCAATTAGAGAAGATAGTCCATTTTGCATCGTAGACTTTTTGTGTAGATGCTCTTCTTGATCTGGAGACAAAATCTGCAACGTTTTGTGAAAATTTCTTATCTCTGATTGATTGTTTGATAACTCCCAAGCGTGAAGGTCGAGAATTGGGAGGTTTTGATGTACAAATCTTCCTTTGGATTGAGTCAGTAGTCTTGGAATTAGTGGCAGACGAATCGGAGCTGACACTAATAGAAGAAGAAGTTCTGAGAACCACTGTTGCTGTGGCCAGAACGGAGCTATGAGAACTATTCTGCACTGATGTTGTCGGATTTTCTCTAGAACAGCAGGTATCAGAATAAAAGGAGGAAAAGCATATGCATGAAGATGATTCCAGTCCATGGACAGGGCATCTATCGCTAGTGCTTTGTAGTCTTGTACTGGAGAGACATATAATGGGAGTCTGTGGTTGAATCTTGTCGCAAACAGATCCACATTTGGGAAGTTGAGCATCTGGAATACTGAATTCGCAACTGTTTGATCCAGAGCCCATTCTGTCTTGATAGGTTTGTCTAGTCTTGAGAGGCGGTCTGCAAGAATGTTGAATTTGCCTGGGATGTGACGTACTCTGATAACTATGTCTTGTTCCAGGCACCAATTGAGTATTTTCCAAACTTCTACGCAAAGATTGGGGGAATGAGTGCCACCCTGTTTGTTGATATATGAGACCACCGTTGTGTTGTCTGTGGATATCATGATGCAAGAATGGTGAATAAATGTTTTGGCTTGTTTCAGTGCTAATCGTATGGCCATCATTTCTAACATATTGATATGTAGCTGGGATTGGTTTTCTGTCCAGCGACCATGAAAGGACAGTGTTGTCGGCTCTAAATGAGCTCCCCATCCGTAATGACTGGCATCCGTATAAAGGAAGAATTTGGGGTCTGGAGGATGGATTGAAGTCCCTGTCTCGAATCGAATGGGGTTTATCCACCATTGTAAGTGAGATCGAATCATACCGTTTATCGAGATCGGGTGATCGAGAGGAAGAATATGAGGTTTCCAGACTGACAGCAGGCACATCTGAAGAGGACGTAAGTGCAGTCTGCCCAGGAGAACAAGGTCTGCTGCAGCACTGAGTTTGCCCAAAAGAGAAAGGAAAGTTCGTGCCGATACATGTTTTGCTGACATTATTTTCTTGATTGTTAGAATTAGGTTCTGTACACGATCCGCTGGAACCCTGACTAAATTTTGTTGCGTCAGAAATTCCATACCTATGAAGGTGAATTTCTGAGCAGGAAAGAGGTCTGACTTCTTGAGATTTGGCAGAAAACCTAGGCTTTGAATAGTTTGAATGCAAATCTTTGTCTGAGTAATCAGACGGTTGTGAATCAGATTTTTTATCAGCCAATCGTCTAGGTATGGAAAAACTGATATGGCACGTTGGCGTAGAAAAGCTGCAATAACGTCCATCAGTTTCGAGAAAATTAACGGACTTAGGGACATTCCAAACGGTAGGGCCGAAAAGTGATATACTTGATCTTCGTGTACGAAACGAAGATACTTCCTGGATTGACGATGTATCGGCACATGTAGATATGCATCTGTTAAATCTATGGAGACAGCCCAATCGTTGAGTCTCATCGCTTGTCTTACCGATTTGACTGTCTCCATTTTGAATGCTTGTTTCTCTATGTAACGGTTTAATAAAGACAGGTCTAATATTAAACGAAACTTTCCGTTCTTTTTTGGCACAAGGAATATCCGGGAATAAAAGCCGGGAGTTTCCGGATTCTGTACCCTTTCCACTGCCCGTTTGTTGAGAAGATTTTCGATCTCTTCTCTGAGAAACGGGGAGGAGGATTGACTCATTCTGATCGGAACAGATGACAAAGGAGGAATTTTGATGAATGGTATCCTGAATCCGTTTCGTACGATAGAGAGGACCCATTTGTTGTCTGTTATTTCCTCCCATTTTTCCGCAAAATGGGCCAATCGTCCTCCCACTGGAATGTCCGCGAGCGGAAGAGCAGGCAGTGGAAAGGGCGGGCCTTCATAATCTTGCGGAGGAAGAGGCAGGTTTAGAGGAGGGGAACTGACGGATGTTACCAGTCCTCTTGATATTATCTTTCTTAATGTGAGAAGATGAGCTTTGAGGAATATTTTTGGACCTATACGACTGCGTAGGTTTAGGTCTGGATGTTGTTTGTTTAGCAGGATATTTAGGTATCTTGAAAGCTCTGCTCTGCGAAGGAGGCTTATAAGAATGAGATTGTGACTGAATGGATGTAGAAGCTAGAAACCTTTGCTGTTGAGCTTCGAAGTTTGATTTAGCTATTTCTTTTATACTGCCGTCAAATAAGGATTTTGAGTTAATAGGAGCGTTCCTTAACTCGTATGTGGAATTGTCGAGTAGTAGTTTAGACGAAGCTAGGGCTGCGTCCCTCCTAGCTTGGAATAATTCAGTAGTTAAAAGTGTAGACATGGCAGTAGCATGTTTAATCGATTTGGCTACGGCCTCCAGAAGTCTGGAAAGGGCCGCAACCAACATCGATTCCTGTTGTAATGAAAGGAAGGCAGCTGAAGAAAATAGATCAGCATGAGAATTAATAGCGACTAGTTTTCTAGCCTTCCTTTCCCATGCTTCTAGATTCTTGAGCGGAATAGAAGCTCTTCCTTTATTAGAAATGTCTAGGAGCGACGCATCCGCTTCTAATTGAGGGATATTATCAGTTGGCAAATATTGGTTTTGGCTCTTGTAGAATTTAGTCGGAGCAAGAGCCGAAACCAAGCTTTGCGGACAAATCCAATCTCTTGAACATTTGTCCGATTCTAGTCTATTTTGAATATATTTTGTTGTATTTTGTACTAATTTGGATTGTGGGAGGACAAGTAATGGAGTGGACCGAGACTCCATTAATTGTTCGATGCCAGAGAGAGGTTTTAATGGAGCTTGATCCTGCTGAGTTTTGGGGCATAACTCAGGAGGAAGAAGCCGGAAGACCTCGTTAATCGCACGATCAAATGACCAGACTTCGGATTCAGTTTCCGAATCTGACTCCTTATTCTGTTGAGTGAGATTCGGCTGAATCTGATCGTAATTAATAGGTTGATTTGTGATTTGACTAAAATTAGTCTCCTCAGGTTGTATTGGAGTTGGCGTTTGAACAACCTGGGGAGATTTATGAGCCCTTGTATATCTACCAATGTCAAGTTGAGATTGGGAGGAATTTGATGAAGAAGAAGGCGTCATCGATCGTCTTCTTCTCTTTTTATGAGAGTGCTTAGATCTCTTTGAATTTTTCTTTCGCCCAGAAGAACTCAAAGAGTCTGATCTGGACGTAGAGATAGAAGAAGAGGACGATCGATGTCTTCTTCACTTTTTAGATTTATGCTCTCTTTTAGACTGATCCTTCCTTGAAGGTCTGGAGATAGATAAATCATTTGAATTTGGAGGCTCAATCATTACACTCGGATCTGAGACCTGCGAAAAATCAGGTTCGAGTGGAATAATCTGTCTAGAGGAAGAAGCTGGATTAGGAAGTTCTAGTCTATTAGAACGTTCGTAACCAGGAATAAAGACATTGGATAGTCTGTGGACACTACCCTGTGAAATATGGCTACTTATGGACGGAGCGTAGCTTTGTACAGGCACATTTATAGGAATATAACCAGGTGGAATTTGTGTTTTTTAGGTCATACGGGAATGACTGTAAACCCATGCCTGGTTGACTGGAGCCTAGTTGACTGGTGCCTGGTTGACTGGTGACTGGTTGACTGGTGACTGGTTGACTGGCGACTGGATGAACGGAGATAAGTTGCCCAGTGACTGGATGACTGGTGACTGGTGACTGGTTGACTGGTGACTGGTTGACTGGTGACTGGTGACTGGTGGGCTTAGTGCCCGGTCAGACTCTAAGTCCGCCAGGCTGCCACCTTGATGGGTCCTGCCCCGAGCAGTAAAGCTATGAGGGGCGGTGCTCCCATCAACCGTCCCGTTGTCAGACATGTCTGACTGGGACTTCTTGGATTTCTTTGATTTCTTCTGTTTTCTCTTCTGCGTCATAACTGATTTTCTAGTAGCATGAAGGCGTCTTCTTTCTGCTAGGTTCCAAACTTTTTCTGTCCAGGAACTACAAATATAACACGGAGAGATACGTGTGCAAGAATTACAAGTTAGACAAGATAAATGTGTATCCCATTTAGCTTTTAAATGGCCACAGTTGCCGCGGGCGAAATGCATCGACTGACGCGGAAACAAAGGAAGAAATTTAACATTGAGAAAACAAGAAATCTAAGATCGATATTTCGAAAATAAGTACATAGATAGTAGAAGGAGTGAATATAGAACCAGAGAAAGTCAAGGATATAAAAATTTTAACCGTGTAGAATAATTTTAATCCATTTTTTCTAACACAGAATAATAATCCTTGAACATTCAAAGTCCACAGAAAAGAAACTGACACGTGATCATTTGAGCGGGAGGAACTACGTCATACAGGTAACTGTTAAAGGGACCTTCTGAATTAAGACTTTATAACGACTGAAAGGTCGTTTTTTTCTGTGGAGGGGGTGAATAACAGAATAGAATAGCACATTATCTATAGGTTAATGTATTACGAAGTTAAAATGATGCCAAATCGTGCAGAAATCTATAGGGTAGGTAACTTGGAGCCAAATTTTCAACAAGTTCCACTTGTTCAATTTTTCTGAAATTTTCACAATATTGTTGTAAAACATCAATAATTCAAATTCAGCAAAGAAAAGTAAAAAATATTTTCTTAGACAAAAATTTAAAAAAAAAATCACTTTACTATAGAAATTGCATAGGTCAGACCAACTTTTGGCCGTAACTTTAAGTTTTGTGTAAATATTTGAGAATAAAACACAGAAACATAAAGGACAAATGGTTTCTGATAAGATATGGTCAATGGACAAATGGTTTCTGATAAGATATGGTCAATCAGAACAAAATATTTTCATTTAAAATAAAACGCCAAGCAAAAACATCTTTCCAAGAAATGTCGAAAGGACAGTAGGCCTATGATAAATGGAATATGCTAACAGTCCAGACCCAGATCAGACTGCTCCTGAAATGGCAGTCTGACTGACCAAGATCAAACTGCTCCTGCAATTCTACTAAGCATTTTAAGAAACGATTCCATGAAAAGCAAAATCTAGGCCAAAATTATTAGAATAAAGTGTAATAAAGTGTTCGAAATTTTAGAACATTTAAAATAGTTTATCAAAATACCTGTTCCATCACTTCGGGTGCCATCCAGCATGGCGTCCCCACAAATGTATGTCTGACGGCATCTCGTGTCTGATCTTTACCCGTAGCTAACCAAGCACTCACTCCAAAATCTATCAAAAATAAAACAGTGGCAAAGCAAGAATGGAATTATTTTTATGCACAGAAAAATCTTGAAAATCTCTCCCTAGTATTGCTTCCATAACGAGCTACTCTTAAAGGAAAGAACTTTCCTTTAAGAGTAGCCCCTATTTCAGAAGTGACTGATTTCCTTTAAGAGCAGTCCTTGTGGTAAAGAAGCAGAATAAATTATTTTTGCTTATGTCTCTGTATTGCAAATATTTTTCTTTAATACATGTGCCAAACACATACTTAACTCTTGCCATGCTGAATAAATTAAGATGCCACACCCACTACTAACTGTCAGCCAATCAGATTACTTGATCCAGGTTGTTGATACAGATTCACATACTATATGACAAACAGTGCAGACCCAGATCAGTTGGCTTCTTCAGAAGCCAACTGATCTGGATCCACACTGTTTGCAAATGCAGGACATGTGTGGGACTGGCAGGACCAGGATTAATGCGCGTAATGACAGCTACGCCTTTGAAAAATCCTCAAGCAAAACAACATCCCCTACTCATAGGTTTTAATAAAAGTTGGTAACATGTAAATAAACATATGTTGTGGGTACTCATCAGAAGCGCCTTTTCAGTGGAGACCCTGATCAGACTCAGCATTCTGGGGCTTCTGATCTGGGTCTGCACTGAATGCCAATTACTCTTTAAGAGGTCTTGAGGCTACAATGGGTTAAAGACTGCTGGCATTTTCCAGTCGAGCTGTGGTAGGGTTTTCACTGAATAAAGGATATCTGCCCTGTATGACTTACATTTTCCGTGGGCATTGCTCAAAATTCCTTTTGTGGAATTACAGATCTATCCATATTTCAGTCATTCAGGGACATTGGTAAGAGCAGAACATTTTGAAGCGTCTTTCAAGAATCCTCCTCTATAGAGATTTTTTCACCCTACAGCCAAGAGAAAGAAATCTCTGTACAGCAAGGTACTTACTCCTGTCAGCAGATAACCACTAAATAAACTGAACTGTGTTGTGTTGAGGTTTTACAGCCCAGTCAACCCAATGGGGTCATGTCGAGCACAGTCAGTTTACCTAACCACACGTTTACTGGGCAGGCTTAGTCCTCTAAGCGGTTAACCAGTATTGTGCACATTCTTTCGCCAGAAACTGACAACTGCCCATCTTGAATCAGCGGAAGGGAGAGAATGACCGTAGAAAATATTTCACGATCAATCTCCACGAAAGAATGTTGCCAACCTCAGCGGGAGTTGAACCCGCGACCTCCTGGTCTCCAGTCGGACGGTGCATCAAACTGAGCCACCAAGGCTGAACTACCGACGCTCCAGTCTAAAATAATTTTGACTTTTAAGTTTAAAAAAGTCACTCTGACCTTCCTCAGTCCAATTTTTTATTTCTTCATGGTATGGTAGAGATACACTGATGCTGTATTTATGATCTGGCCCCATAGTAGAGATGATAACCGCAGATACTTCTGTACAGGAGAGCTAAAAACTATCATATCTGGATGTGAAAACAGAAGAAATCTTACCAGCTATAAACACAGATCCATCTTTCCCCAGCAACACATTGCCAGCTTTTATGTCTCTGAAAGTATACGATAAACAATGTGAAACTTTCCCAAATCAAGGTACATGTCAAAGCAGCATCAGTGAGCTGCTTCTAATGAGTACCACATCATATATATGAAAATATCAACATATTCATTCTTTTTTTAGCCCTCTTCCAAGTCATTATTCACAGCTCCAGATATGATGGGGTATCCACATAATATTTTTCTTATTTCTCCATGAAAACATGTTGTGGGTACTCATTAGAAGTGCCTCAGTGAGGCACTTCTAATGAGTACCGACAACATATGTTTTCATGGAGAAATAAGAAAAATGACAGTACTTTTTGGTTGAAAAACGTGCCTTATCTGGAGCTATGCTCATTTCAGGTTGTTTTCATTTTAATTTCTTCCTCTTTATTCACCACAAATCTACAATGACCCAAACAGACAGCTTAGTTTTTCGTTTTTCTACAACTTACCTATTAAAAAAAAAGTGAGAAAAAATATGTTCCTAAAAACTGAATTTTCTGATTAGTTTGCTATGAAAATTCTTGATTATCAGTCACAAGAGGCAAAAGTGACTGATGATTGATTATAATAAAAAATCAGGTGATCGATTATAATCGATCATCGGGACAACACTATCAGCATGTTTTTGTAGAGAAAACACAAGGAATGTTTTTTTTTATTTGGATACATAGAAATTGTACAGGAGGCATATCAGAAAAATTTTCCTATGATACTTTTTTTCTGTAGTATCAAGTATGAGGTGCTTCTAATGAATACTTATAACATATGATTTTATGGAGAAATAATAAAAATATCAGGACTTTTCGAATCGGCAAAAATCACCTTATCTCAAGCTATGCCACAGTAATATAAAATAACTGTTGCAATGAAAGGAGGCTAAAATATTAAATCTTATTTTCAACTGTATGAATTTTCCGTGACAAGTCCAAGTTGTCAAACTGTCACATAGGCGGACATTAACATAAATATAAAACAAGAAAAGACAATGTTCTTGTTATCGAGAAACATGATTTCAACGTTCACCCTAATGCAACTAAAAATCAACATGTTACATTTTAAAGTTTGTTTTCTCAGTTTTCCATAACCCATTTTAGAATAAATAGACTCCCCCACACTATATACTGGAAGAGTCAAATTTCAATTTTAGATATGTCAGGCTATGTGATTTACATATTCCTAAAGAAAAATGGCTAAACAATTTGCAAAAAGTGGAGTCTAATCTGGGTCTGCACTGTTTGCAATTACCTGTTTTGGGGGTCTCCACACTTAAATGGGTTAACTACCTGACTTGACGTTTCTTTTGAATTGTCTCTAAAGAGAGACAAGTGACAACTTGGAGTTCACAGTTTAGTGATATTTCTCGCTTTTCAACAAAAATTTGGACTGATATTAATTTTTAGTTTTTGTTTAATGATGTTGTGCATAGTTCCAGATAAGAGGGGGTACTGGAATCCATATTTTTCTTATTTCTTGATGAAAACATATGTTGTGGGTACTCATTAGAAGTGCCTCACTGAGACACCTCTACTGAGTACCCACAACATATGCTTTCATCAAGAAATAAGAAAAATATCAGTACTTTTCAGTTGAAAAAAAAAAAAAAAACTTATCTGGAGCTATGGACTGACATTATTTTTTTTATTTTTTGTTCATCAATTTGTCAACCCTTGTGGGTCATTTTGTGACATCACTTTGAGAAAGTAGAGAAGAGAAAGAAGAGCTAATAAAAGAGAGGAGAGAGAAAGTAAGAGAGTAATAGAGGAGGAGAGAAAAAGGTAATGAGTCATTATGATAGTACAGAAATAGAAGGAATACTAACGCAACCCATTTCCCCATACGCTACAAGTACAGACAGCCCTTACCACCACCCTACCACCCACAACATAAATTTTAATTGTCTCTTAACCCATTGTATACTGAAAAGACTCTCCCACACTATATATTGGAAGAGTCCAATTTCAATTTTAGGTACATCCGGCAATGAGATTTACATATTCCTAGAGAAAAAAGGCTAAACTATCTGCAAACAGTGAAGACCCTGATCAGACGCTGCATTCCGTGGTGTCTGATCTGGGTCTGCACTGTTTGCTAGTTACCCTTTTACGGGTCTCCCGACTACAATGGGTTAAAGTTTCAAGAAAAAAAACAAACAAACAAAAATATCACCAATATGTCATCTACAAACTGTCCCTGTTCAGCTGAACCCGGATATGCCCTGCCTTTGCAAACAGTGTAGATCCAGATCAGTTGGCTTCTGAAGAAGACAACTGATCTTGATCTGCACTGCTTGTCATTCACTATGTTAATTTGTAGCAACAACCTGGATAAAGTAATCTGATTGGCTGACAATTAGAAGTGGGCATATGGCATCTTAATTTATTCAGCATGATAAGGGTTAACAAACATACTGACCTGTGTATTTGTCCATTATTATGGAAATATTCTAAGCCCTTCAGCACTTCTTTAAGTATAGTGGCTATCGTAGGCTCATCTAAAACACCGTGTTTACACCCTCCCCCTCTCATTCTGGTCTTGATAATGTCCAGCATTGATCCTGAAGAATAAAGAAAAGTAATGACAAATTCATATTAGATATAAAAGAGGCAAGCAGCCCAATACTCTATTTTTTTTTTCAAAGATAGCGGGGAGAGGTCTCTTTAATGCTTAGCATGCTGGCTAAAAATTTCAGCAGAGGACATTTTTCTATATGTAATGTATATTGGACTTATTTTTTCCCAGAAAATAAGCTTCAATATCTCAAAAAATTCAATGTTTTCCCTTTGAATTTTATTTTACGGGACACATGTCCCCACTGTCCCCACTTACATTTATTTTAGGGGACATTTGGATTGATTTTGGGTGACAGTTACATTGTATATGAACATTAAAGAAAAATACCCAAATTTTGGGAAACATCTACATCTCCCTCCCAAGGAATTTTAGGAAGTAAAAAGGGGCCAAATCTAGCATTTTTGAGAGACAAAAAAAAAAAAAAAAAAAAAAAAACCTGCAAATTGTCTCAAGTGGTCTTTCAAATGTGGTTTCCTAAAAGATGTGATTTTTAAGAGATAAAAACCGTCTTTTTTGAGGTAGAAATAAGAGGTATTGCATAGCAGAAGTGGTTTTGGAGAAAAATAAGAAAAACACCTATACTTTTGGTTGAAAAAAAAGCTATCTTATCTGGAGCTATGATATTAACCCTTTAACTGCCAATCACAACAATTGTCGTCTGCTTTGTCATCTGCTTGTGATTTATAAAATCATTTTTGCAAACAGCGTGGACCCAGATCAGACTGCTCCTCTAGAAGCAATCTGATCAGGGTCCACACTGTTTGCATGTATGCAAAAATAGATTTGAAAAGTTTGCAAGAATATTCAGCAGACGACATAAACTACATTTTCAGATGCAGGTTTTCTTTGCATTTTAAGGGTTAATATACGTATATAATTTGACAGACAGGATGAATTTATCATTGTCATTTCTGCTTTTAATATATTCATTCGTTAGATAAATTTTAACAAAACACTTAAAAAGGGGTTAGCCACCAGAGAATTGTTAAGGAGGAGTATTTGGTGATAATTCTGGGATAATTTTTAATTTTTTTATTTCTCCATAAAAACATATGTTGTGGGTACTCATTAGAAGTGCCTTGCTGAGGCGCTTCTAATGAGTACCCACAACATATGTTTTTATGGAAAACTGGAGAAAATTATCCCATAATTATCACCAAATACTCCTTTTTAACAATCCCTCTGAGTCACTATTTTCTCTTTAAAATATTCCTACTCTAGAGACAGAGGCACTGTCCCATATGATAACTAGATAGGACTTAAACTATTTCACATGACAACTTGACATGCTGAATTAAAATATTTGCAGCATTCTAAACAGTTTCTAAATTTATTTTCCCCTGACATTTCGTCATCTCCTGAAAGGATGATTCACACAAAATGTCAAGTCCGATTCTGTAGAAGGAAAGAAAAAATAATAGTACAGCAAAGTACAGCATAATACCCCACAGCTACAGATAGGGCACTTTTTTTAACCCTTGTCATGCTGAGCCCGGATATACCCTGCCTTTGCAAACAGTGTAGATCCAGATCAGTTGGCTTCTGAAGAAGCCAACTGATCTGGAGCTGCACTGTTTGTCATTAAGTATGTGAATTTATAGCAACAATCCTGATCTAGTAATCTGATTGGATGAAAATTAGAAGTGGGTGAGGCATCTTAATTTATTCAGCATGACAAGGGTAAAAAGATATTGCTATTTTTCTTAATTCTGCATGAAAGCGTATGTTGTGGTTACTCATTAAAAGCAGCTCCATGAGGTACCCACAACATATGTTTTCATGGAGGAATAGGAAAAATATTCATCCATATACTTCCCTTAACCCTTAATTGGAGCAACCATTAACAGGCCATGCATATAAATTGTCATTTGTAACTACATGTAATTTACTTTTACCACTCTCTGGGCTAATTCAGCAGAAAACAATTGGTGATATTTTTCTTATTTCTCACATGAAACAAGATTTGACATTTCATGCAAATTGTCTCCAATAAAGACAACTTGCATGAAATGTAAAATACTGTTTTCTGGGGAAAATAAGAAAAATATTTCAATATATCCTCTGCTGAAAATTTTACCCTGAATGCTATGACAATACCTCCGTTAAGGACAATACCTCCACTATGAGTAAGTCATTTCTGAAAGCATTTGGTTAAAAGTATCTCCCAAAGAATATAAACACTTCAACACTTCAATTAAGCCTGATGAACCAATGGGGCAGGGGTGAGAATAGTTATTAATAATCAATCCTGAAATCTAAAAATTCTGTCCAAAAACTATTTTTGTTTGTGTTGAGGTTTTACGGCCCAGTCAACCCAATGGGGTCATGTTGAGCGCGGTCAGTTTACCTAACCACACATTTACTGGGCAGGCTTAGTCCTCTATGTGGTTAACCAGTATTGTGCACATTCTTTCGCCAGAAACCAAAAACTATTATTATTTTTCTTATTTATAAACATATGTTGTGGTTACTCATTAGAAGTGCCTCAGGGGAGGCACTTCTAATGAGTACCCACAACATATGTTTTTATTGAGAAATAAGAAAAGTATTATGAGGATACTCCCTCTTATCTGGAGTTATACAACTATATTAAATAATTAGTTTAACAATTAGTTTTTAAAGTTATTTCAGGCATATATTAATCCAAATAACTACTTCTGACACAAAAGGATGGTCTTGCAAACAAGTGTATAGTGAAATTTCATGCTTAACCCTTCTCATGCTAAACATGTCATTCCCTGTCTTAGCAAACAGTGTAGATCCAGATCAGTGATCTGGATCTGCACTGTGTCATTCAAAATGTGAATTTCTAACAAAACCCAGATCAAGTAATCTGAGTGGCTGGAAATTAGAAGTGGGTGTGGCTTTTTATTTTATTCAGCATGACAAGGGTCAGGGCCTGACAAATCCATTGTCCAGCTGCCCGGGACAAGTCCAAATTTGGCTGGGCAAGTGATTTTTTATTTAACGCCCAGGAAAATGTATAGAATATATAGGGAATATTGTACTTCCCAGCCATTTCCAAGATGCTGTGGAATGCCGGGCAAGTGGCTGAAACTTGGATTTGTCAGGCCCTGTAAGAGTTAAAATGAAAGTTCTCAATCCTGAAATCAGGATTAATCCTGAAGTTTCCCATCCCTTCAAAGGGAGCAAATTCTTCCCTTTTAGTGCAGGCACCGTTTTAGAAAGGAAGCAAAACCCAATTTTGACACAGCTGCCTCCCCCAGATATGTATCAATTCCATTTAAATTTTCTTCAAATTATCTGACTAAAACTTAAAAGAAATCATGAAGAGTGAAACATCTACATTGCTACTGCCTTCTGAAATCTTAGAAACTGACCTGTCAAAATTAAAGCATACCATATTTACCATAAGTATTCGGCCTCAACTCCTTACCATACTTGTTCTAAAATTTGAACAAGTAAAAATCACTATCCAATGTTGTGTCAAAACATTGCTGGATGAATGGCAAACAATATAGACCCTGGGAGATGTCTCAAAACATGGCATACCATCTGGGTCTACACTATTTATTCAGGCCTGTCTGTCCTAACACATATGGTCAATACAGTAGTTTAGAATTTTAACCCTTGTCCTGCTGAATAAATTGCGATGCCACACCCACTTCTAATTTTCAACCAATCTGATTACTTGATCCAGGTTGTTATTACAAATTCACATTTTTAATGGCAAACAGTGCAGGTCCAGATCAGATGGCTTCTTCAGAAGCCAGCTGATCTGAATCTTCACTGTTTGCAAAGGCAGGGTATATCCAGGTTCAACAGGACAAGGGTTAAGGTCATTTCAGAAACTATTTTCAGCAATACATGCAATTTGTGTGAAAACTAGACAAAGTAGCCAGTGGATCATGTATACCCCCTGCAGGCGCCAATCAATCAACAGGCCTGATTCTCTATTACACAATACAAAAAGTCATATCCAATCTTTGTACTGAATTTCAAAATCTTAGGTCTAGTAGTTCCTGGGAAATCTTCAACGGGAAGAAAAAATTGTTTACACACACAAACAAACACACACACAAAACACTGTTACGGGAAAGACAAAAACTATATACCCACGTAAGCTGGGGGTATAATTAAAGTGTCCAAAATTCTGGGAAAATTTAAAGCATACCTTTCCTTAACAAGATAACCCTTAATTCACCAGTCACCACAGCAGAAGACAACAGTCTAAATACTTCTTTCTTGTTTCTTTTTTTTTTTTTTTTTTTTTTTTTCATTAGAAAACAGGGCTTGACATTTATGCAAATTGTCTGCTTTTCTTTTCATCTGTGTAAACTAATGCTTGATATTTCATGTGAATTATCAAATCTGCCAGACAATTTACATGAAATGTCAAGCTTTATTTTCTCTGAAAACTAAAAAAACAATTAGAATGATGCTTGCTACAATTTTGACTAATGCCAGAAGGGTTAAATTAAACTGGATTAAACTATCACAGAGCTTCATGGGTTGAAATAAACGAGACACCCCTATCACAATACTTCATGGGTAAAAGTAAACTGGACCCCCATCACAGAGCTTCATGGGTTAAAGTAAACTGGACACCCCATCACAGAGCTTAATGGGTTAAAATAAACTGGATACTCCTATCACAGAGCTTCATGGGTTAAAATAAATTGGACTGGTCCCCAACACAGAGCATCATGGGTTAAAACAAACTGGACTCATCCCCATCACAGAACTTCATGGGTTAAAGTAAACTGCACTCACCCCATCATAGAGCTTCATGGGTTAAAGTAAACTGGACTCACCCCATCATAGTGCTTCATTGGTTAGATTAAACCAGATTCACCCCAATCACAAAGCTTCATAGATTAAAATAAACTTCACTCACCTCCATCACAGAGCTTCATGATGACCCAGAGCTCATCTTTGACAACAAATGAGGTGTGATAGCCAACAACATTCTCATGTTTACATTGGCTCATCGCTTGGATCTCTTTCTGCAGAGGAAATAAACATAAAATTTCTTCAAGTACCAATTAAATTAACCTTTAAAGCACCAATCATAACTTCTGCAAACAACATTTAGAAATATATATATATGTATTTTTTTTATTATTTTTCAAAGAAAATAAGTCTTTAAATTTCATGTGAATTTATCTGTTTATGAAATGTCAAGATTTATCTGCTCTGGAAATTAAGAAAAAACTAATAATGGTGTTTTCAGAGAAAACAGATGATCCCCAACCATGAATTTTCAGTTTTTTTTCTACTGCTGTGACCTTGACAATTAGGCTCAGGTCATAAAAATCTAATCAGTTCTTTATGTCCCAATCAAATATCCATGACTATCCACTGGCTCACAAGATATTGTGCAGACAAGAAAGTATCAGGCCAATGCCAGTGCCAACCCCAACGGGATCCACACCAAAATAAATATGCCCCCTCCCCATAGGTTGGGGGAAAAATCAAGATGTCTCCCTCCCCGTAGATTGGGGGACATAAAAAGAATGTCATTTGCTATAAGTTTTGCTTGGTTCTTTAAATGTTTACCCTTGTCTTGCTGAATGAATTAAGATGCCACGCCCACTTCTAATTTTCAGTCAATCAGATTACTAGATCCAGATTGTTGCTATAAATCCACATACTTAATGGCAAACAGTGCAGCTCCAGATCAATTCAGAAGCCAACTGATCTGGATCTACACTGTTTGCAAAGGTAGGGTATATCCGGGTTCAGCAGGACAAGGGTTAAATAATTAAAAGAAAACATTGCAAAGCATTATAACCTACCAACCTCTCAAAATTACTTTTTGACACAAAAAAAAAAATAATAAAAAAATTGCCAAAATGGTTGAAAAAGCTTCCCAATACATATGCCCTATGCTTCACAAGAAAGACCATAATTTCAGAATACAGCCTTCCTAAGGCACCAGATAAAGGTAAAATGACAATCTGGTTGGTTTGGAGTTTAACAGCCCAGTCAACACTATTAGGCCAAATAAAAAAGTATGTGTGTTTCAGGTTACATGAAATTTTGATATAGGGACGGCAGGTTGGAAAATATTTTTATTTGGCTAAAAGATTTTATATCGGGGTTAATAAAACAGCAATATGGAGAACAGGAAAATTCCAAAACCATCCTTAAAAAACTTGAGTCGGTGATGAAAAATTAGGTACAGTTGGTAGGGCTATCACGTTTAAACGTGTAACCGGGAGCGTTTCGTATCTGTTTAGTAAACGTTAACAAAACTGACTGACAGTTTACACCAACACATGACTTACGTATGATCAAACAAATGGCATCATTAAAATTTCACATCACAATAATCGTCTCTTCCTTTGTTCTTGTGCTCTTTCACTATCCTAAATATTTCCAATCCCTGGTTTGGCAGGATTCTATTGTTGTTGACAATCAAGGCAAGAAGGAAGTTTCGTACTCCAGAGACAAAACAAAAATGAATCAAAGTTGAATGAACTTTTATTTTACTGAATTTAAATGAACTATTTAAAGACATTGTTTGGATGCAAAATTCAGTGTTTTATTTCATTCTATTCCTTCTATCAAACTACCCACACTTCGATTTTGCCGATTATGCGATCACGAAATGTTGTTTCTGAGACATCCCCTCAATACACTGCAATGCGGTCAGCAGTTATGTCGGTGGGGTCCCTGGTAGCTGACCATGTTATAAGTGATAATGTGTTATAGCGGTCACGCATAAACTCGGTCCTCACACCCGACCCACTTCTATACTATTGAAGTTCCTTGCGCAATCTGATGAAAAAAAATTGATACACATAAAACTGTTTACACATAAATAATCTTTATTTAATTAAGAAAGCTAGTCAGTTCTTCTTTTACACCCAAAAAGCCCAATTCTTTTCAGAGCAAAAAAATATATTCGTCCTTTCTGTCTGTTGAAGCAGAAAGACCCGTAGAGAAGAGCGGGAGACCAGAATGTGTTGAAAAGCTGGAAATCAGTATTAGCACTTCATAAATATCGCTGATGCAATTACCTGTACAGAAGGCATGTGTTAGACTGGATATTAAATGGAGAACGCTTTACACCCTTGGGCATTTTTTTTTTTCAGCAGCTCATCTATGTATCAGTTAACTCTTAAACTGTCAATCACAACTGCAGCAGACAACAATTTTGACTATTTTTTCTATTTGCCAGAGAAAACAAGTCCTGACATTTCATCTAAATTTTGTCTGCACAATTCACATGAAATGTCAAGACTTATTTTCTCTGAAAACAGAAAAAGAATAAATTGGTTGTTGTCTATTACAAATTTTGCTAGGCACTTTATGGGTTAAAGTGTTCACAACCTACGGTTACATAATAGCGCTTTTTGGTATTCTTTGTTTTGCCCAGGTTTCATTCATAAATGACATGAGGGCATTTACCGTTATTGCAGCTAGATCAAAGCTGGTTGACAGCTACATTTTAAATAACCCTTAAAGCGCTAAGCAAAAATTTGTAGCAGACTACATTTTGAATTTTTTATTAATGTCAAGACTTTATTCTCTGAAAAAAAAAAAATAAATAAATAAATAAAAGTAAAATTGTTTTCTGCTGCAGTTGTGATTGGCGCTTTATGGTTAAACATTTATCGTCATCAGGTGGATGAATGAAAAACATGATACGTATTTAGTGCTCCGAAATAGACAAAAGGCAAAATACTGATGACAACTTTGGTAAAACAGAATGTGTAAATCGGTGAATACACGGTCATGGCTAACGTTTTTTTTTTTATTTCTAAGTTCTGCGGAAAAAGGGCATAACTGTCAAAATTGGGGAAAAAACTGCACAAAAAATGGGAGCCACAGACCAACTGGTTCTAACAATTTCCGTGTTATAAAAGACAGTGTTACAACGGTATTCCAGTATATGTGCTCCAATCAGAAATGAGCAAATCCAATACACAGTACAGCAGTATCTACTAGTGGTGTACCGATGATCAGGTGGTATCGATAAGCGGCGTGCTGGAAGCTCCCGATTCCGATAATTGATTGAACTTTCTCACAATCGATCATCGGCAAACTGATTGACGCTGCATGTTTTCAATTAACCACTTGAGGTAAAACAAACAGTTACCTGTTGATGTACTCAGAGACTATACTTGAGTATTCACGGAAGTGTTTTCACAGTGTATGAGGACATCTGTCACTGATTACACAACTCATTGACCATAAAGATTTGTGACAATAAGCCACCGCTTTTGATTTACAAAACTACGCAGTAGAAGGCGGGGCAGAGCAAGTTTCTTTTATTGGCTAGTTATGACGTGTCATTCAGATTCACCAAGCCTGCCGACTGGTTCACGGTTGATTTGATGTAACAGAATCATTCTGTACAACAGATGAGCGGAAATAATGTTTAAACTGTTAAAGTCAAATGTATTGATAGTTCATGTTCCCTAAAATTAAGCTACTTGGTTCTATGACTCGCACACATGTCCGTTTTGATGTATTTTTTGCCGCTAAAAATTTCTGAATGGAACAAATTCTTCAAAGTTTATTAATTAAAAGTGTCATAGCACTAGTAAAACAGCTTCAGCCCTTCAGACTGGTGTATCTGTTTTTTTGTTGTTGTTGTTTTTTTGTTGTTTTTTTCACCCAGTTTTTCATTTAAAATCAATAAAGCAAAGCTGAAATTTTCCGATTGCACACTTGTACCTGACACTGGACTAGTAGTCGGACATTTTAATTTTAATTCTTCCTGAACCATACAGGTGGGTTGAAACTTATACAATGTCTTTAACAGCATTTTAAAGCATCATAGATATGTTTTCTCTCTATGTTAAGTTTTTTTTATTATTATTATTTGAATCTGCAAAAAAAAAAAAAAGTTTAAATTATTAATAACATGCTTAACATATGCCAACAAATCTCTAAAAAATAGTACTGACAAACACTTTGTAAATATAGAGTTCAGTTGTTGTGCAGTACAGTTGAATGAACTTGTAAACACATGACCATGAACAAGGATTAACAGTGAAACATGCATGCCAAAGCGAATTATTCAGGAACTGATTATAATCGGAAAATCGCATCGGCAGCAGAAACCGATGCAACCGATGATCAATTATGATTTCCAACCGATGTCCCACCACTAGCATCTACAGAAGTAATTGGCAATTACACAGCTGGCTGTGTAAAGTTTTGATGCTACCTATCCAGGATTTTCTCAAAATGCAAATGACTGTATGCTACGGCATGTCAGCAAAAGCATACATTGTATCTTCCCATGATGGAAATTTATCAAAACAAGTAAATTAAGTTAGTATTAAATAACTCTGGTTCATTCTTCCTGTCTTTTTTGTAAAATGATTTCAAAACTGTTTCGGGAACACAAAATTGTTTCGTGTATGACCTTCTGTGTAATCGTTTATAGATTTTGGCAAACGTGACAGCCCTAAAGATCGGGTAACCTGAAACACACACTTTTTTATTTTAGGCCATAGGGGCATGTTGAGCTGGTCAGTTTACCTAATCTCACTTTTCCTAGGAAAACTTAGTCCTATAAAGCAGTTAACCAGTACATGTCCACATTCTTTGGCCGAAAACTGAAAATTGCCCTTCTTGTATCAGCAGAAGATAGAGAATGACCTAAAAAATATTTCATGATCAATCTCCACAAAAGAATGTTGCCTGACTTGGCAAGGATCAAAGTCACTACCTCCTGATCACCAGTCTGACGTGCATCAACTGAGCCACTGAGATCTGCACATCAAACTGAACTTAGCTGTTTACATCTAGAGTTCTCAGGGAGTTAACTGACTACTGTCTCCCATTGTGCAGTTGAGATAACATGCCAAAACTAGAATTCTGAGAATCATGTGTGCTGGTGCTTTACAAATTTCCTACTTTAAAATTTTGCAAAGGCAACAAAACAAAATGGTCTCCGGTCATAAAACACATAAACTGGGTAGACAACTATCAAACAATCATAACTGCTAATTATGGTTCGCATCACTTCAATCAATGGTTATGGAAAAAATGCAATTTAACCATTTTCCCATTATAAGTCTATGGGGTTTTTTAGTTGCCATAGCAACCAAACCAATAGGCAGATCACAAAAATTTTTGTTATTTTGAATTGCCCTTACCCAAGCAACATTTGTACCAAATTAGAGTCATCCTGCTGTGGTTTTGGAGGAGTTGCCATCTAAAAAAATCCTTTTTTTTAATTGTAATGTTACCATGACAACAAAAGAAAATGGCCACTGGTCATAAAACAGCTAAACTGGGTAACCAATCATCAAATGATCATAATTGACTAGTATGGTTCACATCACGTCACTGGTTACAGAGAAAATGCATTTTAACCATTTTCCCATTACAAGTATATGGGAGCTTTCTGTAGCCATGGCAACCAAACTAAGTGGCAGATCACAAATTTTTTTTTGCTATTTTGAATTGCCCTTACACAAGCAGCATTTGTACCCAATTAGAGTCATACTGTTTCAGTGGTCTTGGAGGAGTTGTCATTAAAAAAAAAAAATCTTTTTTAAAATTTAATGTAGCTATGGCAATCAAACAAAATGGTCGCTGGTCATAAAACACATAATTTTTGCTATTTTTAAAGCTCCCTACAGCATTTGAAAGTGTTAACAGACAGACATACCTGCAGACAGATGGCAGACAAAAAGTGATCAGTAAAGCTCATCCAGAGCATAGCTCAGGTGAGCTAAAAATGGACTACTGCATTCAACCTAATAACTGCACATACTCCTATTAGCACACAGTCAAGAATTTCGTAGTCTTCAGATTACAGCCATTGTAATTTTTGTCTACTTCTTTATAAAGGCATGTGGGAACTCATTTGAATTGCATCAACTTTTCAATGCAATTCAAATGAGTACCCACAATATATGCCTTTATGAAGAAAATCAGGAAAAAAAATCGCGTAATCATCATCAAATCAGTCCTTTTCTGATCTTTTTTTATAATGTACCCTAAGTAGGTTGATACATATTAACACAACTGAGTGTTCCAAGTAATTTTAAAAAAACCTAAGCTCACAGTGCGGTAATTAGGTTGAATACAGTATTTCAAATTTTAAGGCAAGTATGGTATGTAGATAAGGTGTTCTAATACTTAGAGTAAATATGGTACTTACCAGCAATTCTTCCACTGTTGTATTACATTTCTCCAGATTTATTCTCTTGATAGCACAATATTCATGTCGTGGTTTACACACAGCAGCCTGCACAACCGCTGTTGCTCCAGCACCTACAAGAAGGCAGTGCTTAAAATCAATCCCAGGAAATCTCATAGGTCTAGATAAGAATGGGTTTCAGGTAAATATTTTTTTCTTATTTCTCCATAAAAACATGTTGTGGGTACTCATTAGAATAGATTTGTGTATGGTACATATACAAATCTTTTTTCTTTTTTTTATACACAGCTGGCACACAGCATTAGATGGTCATCTAGTCAGCGTTGGTCCAACATCAAGATGTTGAATCAGCTGTGGGTCGGCTTTTGTGTGCCCGCTGGGTAGATTAAAAAAAAAAAAAAATTTCGTTAATGCTCTTTCATTTGGATCTGTTTCCTTGATTTTGTGTTTAGTCTAACCATTTCATGCCCCTGTATGTGCTTGTATGTGGGCCGAAAATTCAATAAATAAATATCTTGTATTTGGTATTACTAGAAGCACTTCGCCAAGATGAATGTCAGGTGAATAGCTCTTACTCAGCAGGTTTCTGGTTGTTCAGACGGGCTGTGCAACACCTTATACAGCCAGCAGCCAGGTAAATAAGTAGCAATTCACCCAGCCTCCATGTGTAGTCGCGGGTCAGTCACCCGCCTGCCCATTGTCCAATGCCTATTACACCTGTCAGCTAGGTGAATAAACAGCTAATTACCTGGACCCAGTTTAAAACTTACGATGATGCCGTTAGTTAACATATCGTTAAAACTTCAATCATTAAAGATGGCTTATTATTTTTTGCTGAAAAAATATGAGTACCTTTTTCATTTGCAAAAGCTACTCACACTTTTTTTTTTTTTTTTTAGCAAAACTACCTGTGAATTAGATATTGCACTTTTGATTGTGTTGGGGTTTAACGACACATCAACCCTTGTGGGTCATTTTGTGTCGTCTCCCAGAGAAAGGGAGAAAAGATATAGAAGAGATAGTAGAGGAGATGAAAGAGAGGGTCAGGGAAGAAAGAGGAACAGGAATGAAAGCAAAGAAACAGAAGAAATAAAAACATTCCCCCTCTACCCTTGCCTGCTATAAGGATCTTGCCTGCTATAAGGATAGCAGGCCTTGCCCAACTGGAAGCCAATATCAGTTGGACGCCCCAGTGATGTAAGATACCCTTCACCTTTGCCACACCCAACCACCCCCAGATATTGCACTTACTAGAACAGTCAACTTTTTTACCACTAACAAGCTTGTTAAGCTAACAATGCTTTGAACAACTGGGCCCAGTCTGTTGTTTCAATAGCCTTTACCTATTTTTTTTTTTTTTTTTTTAAAGATTCAAACCTGTTCTTTGGGGCCATTTTGGTAGGGGTAATTTCGGTTTGAGACCACTTTGGGTTAATGTGTTTGTTATTGGCCGTTTTGTCTGGCGCAAATTAGAGTGGACAGGTACATCGGCAGTCAAATGGTAATCAGGTAAGGCACCCGATATATACAAAATGGGTGGGGTATCAAAGAGAATTGCTGGTGCAGATATATAAATAAAGAAAAACAAACATGTTTTAGAATTAGTGGGACGCCAAAAGTGGCCACAAAATAAAATTAATTTTTACTTACCGATAACATCTTTAAGCTCATAATCATCTCTTTTATTCGACCACGGTGCCTCTGACATTTTCAGGGAAGTTACCTCGACCTCATTTGGCGTGCTCGATTGTCGAAACAATTAACGCAAACGTTTGGTGGTCATACTAATATACGAAAGGCAGTGGCATGTTGTTGTTGGTGGTGGTATATTCCTCTACTCTCTGGAGAACTTCACAAGGGGTAGTTACGGGTATGTGTAATCCTTGGAAAAAATCAGTTGGATTATTGGAAATTGGAAAATCCAACTAGTTCCAAGTTGGAAAAATGGGGGTGTATTCCTTGGATTTTTACCTGTTGGAAAAATGTTTTGGATTTTTACCTGTTGGAAAAATGTTTTGTAGATAGATTTAACTAATATAAGCATGTAGGAATATGCGTCACTTTCATCTTTTTTCAACTTTGGAAAGTATTATTTTCAAAACTATTCTGTCTTCTGATAAAAGAATGCAAATATGTTTTGTTTTGTTTTTTTTTTTTGGTTTTTTTTTTTTTGGTTTTGTAGTTGTTTTTTTTTTTTGTTTTTTGTTTTTTTTTTTTTTTGGTTTTGTAGTTTTTTTATTATTATTTTTTTTAGTTTTTTTTTTTTAATATTATTAATTTGTTTTTAGTTTGTTTGTTTGTTTTTTTTTTGTTTTGTTTTTTTGTTGTGTTTTTTTTTTTTTTTTTTTTTTTTTTTGTTTGAGTTTTACTGTCATCTGCTGAAAATTTTACCCCATGCGATTGCAAAGAGCCTGCTAGCTGTCGCTAGCAGACTCAAAAATCTTATAAATTTGTTGTCTGCTGAAACTGCCCATAGCCTGGTATGGTAGAAGATAATTCTCAAATGTATGTCCGAAGAAAAAAAAAGTGCTCCAAAATTATGCTTTTCCTGAACAATGGATTTATTTATTAAACCCTTTTCAGTGATTATCTTTTAGTTTGACAAAGCTACTAAATTACGTAGTTATACTGGAAATTTATAGAAATTTATGCATACAAGAACCAGATAAAAAGGGCATTTGTGATAAACTAGCATATAAAGGCATAAGTAGCCAGCCTCGGTGGCTCAGTCGGATGTGCTGTCCGACTGGAGACCAGGAGGTCACGGGTTCAACCCCCGCCGAGGTCGGCACATTCTTTCGTGGAGATTGATCATGAAATATGTTCTACGGTCATTCTCTCCCTTCCGCTGATTCAAGAAGGGCAGTTGTCAGTTTCTGGCGAAAGAATGTGCACGATACTGGTTAACCGCTTAGAGGACTAAGCCTGCCCAGTAAACTGACAACGCTCGACATGACCCCATTGGTTTGACTGGGCCGTAAAACCTCAACACAAACAAACAAAGGCATAAGTATCTGTACTTCTCCATAAAATAGGTTGTGGGTATTCATTAGAACTTCCTTGGAGAGATTATTCTAATGAAAACAACCAGCTATATTTTATTGAATAAAAAGAAAAAAAAAAAAAAAAAAAACATCAAATTATCACCAAATTACCCACCTTATCTGTTTCTCTGTCTTGATCATAAACTTCGCTGATATCAGTAATTTCCCCTCATCACGCCGCTACCTATAAGGGTGGCCAAAGTCACCAAGGATTTTTTATCTTTATCTGCTTATGGTAATTATGGTGTTATGCAATCCAAATTGTGTCTTTAACCTAACAGCGGACAATTACCCACCCATTTTTTTTTTTTTTTTTTTTTATCAAACTGTGATCTGTAAATTATCTTAAAATATTTTTCATTCATTTATTCCTGTTTTATTGAATTATACCAGTTACTGAAGTGACAAGAAATTAAAGCTGTATTTTTGTAAAAGTTAATGTGAGGGCCAAGATTTTTGCATACATTACCTATAAAAATCCCAATTTTTGCACACCAGAAAAATTCCTTAAAATCATCCTTAAATTTGAACATGATGGGCTTAGCTTAGAACAAGAGGTCCAATCTGATGTATACGGAGTGACAAACAGTGTAGACACAGATGAAGCTGCTCCTCTGGGATCTTGGTCTGGACTGTTTTCCCAGACATGTCTGTCTAAAAATTCAGGAAAATTACATCATGTATTAAGTTAGAGTACATTTCAGTTTAAATTTCAAAAAGATAAACTTGCGTAGGAATGCTTGAGCCACTTTGAACACAACAAATTTTTTTCTGTGAAAACATTTAAAATGCTAATTTTCACTGATTTGTTTTTCTTTGGTTTTTATGTCCTATTAGGTCTCAGCATTGTCAGTGATCTCGCAGCTGGAAGTGCCATGTGGAAAATACAAGAATATTTATTTGGGCACCAGATATTAAGCTTGTGATTACCCTTAACTTATCACATAGTAGCCTAAATTCCCAACATTAAGCATGAAATATCTTGCGATGTAGATGATCTACATGCATGAAAATGTGATAAATCAGTTATACCATGGTTCTGCACATGTTCCTGCAATAATGCACTCGCTCACGCTCATGCATTATCGCATCATATATGCTCACGAACCATGGTATTGTCTCTATGTAAAAAAAACTAAAGTTAATTTTCAATAACCGAAAATTATACCATAGCTGCACCATGGGATAATTTTCAGTTTTGAAAGTACATGTAATCCCATGGTTTATTTTGAGATCTCACAGAGTGAGAATGGCTGTCAGCCCATCAGTGCACCTTAACCCTTAAAGCGCCAAGAAAAACTGTGTCTGAAAATGTCGTCTGCTGAATATTCTTGCAAACTTTTCAAACCTATTTTTGCATACCGGCAAACAGTGTGGACCCAGATCAGACTGCTTCTGGAGGAGCAGTCTGATCTGGGCCCACACCGTTTGCAAAAAATGACTTAAAATCACAAGCAGATGACAAAGCAGATGACAACTGTTGTGATTGGTGCTTTAAGGGTTAACCTTTATCACTCTCTGGGCTAATTCCGCAGATGATGACAAAGAACAGCTTGTTGTTTTCTGGGAAAAATAAGTATTTCTAAATGTTGCCTGTTGAAATTTGTACCCAGAGTGCTAAGCATCAATTTTCAGCAGACATTTTGAAATATGTTCTTATTTTCCAAGGAAACAGGATTTGACATTTCATGCAAATTGTCTCCAAATGTCAAATTGTTTTCTGAAAGAAAATAAACATATCATCAATGTGTTGTCTGCTGAAATTGCCCAGAGAATGCTAAACATCAATTTTCAGCAGATACCATTTTGAAATAGTTTTCTTATTTTTCCCAGAAATCTGGATTTGACATTTCATGAAAACTGCCTCTTCTAGAGACAATTTGCATGAAATGTCAAATTCTGTTGTCTGGAAAAAAAAATAAGAAAAGTATCATCAAATATATATTGTCTGCTGAAATTGCCCAGAGAGTGGTAAAGGTTAGAGGAACTTCCAATTACTTCTGCACTGAGCAACTTTCCATTTAAAAATGACACATTCAGTTTATTGTTGAACTAAGAACAAAATAATATGTACATCTCAGATGCCTAATAAATTTCATCACATTTTTTTTTTAAATTTCATATTTCGAAGTGGTTTTGAATAAGTTAAGTTTCACTGGATAATGAAAGCAAGTTTATTCCTAAAAGTTCTTGCACAGTTATGATGGATTGTGTGTAATAGTGTAAATGTTTAAGTCCTGATTAAAAAATAAATAAATAGATAAATAAAAAACAAAAAAAAGTTCTTGCTAAGTCATGGTTGATTGTGTGTAATAGTGGATTAAAAGTTTAATTCCTGATTTAAAAAAAAATAAATAAATAGATAAATAAAAAATACACACACACAAAAAAAAAGTTCTTGCTCAGTTATGGTGGATTATGTGTAACAGTGGATTAAATGTTTTAAATCCGGATTAAAAAATAAATAAATAGATAAATAAAAAAACAACACGAATAAATAGCTAAATAAAAAACAAACAAAAAAAAAAAAACAACAAAAAAACACCTAAGTAATTTTTAAATAATTAAATTACACATATCTATGAAACTTTTTAATCTTCAAATTCTATACTTTATCAAAATGGTTTCAAATGGATAAATGAATAACAACTTTTTTGTTTTTATACTTCTAGCCATTTATCATCTGCTAAAAACTGATTTCTCCATATGTGGCCCCTACCTGTTTTTCAGCTGTGCAATCTCATTGGTCAGATGTTTTTGGGTAATGTGATATGCAAGATGAATGACAGGTATTATCAGATGATTGACAGATCTTATCAGGTGACTTACTGGTCATATCAGATACAGTTACAAATTTGAATTTGAGTGCTTTACATAATAAAATTTATCCACTATAAATCTTATGAAGTGGCTTAATGTCAGATTGGAATGCAAAAATATCCTTGTCAATCAAACAATGGGGTTCTTTAATGCTCAGCATTCTTGGTAAAATTAGACAACAGTTTGAAATATTTCTCTCATTTTTCCCAGGAAACAGGATTTTGACATTTCATGCAAATTGTCTCCAGTGGAGACAGTCTGCATTAAATATCGAATCCTGTTTTCAGGGAAAAGCAAGAAAACATATCACAAATTTCCCATCTGCTGAATTTGCCCAGAGACTGGTACAGGTAAAGATGTAATAATTTTTAAAACAAAGGAATGATGATAGAAGGAATAAATGAGTTGTAGCCACTTTCCATGTTATTTTACGGACTAGGATGAAACTTCTGTTATGTCATTTCTGTGTTAGTTTTATGTGTTGACCAGTAAACCACAAATATGCACAAAATTAATATGTACATGATGAACAAAAATACTAAATAACACGCATGTCTGTAACAGTGAATAGATTGCTTTGAATATTGATTGTGAAAAGAGCCAGAATATTCAAATAAAAATCAAATTGTTGTAAAAAAGTTAAAAAAAAAAACAAAAACATCTTTTCTGAAAAACCTCTTGCCTCACTGAAACATCACACACCAGACACCATAACATGATATTCCAACCAGTTGCATTATACTGACACCGGGCCAACCAGTTCTGATTCCTAGCTCTACTTCCTTAATGCTGAACGCCAAGCGAAAGAGCAGCTAGTACCATTTTTAAAGTCTTTGGTATGACTCGGCCGGCCATCGAACCCGCAACCGCCCGACCATAATGCGGGCTCTCTACCAACTGAGCCACTGTGCTAGTCAGAATAAACAGTAAAGTATTTTAGGACATCTAGTCTAATAATGGGCTTCTGGGCCTTGTAGCTATGAAAAAGTGAACTTTTCATGCCCTGACCAAATTAAGCATGTGCTTTCTGAATTGAGCTTGCATAAGTTGCCATTTTCTTAACGAAAAACAGTTCCGAATATCCTGCCCAGCATTCTAGGTGTTTTAATTAAAATAACTATGGCCAATAAATTCATCCAGGGTCATTACTTAGTGAAGTGATTGTTCTTTTTGATATTTATCTGAATTTCTTCTGCATGATTAGCAATTTTACCTTCCGTACTTTTCCTAACACTTATCATGCTCTGGGCAAATTCAGCAGAGGACAAACTATTGATATTTTTTTCCTAAAAAATAGGATCTGACACTTCATGCAAATTGTCATCTCAGGAGACATTATTTGCATGAGGTGTCAGATCCTATTTTCTGGGTAAAGTAAGAAATAAATTTCAAAATGTCATCTGATGAAGTTTTTACCCAGCATGCAAAATGTTAAAATTTGGACACCATAACTTTTAACCATACTTGTTTATAAATTTGAACAAGTCAATTTGGCTATCTGTTGATTGTGTCTAAAAACTGCGAGAAGGGTGCCAGACATTGTAGGTTCTGATCAGACTGTTTTTGTCATTTGTTGCGGGGTGAGGGGTGGGCAGGGGTAAAATATTTAATTTTTGCTTGTTACATGTATTCTTGTTCACTGTTTTTTTTATTTTCAAAATTAATAATAATAATAATAAAAGAATAATATTTGTAATCCAGACCGTGACATCAGTCTTTTGTAGGGTTCATTCATAAAAACTTCAAAGATGGTTCATTAATTAGATGAATTTCTATTTTTGAATGGCTGCTGGTACAACAAAACCCAGTTCTGTTTGATATTGAAGCCCTTACAGGTATTTTATTAATTGTTATGTAAACAAACCCAATTAAGTTGTTTGTCCACTGGAAGCATCAGTGTCACCTGAGGTAAACAACTTAACAAGCAATCACTTATTGTTAATGGATTGATATTATATATGCTTGCATTTTTTTCCTTTAATCTTTTTGGGATGTATATGTCAATTTGTTTCTTATTTCTATTGTTGTTTTTTTTATTTCTTTTTTATGGAAAGAGAAAGGAGGATTACAATATATGTTAGCTCTAATAGCATAGTTATAGAAATGATAAAAAAATGACACTTTATGAGAAAACAGAGTAATTTTGAAAAATAACTTCGAGTCATTCCTTCATTCCTTTTCATCTCTATTTTTTTTCTGTTTGCAAAAATGTTGTTTTTACCTTATTGATTTATCAATTTCAAAAAAAAAAAAAAAAAGAAGACTTTGACTTTGCAGTCATGTTTGCATTCTTTTGAATGTTTTGAAAAATAATATTTTCTGAAGTTGAAAAAATGATGAAAATGATACATATTCCTGCATGCTTAAATTAATTAAATCTGTCTACAAAACATTTTCCAACAGATAAAAAATCCAAGGAATACACCCCCATTTTTCCAACTTGGAATTAGTTGGATTTTCCAATATCCAATAATCCAACTGATTTTTTCCAAGGATTACTCTGACCCCTTCACAAGTAAATCCATGTATATATTACAGTTTATTTCTTGGTACCCCACCTATATAATTAATATAATATAATAGCAATCTCTATTTATGCCCCTATCCGATGATGTTCAGATTACCAGTCCGTTTAAAGTGCAGTGTATGACACAACCACTCCCCGCACCCCCCTCCCCCCCGCCCCCACACCCACCCTGGTGACTGATTCTCAGATAGCATGACAACATCATGTACCATATCAGCTGGTATGCATAACTTTGATTTCCATGTTTTAAATCCAAATTAAGTTGGTAGTGTGGATCAATAATTAAGGCTGTAAATCCGAAGAGTTAAACGTTGGATCAACGTTTCTGCCAACGGAGGATCTTATATAAGTACTCAAGTATTATTGAATTTATTAAATTCGTTGGAGTAAATGATCAGATGTACATATTTGTATCATAAAAAAGTATAAAAATAATTCTTTTATCAAACAAATTGCAGGTCAATTAATACAAAATACAAATTTAATTAGCACAGTAATGTACCATATGCTGTTGCATAAAGCACAAACAAAGCATGAAGTAATCTTTATTACTGGCTTCCTGGTCCAGCACCAAGGTGACCAATAAAACTTGCTATATTAATTAGTAATCCAATACCTTGGAGTAATCATGTTTATTACTGTTACGATCTACCAAAGGTTTTATGTCACTTTAGACTACACATAAAGTTAGCTTTTATACCATTTGAGTTCTGACTGATTGAATGCACCAATAAAGGTTTCAAGATGTGATTTAAAGAAGAAGGATTAAGATTTTTATACATAAGAGTATAAATATATTATGTATTCGTTTCTAAATTAAAGGCAATTATCAACCAGTGTTTCTTCCACAAGAATGGTAACCGTCGATTTCAGTATGTTGTCATTGGCTACAAAGACACATACTTCGTACGGGATCACTCTGATGCGCCACAAAAATACTCAGACGCAGATGTCATAAAGATGCTGGAATATCTAATCGACAATATTTTTGTGGAGTTCGGCGGTTGGATATTTCAGCAAACAATCGGCATACCGATGTGCACTAACTGTGCACCGGTACTTGCTGACTTGTTTTTATACTAGTATGAGGCAGAGTTTGTACAAAGTCTCCTCCAAGCAGGCAAGAAACACTTCGCACAACAATTCAATTTCACCTACAGATATATAGATGATGTATTGTCTCTGAAAAACACAAAATTTGCAGAGTATTTAGAATTCATCTATCCACGTGAACTTGAAATAAAGGAAACAACGGAGACTGCAACCTCCTCCTCATACTTGGATTGTTATCTCTACATTGACAATGGAAAGCTTACTACTAGGCTTTACGACAAACGGGATGACTTCAATTTTCCCATTGTTAACTTTCCATTCCTGAGCAGTAATATCCCTTCTGCACCACCATACGGCGTTTACGTTTCACAGTTAATCCGTTATGCCAGAACCTGTTCAAATTATCAGGACTTAACGGAGCGTGGGAAAGTGCTCACTACAAAGTTGTTGAGCCAGGGGTATCAAAAAACCAAACTGGTAGCAACGCTTAAGAAGTTCTGTGGGAGACATCATGATCTAGTCAATCCCTACAATGTGACAGTTTCCAGAATTGTTTCTGATGTTTTTGCCAGTGACGCGCCATAAGTAGACTTCCCAAATCCCGGACATACGCTTCTACCGATATTTCCTTCGTTCAGGCCTACGGGCATGGTGGGCGAAGCTTGCTTACCAAGTAATGCTTACTATCCGCGGACGCCTGATTGCACCTTTTGTTCTGGGGTCCATGTCTGTTGGTCTGAACATTCTGATTCGTCATTCGTTTATGGATTTATGAGTTTGGATTACGGCTTTGGTACCATGACCGCAACTACTTCTAATTTAGGCAAAAATATGAACTGCATGCGGCGGATATGAAAGCCTCTTATCAGACTGTGCAGTTGTACAGGCTGATCTGAGTCTTTGTTGGATGCTCATGTGACATTGTAGGCTTTGCTGTGCTCTGACTCATTTGTGATTTTGACTTTTATTTTTTCAACACAAACGTTGTTTCACTAGAGTAATGGGTCAAAAACACGCTCACAGAAAACAATGTAGTTCCTGATCAGACTCCTCCTAGAAGCTCTCAGGAGGTAAAAAAAACTATTTCAGTTTATAAAAAAAATAATTTATTGTAAGACCACTGCTTTTTAGTGAAATTATTTTTTACATTCATAAAATATAGTACTGTGCTGTAAGAATGTCAAAATCACAAGTGAATCACAGAACAGCAAAAACCTATAATGTCACATGTGCACCCAGGAAAGACTCAGATCAGCACAACTGCACAGTGATAAGAGGCTTTCATATCCGCCTCATGCAGTTCATTATTGCTTCCTAAATTAGAAATGAATATATAATATAATTGTACTCACATGTTGATTTGTTGTCGGAACAGCCCCTTTTCACCGGCAAAATAATCGGTTAATTTCTACGCATGCCCAACTTTAATATTGGCAGGGCTAAAGTTGGCCCAATGTTGTCTTTAACACTGACATACTTTGGCGCAACATAATGCCTACATGTTGCTCCTACGATGGTCCAACGAGCAGACTTACGTTGGGCCAACGTTGAATGTCTACGTTGGACCAAAGAAATGGACAACCATCATTAAACGTTGGCCCAACGTTAGCATGTTGTTTGGGTTCTAACAGGTGCATTAAGTCATCCCTCTGGATTTCTCTCAGTTTCAGGTCTGCAGCTGTACAGTTCAAAATAAGGGTAAGTAAAGTGTTGACATTTTGCAGATTTCTTGTTGTACTTGATAACCTAGGTATTCAGACAGAATATGTTCTATCTTTCCAATAAAGGGATCATGGGTTTCTGACACGCTTTGGCACCTCAGCAGAAAATGTTCATGGTCCTCTGGTTCCAGTTCACACAATAAACAAGTTGGGTTGACCGTGTACTGATTAAACTTGGCCCGATTGGACTGGAGTACATATGTTTCGGTCATAGGCCTAGCCTTAATGCCTGCTTTTGTTATTACCATTAGGTGGGAAAAAAAGGTAAGAGAAAAGTCCAGGGAGTGCCACAATCACAAACCGCAGCCCTTCCCAGATCCAAAGAGGAAGAGGAAACCGACAAATCTAAACAAGCACAAACCGAACAAACGTACGAAAAGCACTAAGATTAGCTCTCTCTTCCACAAGCGAAGTAATCGCAATACTAAAAGGACTGAAAACGACAAGAACAAAATGACACACGGAAAGACATACAACAAATCGCCTCGTAGAATAAACCACAAAGCAACAAAGAGTAAGACTAACACCGGGACCACCGCCTTAGAACGGTCGGTAGAGCAAACCACCGGGGGTTTAAAGCACTTTTACAGCTATCATTTTTCCAAACATAGTGTACTTCTCCAATTAGATAATTTTGGCTTGTCAAAAATTTGAGGAAGGATTTTTCACTGGCCTCAAAACTTATCTTATTATACCAGTATGAATTTATGTGATTATCAACAATTTGCTTCCATTGTTCCTTTGTAAAGCCACTACTTAACTGAACAGATCTAATGAGTAATGTACTAGGCAAATTATATTGAGTCAAAATTTTGTTTACATGTAAAGTTAGTTGTTCCGGATCCCTAGTCAATCTTAGCAGGTTTCAGAATAACAAAAGTAAAAACAAAAGGTTGCCTTTGTAAAACAAAGAACACACAAAACAACAGAAAGACTCGGAGACTCGGTTTTATTAAGTCTCTTAATTATACAGCTATACAGTTTGCGAGGCTGACTCTTATTGAGTCTGTGCACTTTTTAACCATGCATTAATTACAATTCCTAATTTGGACTTTTGCATCAGGTGAAGTCCAAACCACTATTACACAACCAATGTCATGGAAGAAAAGAAAAGAAAACGAATGGCATAGTTTACCTGTACAACGAGTCAAAAGATTATATGTATTATTTTTTTCTTGAATTTTATCCCGAATGAAGATACCCTGCAGGGGAAAAAAAAGCATCGAATCTTGATATTAATGAACTGTGAATTAGCTCAAAATTAAATAATATGTTATGTCACTGACACGCATCTGTTAAAAAAGACCTCAAGTTTTAATGTATAAGTGAATAAGTAATTAGAAACTAATGAAAAAGAACAAAAATAAATAAAGAGAGAGAGAAAAACGGACAGACATACAGACAAACATAGATAGATAGATAGATAGATAGATAGATAGATAGATAGATAGATTTGACAACTGATAAATTTGTCGAAGATATTTAATTTCTAACATTCAGTACATTGTTCCAGTCACTTAACTTATGCTGCTCTAACATACAGATGTCACATAGATTAGAACCTATTATATCAGCTATATACTTTGTGAATTTGGACCCGGTCTGAGACATCTGTACATGCTTTGCAGCACTCATTTACAGAGCACTAACAATTCCACCATCCGGTTAGTTTAATACATTAAGAGGTGCCTGCTCTGATTCTTATGGGCCGAATGGGCCCGAAATCTTGTCAAAGGTGAGCAGACGGATTTGGTTTTATTCGATTTTAGTAGAATAAAAATCTAAAAAGTTGCCTTTGGAAACAAAGAACACATTAAAAATGGAAATGGGAGTCTCGGTTTTATTGAGACTTTTCATAAGCAGTAATGAAGTTTGCAGCGCTGCTTACGCCCTCTAGCGTATACAAGACTAGACCTCAATTTTCAAAGATACAACAATGGGCCCAGTGATCCCAAAGGATATGAAAATATAATCTGTAAAGCCTTTGACAAGGTAAACCATCTAAATTTTCTTTTCAAGCTCTCACAACATGGTGTAAAAGGAAAACAAAAACCTCAACTGAATTGAAGGATTTTGGTGGGTCGAATCCAGGCTGTAGTACTGGAAGGGGAGATTTCCTCAGAGGTCCCTGTGACCTCTGGTGTACAGCAAGGCTTTGTTTTAGGACCTTCTCTTTCTGCTCTACATCAATGACTTGCCTCAAGACATTAAATTACAAGTAAAAAGGGTAAGAGAAAAGTCCAGGGAATGCCACAATCTAAAACAGCACCCCTTCCCAGACACCAAGAGGAAGAGGAGACCGACAAAACCAAACAAGCACAAATCGAACAAACGTACGAAAAGCACTAAGATTAGCTCTCTCTCTTCCCCAAGCGAGGTAATCGCAATGCTAAAAGGAATGAAAAACACAAGAACAAAATAACAAAAGGTAAGACATAAAACATATCGCCTCGTAGAATAACCCACAAAGCAACAAACAGTAAGACTAACATCGGGACCACCGCCCTAGAACGGTCAGTAGAGTAAACCACTGGGGGTTTAAAGCACTTTTACAGCTAGCCAACCTCACCCTGGGTCCCGATGCGACTCTTAATATAGAAATACATACAAATTCGGCTCGCATAAAGGCTCCCAACTCAGTCAATGCATCAAAGCGAAAACATAAAATTCAAATTAATCAAGTTTATCAAAATAAACAAAGACGGGTACCCGTGGCTAATTCTACTGTATGTCAGAGTAATGAAAACCAATAGTTGAACCACGGCGGACCAAGCCAAAGGCATATCGTCAAGCTCCATCCCACTGGTTAAAGTTTTTCGAAGAGGCCGTCATTGAGTCTGAGGCCCGAACCGCCGTCGTGCAATTAAAGAGTGAAGAGTTTATTTGTCGACGACTCGATCGTCTACTTCACTATTAGCTAATCAGTGAATATGAACACTCTTCTGGCTGACCTTGATATACTCCAAGAATGGGAACGAACCTGGAACATCCCGGGAGTTTAACCCAGGCAAATGCCAGGTACTCTATATAACAGAATCAATGAAACCACTGCAGTCTCAGAATACCCTTCATAGCCAGCTTCTCGAAGCAGTAGACAGTGCCAAATATCTCGGTCTAACCATATAAAAAAAAAAACAAAAAAAAGAAAAAGACTGAAACTGAACTGGAAATTCACGTAAGTAACATCACTGCAAAGGCAAATAGAACAAACCACCGTGGGGTTTATGTTTTCGTTTTGATGCATTGACTGAGTTGGGAGCCTTTATGCGAACCGATTTTTTATGTATTTCTGTATTAAGAGTAGCATCGGGACCCAGGGTGAAGTTAGCTAGCTGTAAAAGTGCTTTAACCCCCCCCCCCCCCCCACCCCCCCGGTGGTTTGCTCTACCGACCGTTCTAAGGCGGTGGTCCCGGTGTTAGTCTTACTTTTTGTTGCTGGTCCCGGTGTTAGTCTTACTTTTTGTTGCTTTGTGGTTTATTCTACGAGGCGATTTGTTGTATGTCTTTCCGTATGTCATTTTATTCTTGTGTTTTTCAGTCCTTTTACTATTGCGATTAGACTGGCTCTAGTCTCTAGTGACAAAATATTTTTTCTTATAATCTATTTGATAATCCACTAAAATAAAACCAAAGTAATATCATGACTGTAAAGGCTGGTCACTAGAGACTGGTGAAATCCACCAAGTCCTTATGTAATGCATGAAATTGGCTTAAGTATTTTAATGGTTTATCATCATGGATTTGTTGATCTAACCCCAGCAGGGAACTCTTAATGGTCTGTGAAAAATTAGATTTATATCTTTATAGGAATCAATCTGTGGTCAGCTGTTGTTAAGGTCAGCTGATGTTTATTCTTTTATTTCAGAAGGAATGTCTGAAGTTTCAATAGGTCTTTATATACATGTATATGTGTAGACCTATGCCTGCCTGCATCTTTGGACAATCTGGCATATGAAAGCATCTTTACTGGTGACTGCAGTTGCTCTAGAAATTACATAATTATTTTAGCCATTCAATGACTAGGTAATTAGGTGATTTTGTCCAAGTTTGGATTATTATTATTATTATTATTATTTTATTATTATTATTATTATTATTATCGCTGTTAGTGTTGCTGTTATTATTGTTTTGTCTTTTAATAGTACATCTACTATATCTTTAGATATTTTTAAAAAATGATATTATTTTCTGAGGACGTCTGTCCAATATTTTGAGTATTAATCGTATTCTACAGTATCCATTTATTTGATATAAGGTGGCATCTGATATGGGTCTACACTGGTAGCAATACTGTCTGTCCAATAATTAGGGTATATATAGTATTCTACAGTATGCATTTATTAGATGTAAGGAGAAGCCTGATCTGGGTCTACATCGTTAGGTCTGTCTGTCCATTACCTTGAGAATAAAGACGAATGGGCTTTATACTCAAAGTATCTGGGTCTATCCTGTTAGCTCAGGACTGTCTGTCAAATTCTTAGGATATTTACGGTATTCTACAGTATCCATTTACATGTATTAGATTTAAGGTGGCATCTGATGTGGGTCCACACTGTTAGCTCAGGACTGTCTGTTCAATACTTAGGGTATATATGGTATTGTATAGTATCCATTTATCAGATATTAAGTGGTGTCTAATCTAGGTCTTCATTGTTAGCTCAGGGCTATCTGTCCAAAACTTAGTGTGTCTCGGTATTCTACAGTATCCATTTATCAGATATAAGTGGATGTCTGGTTTGGGTCTACTGTTAGCTCAGGACTATCTGTTCAATAGTAAGTGTATATACGTTATTCTACAGTATCCATTTATTAGATGTTAAGTTGCATCTGATCTGGGTCTGGACTCTCTGTCCAATACGTAGGGTATATAAGGTATTGTACAGTATCTATTGTTTAGATGTAGGGTGGTGTCTGATCTGGTTTAATTGTAAGCTCAGGACTGTCTGTCCAATCCTTAAGGTATATATCATATTCTACTGTATCCACTTATTAGATGTGGGATTTGATCTGGGTCTACACTGTTAACTCAGGACTGTCTGTCCAATTCTTAGGGTATATTAGGTATTCTACAGTATCCATTTATTACATGTAAGGTGGGGTCTGAGTCTATACTGTCAACTCTGGACTGTCTGTCAAAGTCTTAGGATATATCCGGTATTCTAGAGATTCCATTTATAAGATGTAAGCTAGCATCTGGTCTGGCTCTACACTTTTAGCCTAAGACTTTCTATCCAAATCTTAGGGTACATGTATATTTGGTACTCTACAGTATCTGTTTATAAGATGTAAGGTGGCTTCTAATCTGGCTCTATCCTGTTAGCTCAGGATTGTCCGTCAAAGTGTTAGGATATAAACGGTATTTATTACATGTAAGGTGATGTCTGATCTGGGTCTAAACTGTTAGCTCAGGATTGTCTGTCAAAGTCTTATGATATATATGTTATTCTACAGTATCTATTTGTTACATGTAAGGTGGTGTCTGATCTGGGTCTACACTGGTAGCCCAGGACTGTCTGTCTGATTCTTAGGGTATATACGGTATTCTACAGTATCCATTTATTAGATGTAAGTAGCGTCTGATCTGGGTCTACAGTATAAGCTCAGAACTGTCTGTTCTATACTTAGGGTATGTGATGTCTGAACTGTGTCTACACTTGATCACATGACTGTCTGTTCAATACTTAGGGCATATACCATATTCTACAGTATCCATTTTTAGATGTAAGGTGGCATGAAAGCCCTGAGCAGACTGCGTGATATTCTGCTACCTGTAGGAGAGCAAAATATTACATTCTGTCCTTTGATTATGCACAGTAAATACTTCTTTGGTTCTCTGATTTCATCGTATGTTAATTGTTGCTGTAGAAATGATAATAACGCTTCCATTATAAAATATCTTAAAATTCCCATAAAAAAATTTGTTTTGTTTTCTATGATATTTTATGACCAGTATACACAACACATACTTAACTGCAGCAGACGACAGTGTTTTTTGTTGTTGTTTTTTTATCATTTTTTATAGAAAATAAGTCTTGAAATTTCAAGTAAAACAGATGATTTATGAAATGTCAAGATGTATTTACTATGAAAAAAAAAAAAAAAAAAAAAAAAAAAAAAAAAAAAATTGAATGTCATCTGCATCAAATTTTACTTGGTGCAAACACTATCTAATAAACTGTAATGTAACTCTCTTTCACTGGTCAATTCAAGGTTAAGATTTTTGTGTAAGAAGCACAAGCATCAAGTTATAAATAAATCAGTGGGACAAATTATTATAGCAAGTGCCAGTAGTTTGGAGAAACTTGAACTCTGCTAAGAGGTTAAACAGATAAGAATTTATTATCCCTTGTCAAACACCAACCAGCTGTCAGGTTGGACAAGACTGGACCTCACCAGTCTCTAGTGACCAGCCTTTATAGTCATGATTTTTTTTTTTTTTTTTTTTTTTTTTTTTTTTCGGTTTTGTTTTAGTGGATTATCAAACAGGATTATGAGAAAAAGATTTAGTCACTGGAGACTGGAGCCAGTCTATATTGCGATTTGTTGGTTTCCTCTTCTTCTTGGGGTCTGAGAAGGGCTGTGGTTTGTGAATGTGGCACTCCCTGGACTTTTCGCTTACCTTTCTTTCTTTAAAGCACTTTTACAGCTAGCTAACTTCACCCTGGGTCCCGATGCTACTCTTAATACAGAAATACATAAAAATTCGGTTCGCATAAAGGCTCCCAACTCAGTCAATGCATCAAAGCGAAAACATAAAAATCAAATTAATCACTATAATAAACAAAGGAGTACTCATGGCTAATTCTACTGTATGCCAGAGTAAATGAAAACCAATACTTGAACCACGGCGGGCCGAGCCAAAGACATATCGTCAAGCCCCAACCCACTGGTTAAAGTTTTACGAAGAGGCCGTCATTGAGTCTGAGGCCCGAACCACCGTCGTGCAATTAAAGAGTGAAGCTTAGCCATCAACAATGATTGGGTTGACAACTAGGCATGCGGTCTGCCGCACAATATCCAGGCTATAGCCAATTCTTTTATAACGGTTAATAAGTTTTCTGAATTGCTCCGAAAAGTTAGACTTACCTACAATTTTTCTAAATCTGTACATTAAGTCACCGTAAAATTCGGGTTCCGATATACCTTGTTGCAAAAGTGTTTTCAGACATTAAATGGTGTGCACCCAGGTCGAATATTCTTCCTCAGCTTGGTTTCCCTGTACAAAGCAAAATATTAGCAAAATAGAAATGATTCAGCGTAGAGCATCAAGGGGTCGAGTATGAAAGCCACGGCCGAGTTGCTGAGCCGAGCCGAAAAAGCCGAGCCTGATATAGTGTTTTCTTGTATTTGTTCAAACAAGTTCAAAATACTTATTTCTTTTAATCTCATATTACCATATATATAAAATGCTGTATTCACAATTAAACTTTGTATAATTATTTGCTTATTTATGACTTTATATCCAATTTTCCATTCAACAGGTGTATGAAAGCCACGGCCGCGAAAGAGATATATTTTGGCCGTTTTGTGAACAAATGGCGATATTTTAAAATCGGAGTATTTGACAGAGATTTCAAAAAGATGTTTAAAATAACTTTGAATCATCATAAAACTAAATGAAAATACCCGAAACGGAAAGCAAGAGCATTGAAAAGGCCTAAACTTAACAATTACATCTAATACCAGTATGATGACCAGCATTAATGGGAAAACTATCAAATTTGTTGTAGATGTGGAGTCATAAATGACTTGATTATTAGATCACCTAAACCATTTCTGTTATTTTCGTTTAGTTTATGTCTATTCTATTTTTAGATTCTGCCGATCCTCGTTATTTGGAGGAAAAAGAAGAAAAGTGGGATATATAAACAGTTTCTGCATGTTATAATGATTCAAAGTAATTTTAAATATCTTTTTGCAACCTCTGTCAAATGCTCAGCTGATAAAACATTTGTTCACAAACTGGCCAAAACATATTTCTTTCGCGGCCGTGGCTTTCATACCTCTGTTGAATGGAAAGTTGGATATAAAGTCATAAATAAGCAACTTATTATACGAATTTTAATTGTGACACATTGTGATATCACATAATTGTGAGCATTTTACATATATGGTGATATAAGATTAAAAGAAATAAGTATCATGAATACGTTAGAACAAATACAAGAAAACACTGTTTCAGGCTCGGCTTTTTCGGCTCGGCTCGGCTCGGCCGTGGCTTTCATACCCGACCGCATCAAGGTGGGTGAAGAACAGTTATTCACCATATGAAAGTGTCACCAGAATCCTTGATGACCCGGGTTGGAGATCGTTTGAAAATAGACGGACGCCTGATTACACCCTTTGTTCTAGGGTCCATGTCTGTTGGTCTGAACATTCTGATTCGTCATTCGTTTATGGATTTATGAGTTTGGATTACGGCTTTGGTACAATGACCGCAACTACTTCTGACTATGTAGCCATTTAAGTACCTCTATATTTTGAGAGACCCGAGGTTCCGACTCGTCACATGCACCCTTTGCCTTCAGACGGATTCATACCTATGCTACTTATTATCAGCAATCCTTCTATCTAGCAACTATTGTACTCTGAAATAAGCTTGATTCTGAGGCCGTCCTTATTAGTGATCCTAACTCTTTCAAGGAAAGAGTTAGGGCGATCTGATACCAATCACTATAAGTCCCAAACACTGTTTTAACTTCCTTTTAAACTCACTTATCCTGCACTAATCTTTCAATCTTTTCATCATGTCTCACTTTTGAACTTTCTATCCCTTCTAAAATCTGACTTTATTCTTGCATTGACAGCGCAACTGGGCATAATACTCCGAAGAGGGTGCTGCAGTACATGGAGAATACAAGAATACAAGAAACTTTATTTTGTCAGCATTCAAATTAAAACATATCTAACATTAGCCATTAAGGCTATTTTACCGACAAACAGTGAAATAACTGTACATAAGTATACATAAAAACAAACAAAAAACACATAGAAAAGGCAAGCTATCAGAGATATGTACATCAGAGATATGTACATTGTGGCACAGAACTATATCACACTGATTAGGAGCAGCCCAATCCACAAGAACGAACCTTCATCAGAAAAGGCGAAAAAAAAATGATGAAGGATGTTCACAGACAAGCTAATTATATCAAGTCGATTCAGTACTTCTATGGTTAGTATAAACAAAATAAAAAGAGGTAGATAGAGTTTTCTTCTTAAGTTGGGACGACTTGGCCCGAATTGTCTTGGGTCAACTTTTCAGTTAATGAGCCGATTTCGTGTTTCACTGCTTGTTCCATATCTCGTTCCATATTTTGTTCCGTTCCGGGTTTTAGTAATGGGCGTTGTCTTCGTAATTCGTTTGTATAACCCGTCAGTTCGGGCAAAGTTGGTGTTTTACCCAGTTAATCTACATGCTGCAATCGAGTGCAGTTTACTGAAAACCAGCATGGCGGACCAGCTACAAAAAGACGATTTGGCAAAAATGAAAGTATGTTTAGCACGGAATTTCCAGATTATTGCTTATTCCAGTTATTATAGTGAGAACAGACTTCTCCAAAAGAGTTCTTGACACGACATAATACGCCGATTACTTTTATATCAGTGGTCTGCACGTCGAATTTATCGACGTATTTTGAATACGGAATTAACGCGTCGGGTGAAAGTCGCAGGCCAAAATGTCTATTTCCTGTCTAAACAATCCTCACTTTTTTTGTCTGTCTGTTGCTTCCTAATTTTTTAGACCAGCAGCATCCTGGTGACTGAATGTCTATTGATGTATCACAGTAAAATTTTCTGATTCTAGAAATATTCTGACTCTTCAAGCAGTGCGTACAGTATAGCTCGGGTGGTTTTTCCCTCGGGTGGTTTTTAGTATCCCATGGTGGTTTCATCCGGGCCGTAGGATCCGCTGTGTTCCTGCCGTAAAAATCACGATAAAATTACTTTCGTACAAGTAAAATTCGATGCAATTATGACGGGCAATTGCAACAGCCGCGGGGCCACACGGTGGTTCCGCGATAAAGTGTGAAAGCTGTTTCCAAAGGGGCGTGGCTAAAGCCAGTCATACTTTTCGGCATGTTTTGGCTGAGCAGGACCAAACTGCCGACCTGATCAAAATCAGTCTTTCAACGCAGTGTGTGACAGCAATTAACAAATTTTGATTGTCAGCATTCCCATTCATCATCAGCGTACAGAATTGTTGGTATCTAGCTACACAAAACGTACCGCCAATTCGGTGCATTAATTGCAATATTTATACGTCCTGCTTGAATCAGTTTTCGCTCATTAGCATCCTTTTGAATATTAATAAGGTATCGAAAGACTGCGATTGCCAATGGACAATAACGAATGCGTAAGGCCAGTACTTAAAAATGGATAGAGGGTTTTCCAAATTGCCCCATTCCCTTCTCCCAAAATTAGGTTTATTCCCTTGTTCTTGTGAAGTATATTTGGGTGTTCCCTTGGTCCACAGAAAACCCCGGTAGCCCCATTCACTGTTCGAGCACATAACATGGGCCGCAAAAAAGCTCCAAAAGTACTGGATTCTGTGGCTTAGTCTGGTCCGGCCAACAAGTGGGTCCGGCATGGTCATTTTTACTTAATGTGCCACAGAAAACAAAACAAACACTCAAAAATCACAAAGAGAATCAAACATCTGCCCCCAATCCATGAATTACGTATTTAAGTTTGGTATTCCTGTAACTGCCTTTTCCTATGCAACAACCGCACGCGCTCAATATAAATGATGTACTGTGGTATAAGACCTGGAAGTTCTCACTTGCGTGCAGCAACCGCACATGTCAATATAAATTTACATAAAGGGGCGCTTCTGCAATCAAAGAGGCATTGAATCAATAAGACAGCCCATGTGAAAAGGGTGTCTGTCACACAAAAACACACTTTACGAATGCAAGGGGCCATAGAAGCTAATGACAATTCAATAGAGTTTGTTTACGTCCTACTAACAGCTAGGTCATACGGAGGTGTGGACCTTGGTTTAGAGTCCCACATGAAAGGTTAGAGAAGCCTGGGATTGAACTCATGACCCCTGGGTGACAAGGCGAGCAGCTTTACCACTACACAACCGAGGCACCCTTTCCCAATATTTCAACCTGTTAAATATCTAATAAAAGGGCTGCAGACATTTCACTATGCCCCACCACTGCACTTACATCAAGCAAGTGCCATAACTCTGTTAATAAATTAAGTTTCAAGAAAATATCGCAAAACGTTTTCAAGTTACAGAGCGGTCACAAATATATTACAGAAATCACTAAATATTTTCGGTGTTCAAAGGGCCATAACTCCAAAAGTAGGTTCTATCGTCAAAGTATATGAAAGAAAAGAAGGACAGCTGTCAGTTTCTGCTGAAATGATTAATAGCTTATGAATAAGCCCGCCCCAGAAAAGTGTGCGGGCTCGACAAGACTGAAATAGTATTGACTGGGCCGTTTAACTCCAGTTCAAACCAAAATTACGTTGGCACAAAATTCTCATGTCTGAAGTATGGTTTACAATGTATGTACTTTAAACCAGACAAAACCTACAATACTACAATGTACGTGCGACCAGCAAAATCTCAGGTCAGTCTGTGCATCGAACCACTATATAAAGCAAGCTTCTTGGATACTGTACAATCAGCGATGGGTCTGATCAGAATGTGCTGTTGCAATCACGCTGTTTATCCCACTTTGGACAACCCGGCCATCGAAGGTAAATACGATCAGAGAATGCTCTTATCAGAATGTGCAGTTGCGCAGACTGACCCGAGTCTTCGCTCGTCACACAAGAAGTTGTTTTACACCCAGTGATCATAGGAGGTACATACGATTAGCGAAGGCTCTGATCAGACTACTGATGTGCAGTCTCAGAGTATGCAGGCTGATCTGTCTCTTCGTACAACTTTTATTGTAGGTTTTGCCATGCACAGACACATGCACGATTTGTTTGTGCAAACCTTAACGCTTAGCACCCTGGGTACAATTTTCAGCAGACGACAATTTGAATTTGTTTTCTCATTCTTCCAAGAGAACAGGATTTGCATTTCATGTCTCCATTGCATGAAATGTCAAATCCTGTTTTCTTGATAATGAAAAAAAATAAATAAATAAATAAAAAAAATAACGAATTCAATTTGTCGCCTGCTGAATAGCCCAGAGAGCCCATTTTGAAAATGCTTTCCCGCCGATGCTAGGTTTATACAATGTGTCTCTTTTACTCGTGAAATAAATTACGGTCTTGGTTTTGCATATCGAATGTTGAAGCCACAAAAACAGAACACTTTACATGGAAAAGAAAAGTTCTGAAGATTGCTGTATAAGCCAATAAATATAATGTTATCAATGTATTATACTGTAAGAGAATAACATAACATAATATTCATTTGTACCCTGATAAATGCAGGGTAAAGTTTTCACACTGCAGGTTTCACGCTGTTACGGGAGCTAACTGCAACTGACTTAAAAGGGAGTTAACTGCAAATGCTTTACAAGTCTGGTCTATGTGAAATGGAATGGGGAACAGCATTTTTTTATGAATCGCGCCAGTAAAAAGGGGGCATGCTTATACAATAAGCGGTTAGCCAGTACACTGAACACCCTTCCGCCAGAAACTTGTAATTGCCGATCTTGAAGCAGTGCTTCACTAGATCAGAATTGTCCTTGAAGATTGGTAAGTTTTGGCTTCGTATTTCTCTGTAACGGATGATTTGCACCAAAACGCACCAACACCAGTGTGTTCTCCAGGGTATTCCCAACAATTGCAATGTAAATTTATTAACATAGAACTTAGTCCATTAATGTGTAAAAGCTATTTATAATGGTACTGTTACGTGTTGAATACACAGCAAGTATAGGATAAAAATGGCAGACACGCAAGAATGTGTATTGACCCAAATACACTTGCAGGTAGACAAGCTAATCAATTTTGACAGAAAAAATATGCTGACTGCTAATTTTAAAATAGGCATAACCTTTTTATTTAAAAATCGATTTTAATAACTTAAACACCATATTCTTTCTCTTGAATTCTAGTTATTGGCCCATATTTTTTAAAAATAAGAATTTCAAATATTTCAAAAACGTTGATATTGTTACCGGATCAGACCAGAATTTTACCTTTTATATACAGAACAGGCAGCGCGACCTTACTACGTGTTGCGATATCAAGCGTGGAAACACGCAAGTCACGTGACTTTTTATGGTGGAAGTTGTGCGGGATTAGCGAGGAAGTAACGCGAGTTCAACGTGTAGCGTGGAAAACAAGCGTGGAAATTCTCGCTACAAGCGTGTGATTGAGCGTGTAACGGATTATAGGCGTGGAAAAGATTAGTGCACGCTCAACTTTACCGTTACCTGTAAAAACAAAATCTACTGTCCATGCACTACTCTGATTGCAGTACATGTACGTCTTTTAAAGTGTGAAAAGATAAAAATTCTCTAATGCGTTCAAATTGTTTTCATTTCTTTCCAGAGTCATGAACCGTGACACAGGCCACACATTAATTATTGATTATTATTGAATAGAACGTGCGAATATCAAAGCTTGCGCTTTGAATTTCGATTAGAAAAATCATGCAAAAGTTATCAAGGTAGCATGGGCCTCGACAAAGCTCCATACGAAAAAGTACCGTATTCTTTGGCTTAGTCTAGTCCGGCCACAAAAGTGGGTCAGGCATGGTCGTTTTTACAAACACACAAAAGTCACAAAGAGAATCAAACATCTGCCCCCAGTCGAGGAATTACGAATTACGTATTTTATATTTGGTATTCCTGTAACTGCTTTTTCCCATGCAACAACCGCACGCGCTCAGTATAAATGACGTACTGTGGTAAAAGACCGGGAAATTCTCACTTACGTGCAGCAACCGCACGTGTCAATATGAATTTACTTAAAGGGGTGCTTCTGCTATCAAAGAGACATTGAATCAACAAGACAGGATTTGTGAAAAGGGTGTCTGTCACACAAAAACACACTTTACGAATGCAAGGGGCCATAGAAGCTAATGACAATTAAAACGAGTGAGTTTTTTACGTCCTACTAACAGCTAGGACATACGAAGATATGGACCTTGGTTTAAAGTCCAATATGAAAGGCTTGAGAAGCCTGGGATCGACCTCATGACCCCGGTTGACAAGACGAGAAGCTTTACCACTGCACCACCGAGGCACCATTTCCCAATATTTCATACTGTTAAATATCTAATAAAAGGGCTGCAGACATTTCCCCATGCCCCGCCACTGCACTTACATCAAGCAAGTACCATGACTCTGTTAATAAACTAATAAGTTTCAAGAAAATATCTCAAATAGTTTTCAAGTTACAGAGCGGACAGAAAAAAAGAAAAATCAGAAATCACTTAAATATTTTCAGTGTTCAAAGGGCCGTAACTCCAAAAGTAAGGTATATGAAAGAAAAGAAGGGCAGTTATCAGTTTCTGCTGAAATGATTAATAGCTTATGAATAAGCCCAACCCGGAAAAATGTGCGTGCTCGACAAGACCGAAATAGTGTAGACTGGGCCGTTTAACTCCAGTTCAAATCAAAATTACGTCGGTATAAAGTTCTCATGTCTGAAGTATGATTTACAACGTACGTACAATGAACCGGACAACAAAACGTACAATAGTACAATGTACGTGCGACCAGCAAAGACTCAGGTCAGTCTGTGCATCGACCCACTATATAAAGCAAGCTTCTTGAATAGCCCGGATTCCGAAGAAGGTGCATATTGTACAATCAGCGAAGGGTCTGATCGGAATGTGCTATTGCAGTCGCACTGTTTATCCCGCTTTGGACAGCCCAGCTATCGAAGGTAAATACGATCAGCGAATGCTTTTATCAGAATGTGCAGCTGCGCAGATTGACTCGAGTCTTCGCTCGTCGCACAAGACATTTTGTTAAACCCAGAGATTGCAGGAGGTACATACGATTAGCGAAGGCTCTGATCAGAGTACTGATGTGCAGGCTCAGGGCTGATCCGTCTCTTCGTACATGACATCGTAGGTTTCGCCATGCACACAGACCCATGCGCGATTTGTTTGTGCAAACCATAACGCCTAACACTCTGGCTAAAATTTTCAACAGACGACATTTTGAAATATTTTTCTCATTCTTACAAGAAAAAAAGATTTGCATTTCATTCAAATTGTCTCCATTGCATGAATGTCAAATCCTGTTTTCTTGGTAATAAAAAAAATAACGATTTTTTTTTTTTTTTTTTTTTTTTTTTTTTTGTCGTCTGCTGAATTAGCCCAGATAGTGGTAATTCGATACCCGCGAGCACCAAGTGTTGTGTCTTTGAGCAAGACACTTTGTCCTCGTAACTTAGTATTGGTTTCTAACCAGGAAGACTCTGCTTAGAATGTCCGCGAGGGCATATGATAATATTATGGACAAATGTCATTTAGAAGATTCTTTCCCGCCGATGCTAGGTTTATACATGCGTCTCTTTTACTGGTTTAATAAATTACGGTCTTGGTTTTGCATAAATTGTGAAGACACAAAAACAGAACACTTTACATGGAAATGAAAGTTTTGAAGATTGCTCTATTAACCAGTAAAGATAATGCTATTAATGTATATACTGTAAGAGAATAACATAACATAATATTCATTTGTACCCTGATAAATGCGGAGTAACGTCCTCCCACTGCAGGTGTTTACTCTTTTAAGGGAGCTAACTGCAACTGACTATCAAAAGGGAGTTAACTGCAATTGCTTTAACGAGTCGGGCCCATGCGAAATGGGATTGGGAACAACATTTTTTATGAATCGCGCCTGTAAATTGTATATGCTTATACAATAAGCAGTTAACCAGTACACCGAACCCCCTTCCGCCAGAAACTTGTAACTGCCAATCTTGAAGCAGTGGAAGGAGCGAATGACCGTAGCAAATACATGTGTTTCATGATAAGTGGGGATCGAATCGCGTTCGATTCCCGCCGGTGCGATACCATTTTTCCAATAAAGTCAGTGCAAACAACTTCTAGCTCGAAAGGAGACCCGTCATATTTGCATGAGGGTAAAAAGAAAGAGCTTTCCAGAGAGAGAGAGAGAGTTTGCAAAACTTGTAAGCTTCTGGCTCGTCCATTTTAGATACATCCTGCTATGAGATTTAGATTCCTAGAGAAAAACGGCAAACAGTAAATACCCTGACCAGAAGCCGCGTTCTATCATCTCAATATGACTTAAATATTTTTTTTTTGTTGAAAGAGACATAAGACACCAAGTCGCCGTCATTATTAAGTGGTGATTTGAATGGGCAGTCCTAACCCATGTCCAATCATCAACCGTCCAGGCCTCGATCCGAGCTGTGTAGATACATTTCAGCGTGTCCGTTTCTGTCTCCCTTGTCAATTGAAATGTATCGCTACTTTTACCCTCGAAGCGCTTAGCATATTAGTAGACGCCATTTTTTTTTTTTTTTTTTTTTTTTTTTGTAAATTAAGCGTGACGTTACATGTGACTAGTTACTAATTTGCTTAGGATTTACACCCCACTGAATGTTTGCAACGTCGTCGGTCACTAGCCTGCCCTCTCTGAATATTCTGCTTCTATTTACCACTAAATACTCATTGTCCTAAAAAAACTGAACAAGGTAACTAGTCCCTGACTCTCTGGTTAGCGCTCTGCTTGACATTTTATTTGCTATTTACTTAGACGTTAGACACTGACATAAAAAAAATAATCCTCGTTTCTTTCTGAATAGTGTGATCACAGTATAAAGCACAAGAACTTAATAACAATTAAGGCAAACAATGATACAAGAATATTATCGTTATTACAAATAGAAATCATGTACTACCGTACACGTGTAAACACATTGGGATCAGAAGAACGGATGCGGTACTGATCTAAAATAAAATGCAGACAGGTTGCAATGGGTTGTAGAGTGTAGCGTGAAGCGATCTTACCTGTAGCGCGTGGCGATCGTGGAACTATCGAGTGACACGCAAATTTCACGTTCCGCGTTGCGGTCGGGTTTGTTGCGTGTGATAAGCGCGAAATTATCGTGGAAAGAGCGTGGAAAGAACGTGGAAAGAGCGTGGAACTTGCGAGGAAATTAATCCTTTCCTCGTTCGCTAGTGAAAACGACGTAGTAAGGTTGCGCTGACTGTACTGTAGCTTGAATAAAATAATACGTAATAATAATAAAAAAAATCTTTTTTGGGTGCTAATGTTAATTTTGCAGTAGATAGACTGTCTAACAGATAAATTACAGTAATATTTGAAATACCACAAGAAGTAGACAGTCCTGATTGGACCAGGAGCAGGATGATCAGGTCACTGCTTAGTGCAGGCTGATCAGCCTTTGCACAGCGCTATATGGGTGTTTGTGCAGGTTGATCAGTCATTGCTTGGCACTGTATGGATATTTGTGCAGGATGATCAGGGTGACTGCTTTGTGCAGGCTGATTAGTCATTGCTTAGTGCTGTATGAGTATTTTTGCAGGCAGATCAGTCATTGCTTAGTAGTGTTGGGAATCGGAGAGGAAAATCACAGTCGATTATCGGAAAAGTAAAACCGATTGATTATCGATTATACAATCGGATGTCCCATAACTGGCATCGAATAATAAATCATTATAGCATATGCACTTTATGTTCCTGTATTACTTAAAATGCAACAGCATATAATAGCATAATTAGGGTAGTTTAAGATACATGTTTTTTAAATACAAATTAGATTTTTCAGCCATGTTTCTAGGCAATGAGTCTTTCATAATACTCTTAATTTGTAGGTCTCATTATGTGACCTTTGGCCCATGTTTCTAAAAATAGAATTTCAAATAATCGTTAGTGAAAAAAAAAATCGATAGATGCCGATAGTGGGCGCATCCGAATAGTTTTTGATTATTTCGATTTATCGATACAACACTATTGCTTAGCCCTGTATGGGTATTTGTGCAGGCAGATCAGGGTCATTGCTTAGCACTGTGTGGGTATTTGTGCAGGCAGATCAGAGTCATTGCTTAGCACTGTGTGGGTATTTGTGCATGCAGATCAGGGTCATTGCTTAGCACTGTGTGGGTATTTGTGCAGGCAGATCAGGATCATTGCTTAGCGATCTATGGGTATTTGTGCAGGCAGATCAGGGTCATTGCTTAGCACTGTATGGGTATTTGTGCAGGCAGATCAGCGTCATTGCTTAGCACTGTATGGGTATTTCTGCAGGCAGATCAGGATCATTGCTTAGCACTGTGTGGGTATTTGTGCAGGCAGATCAGGATCATTGCTTAGCACTGTATGGGTATTTGTGCAGGCAGATCAGGATCATTGCTTAGCACTGTGTGGGTATTTGTGCAGGCAGATCAGGATCATTGCTTAGCACTGTATGGGTATTTGTGCAGGCAGATCAGCGTCATTGCTTAGCACTGTATGGGTATTTGTGCAGGCAGATCAGGATCATTGCTTAGCGCTCTATGGGTATTTGTGCAGGCAGATCAGGGTCATTGCTTGACAATATAAGGTATTTGTGCAGGATGATCAGGGTCACTGCTTGGTGCAGGCCATTGAGATTCATTGCGCTGTATGGGTATTTGTGCAGATAGTGTTTCCCCCCCCCCCCCCCCCCCCCCCCCCCCCCCCCCTTTTAAATGTATGTCATTTAAAAGGGCACATTACGGGTGAAGTCCAATAAAAAGGGCATTTTTTAAAGAGTCTCTCCAATTATAGATATGATTTTTTTCAAGGGCATCTTTGTATCAATAAACTGTTAATGTTTGTTTTGTTTTGATGGTTTAAAGCAGTAGTCCTCAGAAATGCTAATTACATTAGGGACAAAATATTTTGCTACATTGATGCCCTATTCACTGTCAACCTAAATGGTGCCTGATCATTCAGAGATTTTTTTTGTCTTCTGAATTTTCCTTACTTCCTTCTTATACCAATGTTATTCATTCATTCATTGTTCTCTTTTCACATATAGAAATATTGCTGGTATTTTCACACCTTCATGAATCATTAATTATGTGATTATTGTCAAGGCTAATGGTTCTTGAGCAGTAACTGACAATAAACAAAAGGATTATACAATGTTTGCTGTAAAAGATATATTTTATCAACTCTAGGCATCCAAGAAAAATTGTCTAACTTTGTTATTTTTGAGCCAGTTTTCATGAAATTTCACCTAAATGTAGGGCTTTAAATGTACTGTTTGTAAAAGGGCATGGTTCCATGGAAAAAAGGACATGGTGCTATGGAAAAGGGGCATGGCGCAGCCATGCTAAAATGGGCTTGGGGAAACACTAGCAGGCTGTATGACTAACCAAACTGTACATCTAGAAGCTTTCTTCAAACACACTGCAGTGACTGCTTAAACTCTCTGGATGCACAGACTGCTCTGAGTCTTTGCTGGGCACACTAGGAGTCTTGTAGAATGTGCAGTGCCCTGGGTCTTTTTCGTGTAAATACTATTCTGATTATCTAATCATTTAATGATCATGTTTTGTTTATTATTTGATATATTTTGATAACAAGAAAGTAAAGTGTTGACCATTTATTTGTATTTTTATTGTGTCTCTTTTCTAAAATGATAATAGTTAGTGAATACACAGGTTAGAATTGTGATTATTCTGTTTTAATAATTTTGCCTAACAGGAACAAGTACTGAGCAACCTAGTACAAAATGTACCCTATCCTCCACTGCTAACCTACTTAGATAAATGATTATATTTGGCTCTTTTGTTCTGCAAGACATATATATTCTTCAGTTAGGATTTTCACCATGATGAGAGCTCCCCTTACATCTCTAGTATTGTTATAAATTAATTTCCAACACTGATGAACCTTTCCAACAGTGCAGTCAGGACTGTATACATGTACTAAGATATGACAGAGAAGATTTATACCTCCTTCTTCGACCCAGGACTCGTAGCTCTAGTTAAGGCACTTTTTTCAATCCAAAAGTATTGATATTTTTCACATTTCTGCAGGAAAACATATGTTGTGGGTACTCATTAGAAGCGCCTCACTGAGGTGCTTCTAATGAGTACCCACAAAATATGTTTTCATGGAGAAATAAGAAAAATATTAACCTGATACCCACTCTTATCTAGGCCTATGAGGACTGTTGAACATAGATCTTATGTTTGATCTCTGTTTTTAGAGTTTCTATGGAATTTGTTGTTTGCTTCAAATAGTATAGGTTAGGAAGGTTGTATAAGTGAATGTTTGCAGTGGAACCAAAAGTCATGTGACTTAACGTTATTGATCATTTCCATGGGAAATTATCACATGATTACCATGTGATCATTGCAAAATTTGACCATTTTCAGAACAGAAGTATTGATGACCTAGGTTTGACATTTTCATCAAAAAATAAGTTAGTCTTATCTTGAAAAGTGGATTTAACGAGAGGCCAGGCAAAAAACAATACATTGTACTTTGTTTGCAGTTGCCGACCCATGAGTTTTTCTTAGGGTAGGTAGGTCGTCAATTTATTTTTTTTCTACAAAATGTAAAAATAGCCCAAATACTACAATATTCTACGTAAAATTTTACACACTGTTACAGTAAATACCCAAACTATTGAGGTAACAACATTGTACAATTTGAACAAATCTATTTTCACCTTAAATGATGTATCCAAAATGTGCAGGTGGAAAGGCAAACAGTGTAGACTCAGATCAAACTGCTCCTTGGAGCAGTCTGATCTGGATCTGCACTTTTTGCTCAGGCCTGTTTGTCATCCTATTTGGGTGATCATAGTAAATTTGCCATTTAGAAAAAAAAAATGCTGCCCCAAGTAGTCAAAAAATATTTTGGGTAGGGAGGATTTTGGTGGCAAAGAAACAAAATTTGATTTTTGGCCTGACTGAGAGTGTAAAGTTCACTAAGAGCTGTTTTCTGGTTGGTCTAGTGTTTTCTTTTCTGCACATATTTCAGAAACAAAGCCTTATCAACTAAGCGTGACATTGTACCTAATCCATTCCAGGAGCTAGGTGGCACTGCCATTTGTTTTCATGGAGAAAAATTTTAACGCGATACGGAATTTAACACAAAAATACATGAAGGGAATATACAAGGAAGGTGATCTTATTTTTACGAAAATATTCATACCTGCAAAAATATATTCTAAGTCCATGTATTGCAATTAAGTGTTGAAATGATCATGTGTCAGCTCAAAGAAAAGAAAATAATGAAGGTTAATCAACTTATCGAGACCTCTGGTTTACCTGTGGTTTACAGGTTTGTCACAAATGATTTCGTATTTACACCGTATATACTCGTGTATAATTATGTTACCAGGTATATGTATTATTATATACCCGTCATCATGTTGATCATCTGTCTGTCAACTTCCGGTGTCTGCTCCATATCTCCTTCATCGATTGAAGAATTTTTTTGAAACTTTGCTCAAATGTTTGCCATACCAAGATGATGTGCAGAACTCATAAATCAGTCAGGTCCAGTGAAGGTCAAGGTCACACTTCAAGGTCTAAGTTCTTATGGCAATATTTTGTGTCCGTTCTATAACTTAAAAACGGTTTAAGATTTTTTCATGGAGCTTTGTAAAAGTATAAAGCATGATCAGAGGATTTTCAGAGAAAAAGAACCATAACCCTATTTTCAGTTTTGACGTAATTATGCCCCTTTGTTTATTTTAGGCAATATTTCTGACTTTGGGTCACAAGGTCCTGGGTTCAAAGCCCGCTGGAGGCGGATTTCAGCTCATGAATCTATGGTGCTTCATTGCACAGAGCCTTTCATATCAACCTTCAGTTTTCTCAATATAACTTCAATAATGTTGATAGATATAAAACACCAAACCATCATCATCCATTTAATTGAAAAATGGGTGGGTAAAAATAGCCAGTACTTCAAAGGCACTCATGTACTCATTTTTATGTGCATGATTTTCCTACCATTAAGGCTGGCACAATTAATTGGATAATTGATCAGTTGATCGATGAATTCCACAAAAATGATTATCATTACAGATTTGCTAATAATTGATCACTTGATTTCTGTGTCTGATACTTTACCATATTTCCCCATAGCATTCAGACACCTCAACTCCTTACCATACATGTACTTTATTTAAAATTTGAACAAGTACAATTTACTACCCAATGTTGTGTCTAAAATTAGCTGAATGAGTGGCAAACAATGTAGAACCTAATGAGATGCCGCATTTTGTGGCCTCTCATCTGAGTCTACACGGAATGCTCAGGCCTGTCTGGCATATGGTTAGGGTAACGCTCAGGCAGACAGGTAAAATTATGACCTAATCTTCAGTGATTACTAATCGATTATCGATCACAATGGTAGGACTGATAATCAATTATCTTTTCAGCTCTGATTAGCCAGCCCTACCAACCGTGCTTGTTTTCATTGAGAAATATGAAAACTATCGATTCCTTTTGGTTGAAAAATGCGCCTTATCCGGATCTGTGCCTGACCTTTTAACCCTTAAACTGCCAATCACAACAATTGTTGTCTGCTTTGTCATCTGCTTGTGATTTTGAAAGTCATTTTTGCAAACAGTGTGGACCCAGATCAGACTGCTCCTCTAGGAGCAGTCTGATCAGGGTCCACACTGTTTACCTGTATGCAAAAAGACCTGTTTGAAAAGTTTGCAAGAATATTCAGCAGACAACGTAAACAGACAACATTTTCAGATGCAGGTTTTCTTGGCATTTTAAGGGTTAAAGCTTTACAGCTTGCTAGACAGATCCAGCAGATGACAGACTGATTATATTTTTCCCAGAAAATAGGCATTGACATTTCATGCAAATTATCTCCTAGGGAAACAATTTGCATGAAATGTCAAAGCCTTTTTATTTGGAAAAATAAGAAAAATATTGCAAAGTATCAGCATGCTAAGCTCTAATGATTCTGAATACTTAGGGGAGAATATGGTAAAATTTTAGGGTGTTGATTTTATTTTGAAGGTTGCAGAGTTGAAGAAAGAGCTGAAGGAAAGAGGCTTGTCGACTACCGGAGCAAAGAGTGAACTCTTGGAGAGACTTACGACTGCACTATCATCTGCTGGTAAGGTTATACCTTGACTTATAAATTTCAGCTGTGCCTTGCATAAAGGGGACATGTCTAGTAGGTGGGCTGCATAGGGCAGTCAGTAGCATGCAGACACAGCAGTTCCAGGGATCGCAAATTCAAATCCCAGCTCTGCCAAAAAACCTGTGTGGAGATTTGATCATGAAATCATTTCTATGGTAATCCTCTTTCTTCTGCTGGTTCAAGCAGAGCAGTTGTCAGCTGTTGTCGAATGAATGTGCACAAATACTGATTTTATGTTTTCCATATAGTAAATATCTATGCTGTAGGACAGAAGCAAAATTAATGACCACCCACTATGCGTGTTTAACTTTTTATTGAGGCATTTTTAGCTCGCCTGTACGAAGTACAAGGAGAGCTATTGTAGTCACCCCGGTCGTCCACGTTTGCGTTTGCGTTTGCGTTCCCGTCACACTGCGTTAAAGTTTTTCAAATGCTTATATCTCAACAGTCACTCCCACAGAGGCATCAAATTTGGAACTTAGGTACCTTGGAGGGTCTTCTGAGATTCCAAGAGAATAAACCCCTGGGTTCATGCCCCTGGGTGGGGCTAGGGGTCAGAATCTAGGACACCTTTGTAATACTGTGTTAAAGTTTTTCAAATTCTTATATCTTGACTTTCACTCCTCATAGAGCATTTATATTTAGAATTTGGGTACCTGGACGAGTCTTCTGAGATTCCAAAAGAACATACCCCTGGGTTCATACCTCAGGGTGGGTCTTGGGGTGGGGCTAGGGGTCAAAATCTAGGACACATTTGTAAAATCTTATATGCCTACAGGTTATAGACACAACTGGTTATACATCAGCTAACTGTGTGACATCGGTTTAAGTGTAAGAGAGTGAAGGTCATGGTGACCTACATTTTACGGTCCAGGTCACCTAGATTTCACGATCCAGTGATTTTGCCTTATATCTTGAATACTTTTTGTTGGATAAATGTCACACCTGGGATATTACTTCCATGTGACCCAATGAATGACCACTTACTATATCTAGGTCATTGTGACCTATATTTCATGGTTCAGTGATTTTGCCTTATATCTTGAATACTATTTGTTGGTTAAATGTCACACCTGGGATATTACTTCCATGTGACCCAATGAATGACCACTTACTATATCTAGGTCATTGTGACCTATATTTCATTTTTCAGTGATTTTGCCTTATATCTTGAATACTATTTGTTGGAGAAATGTCACACCTGTGATATTACTTCCATGTGACCCAATGAATGACCACTTACTATATCTAGGTCATTGTGACCTATATTTCATGGTTCAGTGATTTTGCCTTATATCTTGAATACTTTTTGTTGGATAAATGTCACACCTGGGATATTACTTCCATGTGACCCAATGAATGACCACTTACTATATCTAGGTCATTGTGACCTATATTTCATGGTTCAGTGATTTTGCCTTATATCTTGAATACTATTTGTTGGATAAATGTCACACCTGGGATATTAGTTCCTTGTGACCCGATTATTGACGTCAAAATATATCTCTGTTGGTGTGACCTATATTTCATGGTTCAGTGATTTTGCCTTATATCTTGAATACTATTTGTTGGATAAATGTCACACCTGGGATATTAGTTCCATGTGACCCAATGAATGACCACTTACTATATCTAGGTCATTATGACCTATATTTCATGCTTCAGTGATTTTGCCTTTTATTTTTATTACTATTTCATGGAGAATTGTCATACCTGGATTATTATATCTATGTGACAAAATGATTTACATACAAATACATCTAGGTCAGTGTGACCTATATTATATGGTTGAATGATTTCGCCATATAACTTGAAAATTATTTCATAGATTATTTCATTTTGATTTTCTTAATGATAAAAATGTTACAATATAAAATGTACCCAGCAGGCGAGCTACGCTGTCCTACGACAGCTCTTGTTAGTAAATAGTTATTATTAATTGATTTACTCATTTTAAATATTTAGGCCCAAGTCCTTCTTCAGTTAAAACAAAATTAGACACTGTTATATACATTTTAAGAAACCAGTGTCCATTCATAACAGAAGTAAACAATTAACACGGATGTAACATCAAAATGGGTTTGTGATGTTACTCATCAAACACAATAAGTAAATAACGCGTAGTATGAGAGAGAGAGAGAGAGAGCACTACCAATCAGATTTGCAGTAGTGCACCCATTCTCACATTGTGGGATATTTTTGTTGGTTAACCCTTGTCCTGCTGTGTCCGGATATGCCCTGCCTTTGCAAATAGTGCAGATCCATATCAATTAGCTTCCTTAAAAGCCAACTGATCTGGATCTGCACTGTTTGTCATTCAGTATGTGAATTTTTATCAACAACCTGCATCCTGTAAATTGCAGTGCTTGCATTAAAGGAAGTCCAGGAGTCTGAGACTCCCACATTTGCTGTGGCATTTCCAAATATAGATGCTTGGAAGTCAGGACCTCCTTCTTTCAAACATACTTTTGCCATTTATAAAGCAGATTTAGCCTGCTTATATTTTATTTAGTATTTAAATGTTATTTTTAGACTCTAAAGAAGAAGAAATTCACATATTTTTCATAATTATGGCAAATATGAAATTTTACTTTCAGTTGCAAAAGCTACTCACATTTTTTTAGCAAAAAATATCAATCTGTTTGCCATATTTCAAGAAAGAAAATCTAACGTCACACTTGCCAACAACTTTGTTAAGTTTGAACAACTGGGCCCTGAAGTTATGTATTGTCTGGTGTGATTGTACAAGTGTAATCCTTAAAAGCACCATTCAAAATTGTAGCAGAAGACATTACTAAAATAAATATTTTCATTTATCAGTGAAAATAAGACTATGCAAACAGTTCACATGAAATGTCTTGTCTTATTTTCTCTGGAAAATATACATGTAGGACTGTCACCTGCCACTGTTGTGACTGGCATTTATGAGTTAATTTGGGACATTTATTAGTGGATTATTCCCTGTAACAAATCTACATGTAGGTAAGGGAAATAACTCTGCAACAAGATAATATAATTCCTCCATTTATAAACTTGGTTATTTCCCTTACAGAGATTGATTAAGGGAAATTACCCACAAATGTCACCCATTTGATGGCTTTTCAAACACATTGCTTCATTGTTTTTTTCACCGCAGATTTGTTAGCCGATTCATCATACGACAACCTGTCCCTTTCCCATTCATTTGTAATAGGTAAAATAACAGAAATTGTGCTGAATACAATAGGGACTTTAAGGGAAATTAATACATCGTCAGGGGAGGCAACTCTTTCAAAATTCTTTTGATTCCCTCCTGAAAGGGATCTACTCTAAAAGGAAAGAATTTGCTCCTAACAAGGAAGGGTCTAGATGTATTGGAAAACAAACAGGAAGTACAGTAACAAAAGTTGTCTCCCTTGTATATAATGGCGGAAACTTTCCATTGTAACCATTATAAGTTAACCATGTTCATTTACCGAAAAAAATAGGAACATTAACACTTAGCCATCTGGGTAACATTTTCAGCAGACAACATATTGGAAATATTTTTCAAATTTTTCCCAGAAAACAGGATTTGACATTTCCTGCAAATTGCAGCTATGACAATATACATGAAATGTCAAATCCTATTTTCTGGGAAGAATAAGAAAAATAAGAAAAAAATATCACCAATTTGTTGTCTACTGAATTAGCACAAAGAGTGGTAAAGCTTTAAGAGAATATTAAAGTCCTTATTTCACAGACAAATGAAATGTTTATTTCTGTTTAAGCTCCAGATAAGAGGGGTATCCACACAGTATTCTTCATTTTCTGTATAGCTCCGTTAAAATATGTTGTAGGTGGTAGATACTCATTAGAACACCTCAGGGAGGAATTTCTAATAAGTACCCACTGTCACGAGTGTTTTTCATTGAAAAATAAGAAAAGTATCAGTAGTTTTCAGTTGAAAAAAAAAATGCCTTATCTGGGGCTATGTTCTTTTCAAAGTTTGTATTTCTTGTTTAAACATTCCTCGACTTTGAATTAAGCTTGCATCCATAGCTACAGATAAGAGGGGTATCCACATAATATTTTTCTTATTTCACGACGAAAACATATCTTGTGGGTACTCATTAGAAGCGCCTCGCCGAGGCGCTTTTATGAGTACCACAACATATGTTCTTATTGAGAAAAAAGAAAAATATCAGCATTTTTCGGATGAAAAAAGTGCCTCATCTGTTGCTACATGTATGTGCAGCATCATACTGTATTTACCCTAAGTACTGGGACACCTTATCTACTTACCATACTGGTCCTAAAATTTTAAATAGTCCATTCTACTATATTGTACCTCTGGATGTGTCTAAAATATTGCTGTATGTGTGGTAAACAGTGTAGACCCAGATCAGATGCTGCATTCTGTCGCTTCTGACCTGGGTCTACACTAATTGCAAGGGCCTATCTGTCCCAATACTTAGGGTTATTATGTATTTACCGTAAGTATTGGGACACCTTATTTACTTACCATACTTGTCCTAAAAATTGAAAAAGTCCTTTCTACTACCTGTTGGTGTATGTATGGCAAACAGTGGAGACCCTGAGCAGACGCTGCATTCTGTGGCGTCTGGCTTGGGACTACACTGTTTGCAAAGGCCTATCTGTCCCAGTACTTAGAGATATTATGGCAATTGCTTAAATTTTATCATGTTTTCCATTTAACCCTCAAAGCACCAATCACAACTGCAGCAGATGACAAGTTTGATTTTTATTTTTATCTTTCATAGAAAACAAGTCTTGACATTTCATGTGAATCATCTGCTAGGCAGAAGATTCACATGGAATTTGAAGACTTATTTTCTCTGAAATTAAAAAAAAAGTTAAAAATTTTAGAATGTCATCTGCCACAAATTTTGGTTGGCAGTTTAAGTGTTAAAGTTCCTGTTTACAGACTTTTGAAATGTTTATTTCTGTCATAGATCCAGATAGTAGGGGAGGGGGACGTCCGACTGGAGACCAGGAGATCGCGGGTCGGCAACATTCTTTTGTAGAGATTGATCATGAAATATTTTCTATGGTCATTCTCTCCCTTCCCCTGATTCAAGAAGGGCAGTTGTCAGTTTCTGGCGAAAGAATGTGCACAATACTGGTTAACCGCTTAGAGGACTAAGCCTGCCCAGTAAACGTGTGGTTAGGTAAACTGACTGCGCTCTACATGACCCCATTGGGTTGACTGGGCCGTAAAACCTCAACACAAAAGGGGGAGGATATCTACCTTACATGTATATAACCTAAGTATTGGGTCACCTTAACTCTTGAAACTTGATGGGAGGCATCACAGTGACATAGAGATTCAGAATTGCTAAAATTGTTCTATTCGGATATCCGCCATGGTGGCCATCTTGAAATTCTTTAAATGACATCTCCTCCCAAACCGTTAAGTCTGATTGTGCTGAAACTTGATGGGAGACATCGGAGCAACATAGAGATTCGATAAAATCGTTCAGTTCCGATATTCAAGATGGCTACCATTGTGGCCATCTTGAAATTCTTCAAATGACATTTCTTCCCAAACTGTAAGTTGGATTGAGCCGAAACTTGATGGGAAGCATCAGAGCAACATAGAGATTCAGAATTGCTAAATTGTTTTGTTTGGCCATCCAAGATGGCTGCCTGTCTGGGCAGCAGCCATCTTGAAAGTCTTCAAATCACATCTGCCCCTAGAATAGAAAGTCTGATTGAGCTTACACTTGATGGGAGGCATTGGGGTGTTATGGAAATTCAGAATTGCTAGATCTTTCTGTTCCAATATCTTCAAACCACCTCTCCTACTAAACCGTAAGTTGGATTGCACTGAAATTTGATGGGAGGCATCTGGGTGACGTGGAGATTCAGAATTGCTAAATCGCTCGGTTCCATATCCAAGATAGTGGCCATGGTGGCAATCTTGAAACTCTCCAAACAACATCAGATTCTGGATTGCTAAAGGCAATCTGATCTGATTGCCAAGATGGCCACCATGGCACACTACAACATATCATGATCAGCCTAATCCAGGTGAGCAATATCTGGCCCACTTGGGTCTCTAGTTTCTATCATAGCTCTAGATAAGAGGGTTTTCAACATACCATATTTATTCTAATTTAAGCCCCTCTCTAATAATGCCCCTCCTACTCCTAGAAAAGTATATGCAAATAAACACATACAAAATTGAGTTTAGGCCATCAAAATATCTTATTTTTGGCCCAAATTTGGACTCCATACTGTCATTTTAGCAGCAATGAATTGCAATGCCCATGGGGCGTGTTTTAGAATAAATACAGTAATTGTTTTTCTCATTTCCCACAACATATGTTTTCGTTGAGAAATAAGAAATCTATCAGAATTTTTTGTTGCCTATCTGAAGCTACACTCATTTCAAAGTTTTGTATTTCTTGTCAAAACTTTCCTGGAATTTATCCAGTGGCTTTGTTAAGCAGACATATTTGATGATAAATCTATGATAATTTTCTCAGTTTCTCCTTAAAAACAAATGTTTACGGTACTCATTAGAAGTACCTCGAGTTGATTTTAATGAGTACCCATAACATCTGTTTTAACCCTTTTCATGCTGAATAAATTAAGATGCCACGTCCACTTCTAATTTTCAGCCAATCAGGTTACTTGATCAAGATTGTTGCTATAAATTTGCATTCTTGATGGCACACAGTGCAGATCCAGATCAGTTGGCTTCTTCAGAAGCCAACTGATCTTGATCTACACTGTTTGCAAAACAGGGTATATCCGGGTTCAGCAGGACAAGGGTTAATGGAGAAATATGATCATCCTGGAATTATCACCAAATACTCTTTGTTAAACAAGTCATCTGTTTTGTCAATGCTGAATCCTGGTCCTACTGAACCCAGATTATGCCCTGCCTTTGCAAACAGTGTAGCACTGGATCAGTTAGCTTCTGAAGAATTCAGCTGATCTGAATCTGCACTGTTTGTCTTTAAGTAGTATCATATTTAACTCTTACTTTGCTATGGGCAAATTCAGCATACGACAAACTGATGATATTCTTCTTATTTTTCCTGGAAAATAGGAGCTGACACTTCATGCAAATTGTGTCCTTAGAAGACAATTTGCATAAAGTGTGAAATCCTATTTTCAAGGAAAAATAAGAAAAGTATTTCAAAATGTCGTCTGCTGAAATTTTTACCCAGCATGCAAAGCATTAATGCTTAGAGTGCTCGGTAAATCAGCTGAATACATTCCGAAATATTTTTTTCTATTTTCCCAGAAAATAGACTAACATTTCATGCAGATTGTCTCCTAAGGACACAGGTGTTTTCGTAGTGAAATAAGCCACATCTGTAGTGAATCTTTTGTGTCAAAGTTTTCGTGAAGAGGTTATATTATCAAGCCCTATTGATGGATTGAACATGTTACAGGTACTCAATAGAAGTGCCTGTGTGATGAGCTTCTAAGAGTACCCACAACACAAGTTTTCTTGGAGAAATAAGAAAACTCATGTATCAATACTTTTGGGTTGAAAACTGCAACTTTAATACCAAAAGTTATGTATTTCATTCCAAGTGTCCTGCCATAAGGTATGATTGAAATGTGAGCTGTGACAGTTAGGTGATAACGTCTAAAGGTTAAAAGTTTGAGAAGATTTATAATTTGGTTAAGTTAAAATTCAGCTATAAAGTTACCTTCCCTTCAATATGTAAGAGTTAGCTTTCCTTTGGCTGAAGATTTTAACTTATTCAGGTTATTTCTCATAGGTGCTTTCAGTTAAAAAGTTCCTGTAGCAAGAAAGGGGGTGGGTTGGGGAAGGGGACGGTCTCAGCACTCACCATTCAGAAGTGGAATTTTTAGATTCATCAGTGTTCTAAGTGTTTCGTGTACCATATTAAGTAAACCCTAACTAAATTTTCAGATACTTTCGTCACCATATACTTACTCCAGAATTTAGCAGACCCATTTTCCAGCTTGATGATGTTTCTAAAATGTCATTACCAAATAGCAAGCAGTGTAGACCCTGATCAAACTTCTCATAAGGGTAGTTTGATCTAATCTTCACTCTTTACACAGGCTTGTCTTTTTGAATATTTAGCATAACATAACACCAGATAAGACTCTTCAGCTCACCTGAACAAGGTGCTGTGTATCTTACATCATTGGGGCGTCCAACTGATATTGGCTTACAATTGGGCAAGGCCTGCTATCCTTGTAGTGGGTAAGGGTAGAGGGGGAATGTTTTTATTTCTTCTGTTTCTTCACTTTCTTTCCTGTTCCTCTTTCTTCCCTGTCCCTCTCTCTTCCCTGTCCCTCTCTTTCATCTCCTCTACTCTCTCTTCTATCTCTTTTCTCCCTTTCTCTGGGAGACGACACAAAATGACCTTCAATGGTTGACGTATCGTTAAACCCCAACACAATCAATCAAAAGCTCACCTGAACAACATTCACGGAGAGCTATTATACTGTCCTAGGCGTCGTGTCGGCGTTGGCGGCGGCATCCACAAATGTTAAAGTTTTTAAGAACTCATTATTTCCTAGCCTTATCACCAATTTGATTCATCTTTGGTTTGATGCAATATTTTGCACAGTGCAATTCCCCTCTCCCACAGGTCATGTCAAAATCAAGGTCACAGACTTTTCCAGAAACAAAATGAGCAATATCAGGGGAGCTATCCTGTCTTGCGACAGGTCTTGTTTCAGCCAAAAAAAATATATATTTTTGCTTATTTCTGCATTGAAACACATTTTGTGGGTACTCATTCTTAGTGCCTCAGTGACATATATTTTGATGCAGAACTAAGAAAAATTTGAGGTGCTTCTAATGAGTATTCACAACATATTTTGATGCAGAAATAAGAACCTTTTTTTTATCTCTTATCATGTTCTTTTGGGGTAAATACAGTAACAGATACATATATGTATATTCTTTATTTTTCAGATTCTGAAACACTGTTAGCCCCTGATGAATCAATTGATCTCAACAATTCTAATGTTGTGGTATGTATTTACTAGAAATATGGACAGTTTCATGTCTATAACTAGCTGGGCCCAGTTGTTCAAAGCGTCGTTAGCTTAACGAGTTCGTTAAGGGTCATTTCGTTAACTGTTTTAGCGGATTCAATACACAATATTCTGATATTTTTTGCTGAAAAAATGTGAGTAGCTTTTGCACTGCAAAAGCTACTCACATTTTTTCAGCAAAAAATTTCAGCATATTTGCGTATCACTTGATGTAAATTTTAACGAATCGTTAACTAACGACGTCGTTAGCTTTGAACAACTGGGCCCTGATGTTTTGTCATGACAACTGTTTGTTTTAAAGTATGAACTCTCTATGTTTTTTTTGTTTTTTTTTTTTTTTTTTTGTTGTATTTTTTTTTTTTTTTTTTTTTGAAATTGCTTTGTTGAAAGTAAAGGTAGCTGCTTGAAGAGTAAAGGGTCTGCATTTGACATTACTGGTAAATTATTTGGCCTTTTAAAGTATACGTGTGACCACCTTTGAATGTATACTTACAGAAACTTTGCCTCAAGATACTTTAATGCTCACGAGTAATACAGGCTTAAATGTGATGATAAACAGGTTTATGCAGATGGTAAAAATCTTTTTACAGTGCCCTCTGTAGTTAACAAGGTGTGTAAAAATAATCAAAATAATGTAACTTACCTTTCCAGTTATTCACATTTCAAAATTTCTGAACTGATATACAGTATCCATTGTGTGTGGAGACACCAATAATACGGAATAATGATCAAAATATTGTCATACTGTCATCAGCAGTTTCCATGTGTTTACAGTTTATGGAAACATTCAAAGGTCAAACATTTTAACATTATAGATCTGTGTTACATGTTTCAAAACACCCTTCCATTTAGTCTGCACTGCGTAGCTTATTAAAATATATTTCTTTTTTCTCTTGTTATTATTTTTAACGCAGCAAGATGCATTTTAAACTGTTTGCAGGCAGAGGAGATAAAAGAAGAAACGAAGAAAGCAGATCCAGAAGAGAAGATAGCGTAAGTTAACACAGTCACTTAATCCAGGACCCATCATAAGTTTACTCTTAATGTCGGTCACAACAGCAGCGTGCAACTGTTTAAAATATTTTTCCCCAAGAACATATTACATAGCTCCAGATATAGCATTTTTTCAGCTGAAAAATATTGATATTTGGACGGATTTTTTAAAAAAAAATCAGGGCCCAGTTGTTCAAAGCTAACGATGTCGTTAGTTAACGATTCGTTAAAATTTACATCGAGTGGTACGCAAATATGCTGAAATTTTTTGCTGAAAAAATGTGAGTAGCTTTTGCAGTGCAAAAGCTACTCACATTTTTTCAGCAAAAAATATCAGAATATTGTATACTGAATCAGCTAAAACAGTTAACGAAATGACCCTTAACGAGCTCGTTAAGCTAACAACTGGGCCCAGTCCTTTAAAATAGAGATGTCCTCGCAGGCGTCAGGCATTGTCCCAGGTTAACCATTTGGTTAAATTTTTAAAAACCTGTCCATAATGCTGTTTGGCATTTTTCTTGTTTTCTTATTTCTCCATGAAAATCTTTGTTGTGGGTAATCATTAGAAGCACCTCCCAGAGGCGTTTCTAATGAGTACCTACTACATATGTTTTCATTTAGAAATAAGAAAAATGTGTGGCTACCCCTTCATATCTGGAGGCCTCGGTGGCTCAGTTGGATGTGCTGTCAGACTGGAGACCAGGAGGTCGCGGGTTCAACCCCCGCCAAGGTCAGCAACATTCTTTCGTGGAGATTGATCATGAAATATTTTCTACGGTCATTCTCTCCCTTCCGCTGATTCAAGAAGGGCTGTTGTCAGTTTCTGGCGAATGAATGTGCACAATACTGGTTAACCGCTTAGAGGACTAAGCCTGCCCAGTAAACGTCTGGTTAGGTAAACTGACCGCACTTGACATGACCCCATTGGGTTGACTGGGCCGTAAAACCTCAACACAAACAAACAATTCATATCTGGAACTATGACACAAGGCTTGATGTTTCATGTGAATGGTCTGCGACAGTTTTTAATGTTTCTTAAGGGTTCATAGCTCTAGATGGGTTTTTTTTTTTTTTCTTGTTGTTTTTTTTTAACCCAAGAATGTTGATGCTTTTCTTATTTCTCATATAATGTGCTTCTGATGAGTCTCCACAAGATATGTTTTTGTAAATAAATAACAAAAATAATAACCATATTTACCATTATATATCCTGAGCAAACCTAGTAAACCCAGATGAGACACTGCAATATGTGGTGTCATCAGGATCTATGCTATTTGCCACTCATCCAGCAATTTTTTGACACAACATTGCGTAGTAAATTAAACTTGTTCAAATTTTTTAAAGGTTCCCAGAACGTAGGCTATGATATTAAATGTCAAAGCGTACATGTAATTCTAGGAAGAATTAGAAAAAGATGGAAGTTCATCTGATCTATTTTAGAATTTTAGACTGAGCATGCTGGGTAAAAATAGGCTATGGCATTTCATGCAGATTGTCTCTTTAAGGAAGGGGAGGGGGTGGGGGCAGGAGATGGACTGGGCAGTTTAACTTTGCATTCAGGGCCCAGTTGTTCAAAACTAACGGTGTTGTTAGTTAACGTATTGTTAAAGTTAAAACTTTGATCATTAAATATGGCATATCTACTAATATTTTTGCTGAAAAAATGTGAGTAGCTTTTGCATTTGCAAAAGCTACTCACATTTTTTCAGCAAAAATACCAGTGAATTAGATATTGTACTTACTAGAGCAGTTAACATTTTAACCACTGTCTCATTTAGGATATGTGTGATGTCAACAAAAACATATAAAAATGAGCATAATTTTTCGGAGCGCCCAATTGCGGCAGTTTATCTGAATGGTTATTTATTTACTAATTATGACGATAATTATTTTATTAGATACTAAATATTATTACATTTAAATGAAATTTTTGTAATTTAGATCCCCAACAACAGTTACGACAGAGGAGAAAGAGGAACATCAGGCAGTTAAAGTGAGCTTATCACCAACCACAGAGTCAGATGTAAGTAATAAGAGGCCGGCCTTTGTGGCTCAGTTGGATATGTGTCCAACTGGTGATCAGGAAGTCGTGGGTTGAGTCCCCACCAGTTGTGGCAACATTCTTTCATGGAGAGTGATCATGAAATATTTTCTATGGTCATTCTCCCTTCTTTAAGATGGGAAGTGCACAAATACTGGTTTACCACTAAGAGGACTAAGCCTGCCCAGGCAAGAAAGTGGTTTACTGCTTAGAGGACTAAGCCTGCTCAGGAAAAGTGTGGTTAGTCAAACTGACTGGCTGAACATGACCTTATGGGTTGACTGGGCTGTAAAACCTCAACTCTGAGGGAGAATCTGGTTAATGTGGTTACTCATTGGAAGTACCTTACCAAGGCACTTCTAAGGAGTCAGAGGACGTATTTGGTGGTAATTCTGTGATAATTTACTCCTGGCCCCGAGGTTATAAAACTTTTTTCATGCTCAACTCAGCTGAGCATGAAATTTCTCTGCTAATAAATATGAAAATGCCAACAATAGTTGGCATTTTCATATTTATTAGCAGAGAAATTTTCATGCTCAGCTATGTTTAGCATTGTTAGTAATTTGAGATTTATTTGCATGACAAATTTCATGCTCAGTTGAGTTGAGCATGGAAAAAGTTTGATAACCTCGGGGCCAGGTCTCCATTAAAACATGCTATGGGTGCTCATTAGAAGTAATTCGCCGAGGCATTTATAATGAGTACCTACGACATATATTATGGAGAAGTGGGGCGATGTTAATGAGAAAAATACATGTATGTTTTTTTCTTGAAGAAGTGAGAAAAATTATCACAGAACTATCACCAAATATTCCTTAACAAGTCCTCTGTTAGTATCTACTATATACCGGTACCATAAAAATTCTAATTATCACATGGAAATTTAGGCCTCGGTGGCTCAGTTGGATGCGCCGTCCGACTGGAGACCAGGAGGTGGCGGGTTCAACCCTCTCCGAGGTCGGCAACATTCTTTCGTGGAGATTGATCATGAAATATTTTCTACGGTCATTCTCTCCCTTCCACTGATTTAAGAAGGGCAGTTGTCAGTTTCTGACGAAAGAATGCGCACAATACTGGTTAACCGCTTAGAGGACTAATCCTGCACAGTAAGCGTGTGGTTAGGTAAACTGACTGCGCTCGACATGACCCCATTGGGTTGACTGGGCCGTAAAACCTCAACACAAACAAACAAACATGGCCATTTATTAGAATCATTATCTTTCGTAAAGAGGGAGGTGGGTATTTATTAGAGCCTACAGTGTTTGAGAACTAGGAAAAACTTCGAAATATGCAAGTTTTTTCTTCTGATGACAGCCATATTTATATCTAAAACGGAGGTAAAGACTAGTGTTACTATGAATGTATAAAGTATAGACTCGTTAAAAGAGTTGTCAGCCTCTCTAGGAAAATCATAGTACCCGGTGGAGGACTAGTAATACATGTTCATATCTTTTATTTGGACTAAGAGAGAAAAAAGGACTTGTGTGTTTGATTATTAAACGGTGGATTTGGAAACTTACTGCATGAGGTAGTAGCAATATTTTTTTCTAAGTTGACTGGAGGGCATTTATTAGAGGCTGGTGTTTCTGAGAAAAATGTAAAAAAAAAAACACAAAAAAAAACACACACACACAGATTTTCAGGCCCAGATTGGGGCAGTGGGCAGTTATAGAGCATGGGCTTTTATTAGAATTTTTACGGTATGTTTCCTTGAAGAAATAAGAAAAATATCCATACTTATTGGTTGGAAAAGAAAAAAAAAGAAGCTTTGTATTTAGTGCCATATGTCATGTTACATCTTTCTTATAGCAGTTGATAAAAGGCATTTGAATGGGTAATTTTTAGTGTGTGTGCATGTGAGTATGCATGCAGGTATGTATGTGTGTGCATGTGTGTGTATTCTAAAGGGAGAATTATAGGGAAAAGATTTTGCATCCAGTCTATGAACTTATACATGTGGATTTTACTGACTTCTCTTTTGAATCCTACCTCCTTTTCTTTTTCCATTTCTTTTTCTTATACTCAGAACTTTCCCTTTGCTATATTATCTGCATAGGTCTAGATAAGAGTGGGTATGAGTAAAATAGTTTTCTTATTTCTCAATGAAAACATATGTTGTGGGTGCTCATTAGAAGCCCCTCGGCGAGGCCCTTCTGAGTACCCACAACATAAGTTTTCCTCAAGAAATATGAAAAATATAGATACTTTTTTGTTGAAAAAAGTGCCTTATCAAGAGCTGTGTACTGTCTGTCTGACGTTTTTGGTAAATTTGTATGAAAGCATTTGAGAAAAGAGCCTTTATAAAATATACAAACCTCAAATGTTCAGGGCTGGCCTGGGTGGCTCAGTTGGATGCGCTGTCCAACTGGAGACCAGGAGGTCGCGGGTTTAACTCCCGCCCAGGTCGGCAACATTCTTTCGTGGAGATTAATCTTGAAATATTTTCTACGGTCATTCTCTCCCGCTGATTCAAGAAGGGCAGTTGTCAGTTTCTGGCGAAAGAATGTGCACAACACTGGTTAACTGCTTAGAGGACTAAGCCTGCCCAGTAAAAGTGTGGTTAGGTAAACTGACTGTGCTCGACATGACCCCATTGGGTTGACTGGGCCGTAAAACCTCAACACAAACAAATCAAATGTTCTGGCGAGCATTCGCGTCCGCACAGTATCACCAGAACCTTACGTTTGCTCACTTAGGCGTTAGGCCAAGGGGAAAATTCAACCGAAGGACTAGACATGTGGTCTTGCTAAAGGGCTGGTATGCACCCTGAAGATTCCATGGGAAGTCTGAAGCGCCTTTTTATTATATGTTTCTCATTATACATGCGATAGAAACAATCTTCATTGACATTAAGGTTATAGATAATGTCAAATCTCGTGAACAGAACAAAAGGTATTTGGTGTCAAGAAAATGTAACTTTACATTCTACATTTTATCAAAGGGAATTATTTTGAATTTAATTGTCATTTTGTAGCGGTTAAAGAAGAGAGCAGAAAGATTTGGAGTGGTAAATGAAGACATCAAGAAACAAGTTAGAGCAGAGAGGTAAGACCATACCAAAGGTGAAAGTATCCCTGTAAAGGCACTGGGGGAGGGTTGAGTTTGATTTCTCGGACCTTTGCTCTTCATTCATACATTCTGTAGTATGCCGTAGCTCTTGATAAGGCGCTTTTTTTCAACCAAAAAGTATCTATATTTTTCTTATTTCTCGACAAAAACATATGTTGTGGGTACTCATTAGAAGCGCCTCGCCGAGGCGCTTCTAATGAGTACCCACAACATATGTTTTTGTCGAGAAACAAGAAATCTATTTACTTGATACATACTCTTATCTAGACCTACGTTATCAAATGATTCAGTTAGCAAACAATGAAGGCCCAGATCAGAGCAGATGGGCAGCCTTTACTGGGCCTTTGCTGTCCATATATGCCAGACAACACATTTACCCAGCCCTTATATGACTGGTGGTAGTATCACAGCTGTACGTGAAGCGTCCAGGTGGCCGAGTGGTTAACTCTCCCACTTTCAGACCATAAGTTTCCAGGTTTGAATCTCGCTGAAAGTAGAATTCACCTCATGACTGTAGTTTGCTTCATTGCACGGAGCCTTTTTGTTGTCATCCTTCCATTGTCTTGATATAAATATTTTCATCATGTCTGTATATCTGGAGCATGATACTGCAACGAGGCAGCACCACAAAAGAAATCAGTTCCCACCACCACATCAAGACACCATCATGACATGGCTGAAAGATTGTTAACAGTGCTGTGAAACCTTAGCTTAATCAAACAAAACCCTAGTAGATTTAATTTACAATAGCTATATAATAGAGTGTAAGCAGATATTTAAAACTATGAAATCAGAAGGGAATCTACATCATGAAAACATGCCTGTATTTTGTTGACCACCTTAAACCCATCTTTTATATAGTAAAACTGGGGTTTATTGGGGTATACATTATTTTTCTTATTTCTGCTGAAAAACATATATTGTGGGTACTCGTTAGAACTACCTTGCCGAGGCAGTTTTAACGAGTACCCACAATCTGTGTTTTGAGCAGAAATATGAAAAATATTAGAATTTTTATCAGAAAATTTTCATTTTTTGGTGCTAAAATTTTCAGTATTTTTGAATAGGCAAGTTCTCATAATGAGGTACAGCCTTGTTATTGTTTATGGCTCTGGGTAATTAAAAGTCAAAAAGGTTGCCTTTGGTAACAAAGAGCACACAAAATCACAAAAAATCGGAGACTCGGTTTGATTGAGTCTCTTCATATGCAACACTGTAGTTTGCAAGGCTGCATACACCCTCTAGCGCAGGCTTAAGTGGTATTTGATTTTCAAAATATCCAGAATGGGCTCAATGATCCCAAAGGAAATAAAATATAACCTACATTATGATGATTCTTTCTTCCAATCCCAGCTTCACCACATAAATTTTGTTATGACCATGAAATATTTCTATGGTTATTCTTTTATCTCCATTGATTCAAAATATGAGCAGGTTAATTGACTGACTCTACATGACGGTAACAGTTGTGACTGGGCTGTAAAACTCCCAGATGAAACAAATAAGGTACTTTTTTTTCAGCCAGAAAGTACCTATATTTGTCTTTAAACATTATTTTCCCACAAAAACATGTTGTGGTTACTCATTAGCAGCACCTTGTCCAAAATATTTATGTACTTGTTAAAAGTGCTTCATGAGGAATTTCTAGTATGTACCCAACACCAGTTTTCATGGTGAAAACTTATTTGTGGATAACCTCGCTTATTAGCTCACTTGAGCATCTTGAAAATCTGTTTTGTGCTCCTTCTCCAGAACTGCAAGGCCCATTGACTCGAAACTTGGTAGGAAGTATCAGGGTGACTTGTAGATCAAAAATAGCTAAAATGGTTCCAATCAGAAATCAAAAAATGGCTGCATGGCAGCCATCTTGAACATCTGTTTTGAACTTCTTCTCCTGAGTGTAAAGGCCAATTAGCTAGAAACTTGGTAGGAAGTATTAGAGTGACTTGTCGATAAAAAATAAGTGAACATCATTTCAGTCAGAAATCCAAGATGGAGGCTATGTCAACCAACTTGAAAATCTATTTTGAGCTTCTTGTCCTGAGCTGAAAGGCCAGTAGACTTGAAACTAGGTTGTAAGTATCAGGGCATCTTGTAGATCAAAAATTACTTAAATCATTCTGAATGGAAATCCAAGATCTCTGCCACATCTATTTGGAAATATTTTTCCTTAATGGAAAGCTCAATTGACTAGAAACTTGATAAGAAGTATTGGGGTGACCTGTAGATCAAAAGTATCAAAATCATTCTTAGCAGTAATGCAACATGGCCACCACAGCTGCCATCTTGAAAATCTATTTCCAAAATTTTCTCCTTTACCGAAAGGCCATCTGACTCGAAACTTCAGTGGAAGTATTGAGGTGACTTGTAGATCAAAAATAAAGTTGTTTCGAAGGGAAATCCAAGATGGTCACCATCTTGAAAATCTAATTTGATCTTCTTTTCCTGAGCAGTAAGGCCAACTGACTGGAAACTTGGTACGAACAACTGGTTAACTTGTAGAAAATTGTTGCGATCAGAAATTAGTAATGGCCATCGTCTTAAAAAAAATTTTAAATTCTACTCCTGAACTGTAAGGCCAACTCAATCGAGACTTGATAGGAAATATTGGCATGACTTGTAGATAAAAAATATCAAAAATTGTTCCGATTGGAAATACAAGGTGGCTGTCACGGCCACCATCTTGAAAATCTATTTCAAAATTCTTCTGCTGAACTGAAAGGCCAATTGACTCAAAACTTCACTAGAAGTATCAAGTTGACATGTTCAAATTACAGCCCTGGGGTAAAATATGGCCCTACCCCAGGGGTCACTTGTCTGGCACTCAGGTGAGTGATACAGGGTCATCTTGGCCCTCTTGTCTGGAGCTGTGTTGCATGTTTTTTTCTTATGTTCATGTACTTAGGTAACTTCATATTAGAGAGACTTCATAACTCTTTGTGCATGTCAGAAATGTGAGCGAACTTGAATAGGATATTAAATATGAAATACTCTGACAAATATGTCTGAGCAAACAATGTAGATCTGGAAAAAAACTGCTATTTTTAGACACATGACCAGGAACCTTCATATGTTAAAATTTTAGGATAAAAGTCAGTTTCTGGTGAAAGAATATGCACAAATACAGGTTAATACATCACGAAAACATGCCTATATAATGTTAACCCCCTTAAACCCCACTTTTATATAGTAAAATTGGGGTTTACAGGGGTATACATTAGTTTTCTTATTTTGGCTCCAAAACATAGATTGTGGGTACTCGTTAGAACTGCCTCGGCGAGGCAGTTCTAACGAGTACCCACAAGCTATGTTTTGAGCAGAACTATGAAAAATATCAGAATCTTTAATCTGAAAATTTACATTTTTTGGTGGTAAAATTTTCAGTATATTTGAATAGGCTTTTTTTTCGTAATGGCTTAGAGGACTTAGCCTATCCAGAAAAAGAATGGTTAGGTAAACGGAGTAGCTCGACATGACTCTAATGGTTTGACTGGGCAGTAAAACCTCAGCTCAATACAATTCAGGATAAAAGTATTCAAATATTTAGGATAATCTCAAGGACCTTTACTTTGATCTTTTCCAGATTTGGAATACAGTCAGATGGAGCTGGAAAATTATCAACAGCAGGAACTGGGGTAAGCAAGCAGAAGTGATAACTACTATAATAAAACTAAATATTGGGAGAGATAGGTCTGAGCAAACAGCGTAGACCAAATCAGATGCCGCATTCTGCGGGATCTGATCGGGGTCTGCTCTGTTTGCCTCTCATTTAATAGTTCTTAAACACATTACTGGTAGTATAAATGAAGTTTTAGGACAAATATTGTAAGAAGTGAGGGTGACCCAATTTTTAGGTGTAAATATGGTATATACTTGAGACAGTCTGCGTGAAAAGGTGCCTACAGGGCATTTGCACACAATGAAGATGGAGATCAGCCTGCATATCCACACAGTTGATCAGCACCTTTGCTCTCAATATACAGAATCTTTGTATACAGTTACAGGCTGATCTAGATCTTTATATAGTTTGCATGTGCCCCTGAGACCTTTTCTCATGGCTTTGTTCACTTGTATTGGAACCCCCCACCAAAAAATGCATTGGGGTGGCCGAGTGGTTAGAGCTGCTGACTACAGACCACAAGGCCTCAGTTTCAAGTCCCACGAGGAAGAATTCTTCTCATGATTTTGCGACACTTCATTGTACAGAGCCTTTAATTATCTCGTTTCCATTGTCTCAGTATGACTTAAATATTGTTGAAATGGATGTAAAACACCAGGTCATCATCATCACTTGCCCAAAATAGAAATGCAATATTTTTGAACTACAAAGAAAAATGTAAGAGCTCTGTTGCAATAAAAAATTACCTATATAATTATGTGTATCCATAGTTTCTTGTTTGTATACTTTATAATAAAGAATAAATAAGTCAAATATACTCTCAACTTTTGCCATTTAATAGTGTTGCGTTTCATTTTTGGGTCAATATTTTTATGGTAATAGCGAATTTCCTATGACAGCTACATATTACAGAATTACAAATCACTAAATCTCAAATAGTGTTGACTGGGCTGTTAAACTCTAACCCAACCCAACTTAATACTTAAGGTAAGTAGGATATATACTCTTATGTCCTCTTGTTTGACTGTTGAAAATATTTTCAGACAAATGTTGATGTTTTGAAGAAGCGTGCAGAGAGATTTGGTCAGGTTGTGTCATCAAATTTATCCAAAGAAGATGAAGCAGAAAGGATTCGGAAGAGGAAGGAAAGATTTGGTGACGTGACTTCTTCAGCAAATAACACTCCAGCGAGTAACACCCCTTCAAAGTTTGCCAAAATCACATTTAATTCATCAGATGATGTGAGTAAATATTTTCTTCAAAGGATACTTTAACCCATAAAGCACCAATTACAACTGCAGCAAATAACATTTTGAAAAATTTTATTATTATGCCATGCTGAATAAATTAAGATGGCATGCCCACTTCTAATTGTCAGCCAATCAGATTGCTTGATAGAGGCGAGGTTGTTGATACAAATTCACATATTGAATGACAGCAGTGCAGGTCTAGATCAGTGGGCTTCTGAAGAAGCCAGCTGATCTAGATCTACACTATTGCCAAGGCAGGACATATCTGATGTAACATATTGATCCAAATATTTCACTTATTCTTGTCTGAACAGAACCCCTTTTCAAGGTCATGAACTTTATTATGTAGAGTTGTATATATTTTACAGCCATGCATTAGCTTTAGATGTTACGCATTTACTCAGGCTCACGGAATTATCAAATTTTGATACTTGTCCAAGGTCAAGTAAATGGTCCAAATCCACTTGACCAACCAAGATTTACTTGTCCAAAAATTGACATTCTTCTTATTTTTCAATGAAAACATGTTGTGGGTACTCATTAGAAACACCTCAGTGAAGAGCTTGTAATGAGTACCCACAACATATGTTTTGTTAGAGAAAAATAATATATCTCATAATCTGATAATCTGGAAACTCTTCTTAGCTAAAGCTAAGAATTTCTTGTGCTAAAGCAAGTAAATTGAATTTGTTTTGCTTGTTTTCCAGGAAACGGGACAAGTTGAACAAGTTGGGCATTGTATTTCCACAGCCCTGATTTACCTGTTTCTTGTCATCTTTTGCAGGAAAAAAAGAAGAAAAGAGCAGAAAGATTTGGTCTAGTATAATAAGGGTTCAAAAATATATGATAAAATTGTGATAAAACCTGCTGACTTAGCATTGAATGTGCACCACTGACGCTTGTCAAGGTGGGTGGCACTAACTGCAGCTCAGGTAAGTATCTGGGCATCTAGTCAAAAGGCATTAAGAGGAATTGGTAAGCTGGCAGAATTTCTGCTATTTATAACCAAGGAGATAGCTTCTATGACTTTCTGTATGCTTTTCTGGACACCAGGTCTTTTCTGAAATGGGGTCTACTCTAAAAGGAAAGAATTTGCTCCCAGGGGGAGCAAATTCTTTCCTTTTTAGAGTAGACCCCTTTTCAGAAGGGAGACAAACAATTTTGACAGGGTTGTCTCCTCTGAAAGTGTATTGATTCCTCTTAAGTTACAAGGCCTTTCTGTCAGCAGCCAGGACTTCAACCAGCTTGGGCATCTACACTGTCCTATCAGGTTTTTGCAATAATTAGACCTAAATTAAATATGGACCATGCCTCGTAAAAATATTCACCTCTGAGACCTGTCCACTACGCTTACTGCAACATAGGTAAGTTTCTGGATGTTCAGTCAAAGAGCAGCAGTAAAGACCTTGACTGACTTGGTGATTTGCACCTTCATGTCAGGTTGGAAGCGGCCAGATGCCGGAGTAGTTAGCACTCCCGACTTTGGGTCACAAGTTTGAATCCCGCTGAGATGGAATTCAGCTCATTACTTTGGCGCTTCATTGCACAGAGCCTTTCATTATGATCCTTCCATCGTTTCGATGTGACTCAAATAATTTTGAAAGAGACATAAACATCAAACTATCATCATCATCCTGTCAGTCTATTTGCTATTCACCTGTGCAGTTCATAGACCTTACATATACAACATGCATAGCCAAAAAGGTGCTTTGAAGATATTTCTTTCTTGCTAAACATAGCTGAGCATGAAATTTTCTGCTAATATGAAAATGCAAAATATTGTTGGCATTTTCATGTTTATTAGCAGAGAAAATTTCATGCTCAGCTGAGTTGAGCAAAAAAGAATTTGCAATGTTAGTAATTTGAGATTTATTAGCTGGACAAATTTCATACTCAGCCAAGATTAGCATGAAAAAAGTTTTATAACCTCAGGCCTGGCTGAAATTTGCCTTTTTATTACGGTAATATCCAACTTGCACTTATAAAATGTCATTCTCTCCACTTATAAAAGGTCATTCTCTCCCTTCCGCTGATTCAAGAAGGGCAGTTGTTAGTTTCTGGCGAAAGAATGTGCATAATACTGGTTAACCGCTTAGAGGACTAAGCCTGGCCAGTAAACATGTGGTTAGGTAAACTGACCACGCTCGACATGACCCCATTGGGTTGACTCGGCCGTAAAACCAACACAAACAAGCATTCAGTCTACGACGGGCTAAAACATTGGCTTATCTAGAGCTTTGAGTAAGACTGCATCGGTAAAGATAAGATTGCGTATCAAGTAAACAGTTTTCTTATTTATCGACAAAAACATATGTCATGGGTTCTCATTAGAAGCACCTCGGCAAGGCGCATCTAATGAGTACCACAACATATGTTTTCGTTGAGAAATAAGAAAAATACAGATACTTTTTTTTGTTGAAAAAAGTGCCTTCTCAAGAGCTCTATAAGAGGTATACATTTTACATCTACAGGTCTGTTAATATTACCTCTAATGAGTACTAACAATATGCATTTATAGATAATGAAGATAACCATTCATCTTGATACCTTGGTTATCTTGAGCTGTGAGTAGTTTTCGTTGTCTGATCAACAAATGAGCCGCAATGTCAGAAACTGTACCTTGGGAAGATTCAGATCAGCCTGATATGAGTCTTAGTTGTGTGCACATGTCAGAAGGTATGTTATCTCTAGTTGCAGCATGTGTATTGTCCAGGGCCCAAGTGTTGTTAGCATAATGAGTTCGTTAGTGGTCAAAATGTTAACTGTTCTAGTAAGTACAATACCAAATTCACAGGTATTTTTGCTGAAAAAATGTGAGTAGCTTTTGCTACTGAACTAACTAGCAACATCATTAGTTTCGTGCCACTGGGCCCAAATAAATACACAGTTGATCTCAAACTCCAAGGGACCAGAATTTATTTTTTGGTTTGAGATAGTGTAAAACACTTATATTTGGCAGTCATTTTATTTTGGCGCTGTTGGCGGTCAAGAGAAAAAAAACAACACCAAAATAAAAGGCCACCATTAAAGATCAAAGAGTGCAAGAGATGAATAACAGACTGACAGAAATATATTCCCAATACACATCGCAGGTATGATGTAGGGCAATACAAATTCAGTTATTCGTTAAAGTCGTAGCACACTGAGATAACTGCTTGTTTATGCTGTTGTCCAGTCTCATTGAAAATAACTTGATAATTGAATAATTGACATGTATAATGGGTCAGTGCATAATTGAATAACAGTATAACTGATTGGTATTCACTCATACACCAAGAACAATGCAGTGGGGAAAAAGGTTTTAAAATTACCATGTACCACTCGCAAATCACCATGTAGAACCCGCATACATAAAACATACAGGGCTACATCAGATATCGCATTTTTTTTTGTCGTACCTGCTTTAGCATGGGCGACTTATGCGTGCAAGTTTCCATCCATCCATCCGTCTGTTCGTCTTTCTGTCAACATTTACCCTGGGTGTCCCATTAGCGCAACTCCTCTTACAGTTTTATACCAATTATTTTAAAACTTTGCATGTGTTTTTGTCATGGTATGAAGATATGCAGGTGGTTTGGATATAATTGTCAGATTATTTTTTGTCACTTTTTCCACATTGTGAACTTAGTCATTTTTCATCTCAATATACAGACAGTGGGTACCTCTTGTGAACACAACTCCTCTTATAGTTTTATACTGATTGTTTTGTAACTTTGCATGTGTTTTCTTCATGGTATGAGGATGTGCATGTGGTTTGGGTAAAATTGTTAGAAGATTTTTTGTCACTTTTTCCACATTGTGAACTTAGTCGTTTTTCACCCTCAATATATAGACAATGGGTACCTCTTGTGAGCACAACTCCTCTTACAGTTTTGTACTGATTATTTTGAAACTTTGCATATGTTTTCTTCATGGTATGAGGATGAGCATATGATTTGGGTATAATTGTTAGAACATTTTTTGTCACTTTTTCCACATTGTGAACTTAGTCATTTTTCACCCTTTATATATAAACAGTTGGTACCTCTTGTGAGTGCAACTCCTCTTACAGTTTTGTACCGATTATTATGAAACTTTGCACGTATTTCCTTATGGTATGAGGATATGCATATGATTTGGATGTAATTGTTAGATTATTTTTTCACTTTTTCCACATTGTGAACTTAGTCATTTTTCACCCTCAATATATAGACAGTGGGTACCTCGTGAGCACAACTCATACAATTTATACTAATCTTTATGGAACTTTGCAGATGTTTTCTCCATAGTCTGAAGATGTGCACATGCTTTTCATATAATCCTTGCCATATTTTTGTCACTTTTTTGTTCTTTTTGAACTTTGTCATTTACTGACCTCAGATGTATAGACAGTGGGTACCATGTCATTGCAACTTCTCATGCAATTTTAAACCGATCTTTTTGAAACTTTGCGCATGTTTTCACCCGGATCTGCAGAAGTGCACGTGGGTTGGATATGATTTATTTTTATCACTTTTTCCACTTTAACTTTGTCATTTGCTTAACCTCAGATTTTTTTCCACATTGTGAACTTAGTCATTTTTCACCCTCAGTATATAGACAGTGGGTACCTCGTGAGCACAACTCCTCATACAATTTTATACCAATCTTTTTAAAACTTTGGACATGTTTTCTCCATAGTCTGAAGATGCGTATCTGCTTTTCATATAATCCTTGTCTTAATTTTTGTCACTTTTCCAACCTAGTACTGCTAAGAATGAAATAAAACTTATTTAATAACCACACTCTGATTGTGGCTCCTGTGACTTTTGCCCCAGCAGGTGCAACGCTGCCTTCTGCGGAAAATTCTGGTTTTTTAAATCGAAAATTGGCCAAATTATAAATCCGCCAAAAGGTCCACTGATAAAAAGACGCTAAAATTTACTGCCGCCAATAAGTGTTTTACAGTAGTAGTTATTTAAGATAAAAGCATATGAAGTTTAAGAAACACATAGCTAACTAAACTAATGCTGCCCTTTATTTAGTTTGGCTTAAGCAGTAGTTTGATTTAACCATATTTGAGATAATGAGAGTCAACTGTGTTTCTTGTTTAGCCCACAAAACATGTGAGTACACATTAATAGAAGCAGAGACTTTTATTGTGAAGAAATAGGAAAAATAACAACACGTTTTGGTTGAAAATAGTCTTATCTAGAGCTATAGATCAACAAAACTATCAAGATAGTTTGAGTCTTAATACGAAGATCAGGGCCCATTTGTTCAAAGCATCGTTAGCTTAACAAGCTCATAAGTAGTTAAAATGTTAACTGTTCTAGTAAATACAATGTCTAATTCACAGGTATTTTTGCTAAAAAAAAATGTGAGTAGCTTTTGCAAATGCAAAAGCTACTCACATTTTTACTGCAAAAATATTAGTGGTATGCCATATTTAATGATCAAAGTTTAACGATACGTCAACTAACAACATCGTTAGTTTCGAACAACTAGGCCCAGCTCATGAAGACTAATAGTAGGTATTCAAAACCACATTAATTTTTCTAATTGATCATAGCTCCAAAAGTAATAAGTAAAGATATTTTTTTCTTATTTCTCCATGAAAAGATATGTTGTTTGTAGCCGGCCTCGGTGGCTCAGTTGGATGCGCCGTCCGCTTGGAGACCAGGAGGTCGCGGGTTCAACCCCCGCCAAGGTCGGCAACATTCTTTCGTGGAGATTGATCATGAAATATTTTCTACGGTCATTCTCTCCCTTCCGCTGATTCAAGAAGGGCAGTTGTCAGTTTCTGGCGAAAGAATGTGCACAATACTGGTTAACCACTTAGAGGACTAAGCCTGCCCAGTAAACGTGTGGTTAGGTAAACTGACCGCGCTCGACTTGACCCCATTGGGTTGACTGGGCCGTAAAACCTCAACACAAACAAATATGTTGTTTGTACCCATTAGAAGTGCCTCAATGAGGCACTTCTAATGAGTACCCTCAGCATATCTTTCCAATGAGAAGTAAGAAAAACTATTTACCTGATACCACCACTTGTCTAGAGCTATGATTGATCCCAGTGTTAGGGTATATTGCAGGTAAGATTTTTGTTGTCTTACAGACCACAGCTTACAAGACAAGAACTATGCTTTGTTGCACACATAAGTTTTCATTAAAGACACAAAAGTTTTACATAAAGTTGCATTACAGACAAAAATTTCATAAATGTAGCAGATCAAAAGTTTTACATCTTAACCCTTGTCATGCTGAACCCGGATATATCCTGCTTTACAAACAGTGTAGATCCAGATCAGTTGGCTTCTGAAGAAGCCAAATGATCTGGATCTGCACTGTTTGTCATTAAGTATGTTAATTTATAGCAACAATCCAGATCAAGCAATCTGACTGGCTGAAAATTAGAAGTGGGTGTGGCATCTTAATTTATTCAGCAGGACAAGGGTTAATAGTTTCATTTACAGACAGAAATTTCATAACTGTAGAATATTTTATCGTAAATCATCCCCAACAACCAACACAACTTTTAATTTATTCCAGATTCATTTCATTTTATAAACATTAGTTTCATTCTCAGGCTTTTTATCAATATCCAGTCCCATTACAAGCAGAGAGATAAGTGCTTTTTTATTTTCATCCAGAAAATATTATTTCCCCACCAAAACATGATACTTATATTTAAGGTAAGAACGTATCCTTCGTTAGATACGGTGTCTATTGAAATGATATAGTGCATACCAAATTCTTTTTCCACATTTGATAATCAAGGTAATAATGTTGTAAGCAAGTAAACTTGCTGGGACTATCGAAATGTCAGAAGGCACATTTTATTACATTGCAGCTCAAATATGCTAGTACAGTCAACTCTCGTTATCTCGAATTCTAAGGGACTCTCTAAAATACTTCGAGATATCCGTACTTCGACATATCAGATTTGCAGAATTGATGAAAAACTAATTCGATTAACCACATTTAACAAATATATGTGTAATTGGACTCTTGAAGTTAGAGATATATTGAAAATATTGTGGAAAAGAGGAGAAATTGCTCCTTAGGAGTAATTTCTCCTCTTTTCCACAATATTTTTTACAGGTTAGATTTTCATGTTTAGGCGGGGACCAGATTTTCACTTCGAGATAAGCAGTTATTTGAGATAAGCGAGTTCGAGATAGCGAGAGTCAACTGTATTTATCTAAAGGCATATAAATCTTGTCAATAGAAAAGTTCAGTAATTTCAGTCTCTGCCAGCAGGTGTATGTAGTTCATAGATTTACTTTCATTTGAGGTAAGAACTTTAATAGGCTTTTTGAGAAAAGTTGGTCATCTATTACAATGCACAATGAGGTCTCTCTACATATGGGTGATAAAGGTAAGATTTTAAAGAAATAAACAAGCCAAGAATATCTGGAAAATTCATTGACCCCATATTCGCAAAGGATGAAAGCCACAGGAACATTTAGAGAAGGAGATATGGCAAACAGAAGGATTGCAGAGACCTGGCGCAGTGTGACATACAGAGACAACTACATTGAACCCATATTCGCAAAGGATGAAAGCCACAGGAACATTTAGAGAAGGAGATTGGCAAACAGAAGGATTGCAGAGATTCGGTGCAGTGTGACGTACAGAGACAACTAGAATGGCAGGATTTAATCATTGCATTTTGACTAATCGACTGTATTAATGTTACCAAGAAATACATATATTGCAGTTGAGAGGATACACCGGCAAGATTTTGGCTCTGTTTTGCAGGAGACATCATTGCAGATAGGCCCTAGTATTTTGAACCTTTCAAAACTAGGGGCTGTTCTAGGGAGCAAATTCTTTCCTTTAAGAGTAGCCCCTAGTAAGAAGGGAACCACATATTTCTAGGTCAGATATATTCCTGCGGCCTTGTATCCATTCTTCGTAAACGATTTTGATGTATGGAAGTAATGGTCTTGAGACATACATATGCTTATTAATATTTTATTGTTTTAACTTAACTCTTTCAAACTCTTTCAACCACACTAGCCAAAACAAACATTTGGAAACATCAAACTGTGTTTGCGTTTACTATACAGACACAGTAACAGTTTATTATTGCATAAAAAGCAGCGCCGCACATAATTAACAGCCTTGCATTAACCAGCGAAAAGCCATATAATAACAAAGCAATTAACTCGCTGTTAATGCACGGCTATGCAACTTTCAATATGCCTGTACCAGGGCCACATAATTGCTGCCGTCACGAGATGTGTATTGCCCGGCCCTTGAACGAGCATAGTCCTTGGAAATTGCGTTCGCAAGACATCAGTGAAATGGCGAAACACTATAGTGCAAGAAGTAACCCAAAATGTAACAAATGTTTTTAATTTTTATGCAATAATAGTGATCGAACATGGTTTTTCAATGCATTAAAATTCGCCAGGTCCCTTGGGAGGTGTTGAAAACCGCGGCCTTTGGCCTCGCTTTTCAACACCTCCCACGGGACCTGGCGAATGTTAATGCAAGAAAAACCATGTTTGATCCCTATATTATAATTATCCTAAACATTGGACAGTGTGACTACAAGAGTACTTGTTGATGCATCCTATATACAGTCGAACCTCAATGACTCGAATATCTTTGGGACCATGGAAATTCATTCGAGACATGGGTAGTTCGAGCCACTGAGGGTTAATCATGGCACCAGTTCAGGAAGCAGATAGATATAATTTAGGGAAATCTTTTCAATTTTCTACTAAGTGATTGTATGTTGAGTGTACTCATTAGAATCACCTCGATGAGGTGATTCTAATGAGTACACACAACATACAATTCCTTGATAAAATAAGACAAAATCTTTAATATTTGTTTTTCTTGAGCTATTGGAAGAATTTTGTAGGGACTGAAAAAAAAGAACGAGTGAACGAGCCATCCGTGTTCAAGCCATTGATGTTATACTGTAATACCGACGGATTGCCAAATGTTACAGATGGAATGATGAATAATGCTGAGCCTCAGATCAGGGTCTACTCTGTTTGCATTAAATTCAGAAATTTCTACAAAACATGGGGATAAAAAAACTAACAGAACACTCTGTATATAGGAAATGAAACTGTCTGATGAGTTGAGGTAGAAGAGTCCACTCAGCATAAATGGGTTAATGAGGTGCCATGGAATGAGGGGTCTGATCTGGGTCTACACTGTATGCTCAGGCATAATTGACTGAATGTTTAGGGTAAATATAGTTGTTCTTGAGACAGCTCCTAACATATCTGTCTATCATTTCATCAGGAACTTCTTTGTTTGCCATTTTGTCTGATGTAGACTTGTCCAAAGTTGAAGATGTAAATGTTTACTTTGGACATTTGAGGTTGAAAGTGCTATGCAAAGAAGGCAGTTGCTTGTTTGTTGCATTAAAATATGTTTAAACTAGCTTATATAAAAGACTTGCCCACCACTTCTAAATATAAATAATGAGTTTGAACAAAACCAAATCCAAAGGACAGTACACAAGATTTAAATTAGTCTATAAACACAAATGCATGTATCTGTTGTGCTTTCTTCTTTTTGTCTCAAAATCATGCATGTAGGACTGATTCTTTACAGTTCACATAACTTTGCTTAAGTAAATAGCTGAACATTTAGGTTAAACAGTTACTCTCCAAAGAGAGCACTCTCAGTTGAAAGTTTTTTGCATATAAAATAGTATGGCATACAGCAAATTTGTAAGTGTAGGCAAGTCTGAAAATGAAAAATATAAAGTTAGTGGATATATACACACTGATCTTTGTAAAATTATGCACTGTTATTGTGCATCACTGATGGATATTATGATCATTGCATTTGACCAATTTGCATCCTTACTGTTCTGGGCCCAAGTGTTCAAAGCATCTTCAGCTTAACAAGCTTGTTAGTGGTCAAAATATTAACTGTTCTAGTAAGTACAATATTCAGTTCACAGATATTTTTACTGAAAAATGTGAGTAGCTTTTGCAAATGCAAAAGCTACTCACATTTTTTCAGCAAAATTATTAGTGTATATGCCATATTTAATGATCAAAGTTTTAACCATATGTTAACTAACGACATCATTAGTTTTGAACAACTGGGCCCAGTATTAAATGCTTTATATATGCCATATAATAGGTAATTTTAACATGCTGCTAATTTTTAGTTTTCCAATTTAATTACATTACTGCATGTTTGATTTCTTTAAATTAAACAGACATTTAAAGTAGCCCTTTTGGGTAACACTTGTAAATTTCTGTAGCAGCTAAAATTAACCTGTTGTATGATAATTGAGAGTTATCTGTTATAGATAGTAGATTAACTAATGGATAGGTTGTTAGTGTGTCATTGTGATAGCAAGGGTAGTTTATGTTGTATGCCTGACTACAAAATTGTGCCAGGCATTTAAGTTTTTTCTGGTGATGGACTTTGGAAGGGCAGCTATTTTGATCTTATTATAAGTAGTTTGTAGTCATTGCGTGTAATAATAAGGTGACATCAAGAATGACATCCCCTAAACAGTATGCTATAATCTTGCTTTCTTGATTTTCAAAATTACCCTGAATATGCAGACATATTACCTCACCATACTTATCCTAAAATTTCAGCAAATATATAAATAAGGTTACTCAGGAAAGGTTGTCGCAGAGAACAGCCTTCCCGAGGCACAGAAAGAATAAACAGTGAACAATGAGAAGACAAAACAGACAAATTACAATAACAAACACACAAAGTGGAACAGTCAGCAGAAAAACTTCTCTTGGGCTTAAATTAGTTTTACTCAGTGAAAACATCTTGCTTTATTCTCAGGCAGCTTGAAATTACAAATATGTGTTTGGTCCATGTAAGGATCTCATCAGTGAAACATCTCATCAGTGAAACATCAAGATGAAACACAAATAATCACAAATCTATGATGAAACCAAGTACTAGAGAGTTCAGTGGTGATCTGAAGCCAGAGCAAAAGAGAACCACAAGTAGACCATGAAGGACTCAACCACAGGCAGCAATAGTAAGGCACTAACCTTCTGACTCAGTCGAACTTCAATGGTTCGAACATGTTTGGGACCATTGAAAAATCAATGTTAACAAAAAGCCTGCATTTATATACTGAGTCACTATAAAATAAGAGTTCGAGATTGCATTCTAGGTTTACAGGGTCTATCCCTGTCAGCATTCTACGTAAATCTATATCGGGCCGTCATCGGCCCGTCAGGGTAGCTGATGGGCCGATGACGGCCCGATGTAGATTTACGTAGAATGCTAGCTGGGATTGTATCATGTCTGTCCAACTACTTAGATTAATAAGGTAATTTGATAGTTTTGTTAAGACTTGCCTTTTTTTATGTGTTGACAGCAAAGTGATGAGTTTTCTTTACACACCAATGTAAAGTGCAGCTTTTTGTGGATCATTCAGGACCATGAATATATCTCGATTCCATTTTGTTTTTGACAAAAAACAAAAAAGTCTTTTTTTCCCCTTTTGTTGGTATTGCATGTATTGATTTGTTTGATAGAGGCAGCAAATTATTTTATAGAGTAGACCCTTTTTTAGAAGGGTACAAAAACAGTTTTTACAGTGTTGCTTCCCTGGAGGGTATATCCATTCTTTAACACTTTCATCCCTGAGTTTCTGAAATGGACTTTTCCATCTCTGAATTTGGACACATCCATTGTTGCAAATAAGGGTTTCAGTTAAAAATCCATAACAGAATGGCAAACTGTAGATCCTGATGAGACAGCTTGTTACAAGCCGTCTCATCTGAACCTGCCTCAGTGGCTCAGTTGGATGTGATTGGTGATCAGGAGGTTGCAGGTTCAACCCCCGCCAGGTCGGCAACATTTTGGTGGAGACTGACCATGAAATATTTTCTTTAGTCATTCTCTCCCTTCTGCTGGGCAGTTGGTAGTTTCTGGTGAAAGAATGTACACAATACTGGTTAACCACTTGGAGTACTAAGCCTGCCCAGTAAAATTGTGGTTAGGTACACTAACCGTGCTCAGTATGACCCCAGTGGGTTGACTCAGCCGTAAAACTTCAACACAAACAAACAAACATCTTGATCTGCACTGTTTGCAAAAGTATTTGGATTGGACCGCAGGGATTGAAAAGTTAATATACTTTGTGTTTCATTGCTTTACCATAAATGAACTGTATCTTGATGGTTGAAGGCCATTTATAGTGTATAATAATTTATCTCTTGGTATCAGGTTTCTTCCTGCAACATGTAAAGAAACAAAGGATCTATAAATAAAGAAAGTCTTTGAAAAGAGAAAATAAAGAGTTAAAGTAATAATGGCCTGAGCTAATCTGGCTATACATAGTTGAGGTTTAGATAATATTCTAATTGCTTAAGGGTATTAGAGCTAGTATAAGATTATTATAGAGGTAGTTACATAGTTACATTTGACTTGCAGTGTAACAACTCTGCAAAACTGAAACACAGGAGGACAATGAAAACCCATATCAGCTTGTGCTTCTGCACTGTCCAGTTTGGACTACCGTATTTAGTCCTAAGTGTTCGGGCACCACAACCCTTACCATATTTGTTCTAAAATTTGAACAAGTACAATTTACTACCTGATGTTGTGTGTAAAAATTGCCGGATGAGTGGCAAACAGTGTAGATCCTGATGAGATGCCGCGTATTGCGGCATCTCATCAGGGTCTACACTGTTTGCTCAGGCTTGTCTGTCTGAATACATATCGTAAATATTGTACCAGTGTCTGCATTCAGATTATAATATATCAGTAGACACAGAAGGCCTTGATCAGACTGAAGGTGCGCATGATAAGCTTGCGTCTTCACAAGTTGCATATCATTTAAGTCTTTTCCCATGTATGGCTAAAATTTAGTTTGTTGAGCATATAATGTATACCATAAGATATGTTGTAAGTCATGGCACATTCAGTATATACATGTACTTAGATCATTTGGAGAAAGAACACTTATCCTTTGTTCTTATGCATGTTATTACATTGTGTGTATTTGTAATGGAAAATTGATTGCTGTTAAAGTATGTGAGGCGTTTTTTGTCACAGAAGAATGTTAAGCTTGGGCAAACGGTTCTAAGGAACTTATAATACTCTAGCAGACAAATTGGTGTGACATTAAACATTTAGAGGTGCTATCTGCCCTTGGCATATTTTTACGTCAGAGCATTAATAAATATAATGAGTTTGCGGACCAAACTACAGATGACCAACACTGATTTGGTCATTTCATTTTTATAAAACAGTAATTGCCAATGTTATTCTCTCCACAGATTACACTATTGTACTGTGTAAAAGTGGTGCTTTGGGGTTACTACCATATATACCAAAACTATTCAGACACTTAATTTCTGACCATACTTGTCCTGGAATTTTACCAAGTCCTTTATATATACTGCCTGTTGAGTTTTCTGAAAACTGCTGGATGCATGGCTAAGTGTAGCTGTTGGATTTTGGAGCTTCTGAGCATGATCTACGCTGCCTGTCAAAATACTCCTTAACACAGGCCTGCCTGTCAAAATACTTAACATAGATATAGTATTTTCAATGATAGCTCCGGAAACGAAGTGATATCAAATAAATATTTTTCTTATTTCTCCACAAAAACATATGTTGTGGATACTAATTAATAGAAGAGCCTCACATGTACCTCGGTGATGTGTTTCTAGTGAGCATCCACAATACGATTTTGTGCAGAAATAAAGAAAATCAATACTCTTTGGTTGATGTAGAAATAAAAAAATGTCAATATCATAATAACCCTAAGTATTGGACAGATAGGCCTTTGCAAACAGTGTAGACCCAGATCAGGCAACACATTCTATGGCATCTGATCAGGGTCTACACTGTTTTTCAGAGATACATCAGTATTTTTGATACATCAATGGGTATAGAAAGGACTTTCAAATTTTAGGACAAGTATGGTGGGTAGATAAGGTGTCCCAGTACTTAGTGTAAATACAGTACCTTTTTTGGTTGAAAACAAATGCCTTAACTGTAACCAAGTGATATGGATGTTGAAAATTCTGACTGTTTGATCAGTATTCATTCATTAGAAACAGTTTGTACTGAAGCGTAGCTGAGAATGAATATGAACATGTCTTGTGTTCATTATTTATAAAAGCCTTTGCATAAGCAAAGGAGCATGTTAATAATATTTGTATATATACATAATAATACAGTACACTGTATATTTGTTCATTGAAGCATCTTCACTCACTTAAGTTACCCAGTAATCTCAGGTTAGTTAGCAGATATCATATGTTGTTATAATATCCTGAAATTAGGGTTTGTCAGCACAACATGTATTACATTGGAGATGATGATAAATTTGGGGTTGTAATGAGTTTGGTAAGTGCTGAGTTATGTGTAAACAAACCATGCAAGTGGATAGTTTGTTAAGATTTATTTGAAAGTTGATGGAATATGTTTCAGAATATATGAGCAACTCTTCTATGTTGTCAATCAACAGTCCAAAATACACCTTAACTGCCCATTGAAACCAGTCTATAGGATAAAATACATTACCATAGTTAGAGACACTCAAAATTGTACTTGGCTAGAAAAATAAGGGGTTCATCATGAAAACAAACACTTAATACAATAAACAAACATATTGTATTTAATTGATACAACTTCATTTATCCTTTGTGCTGGAAATAATTTATATCATTGTGGCTGCCACATGTATCATGTTTGTTTATAATGAATGGGAATGTCTATTTTGCACCCCCACAACCACCAACACCTGCTCCAAAAAAAGCAATTTCAGATATGCTATTAAATTGTCCCTCACTGCTCATAGATCTTACATTATTTTTAAGCAAATATCCAAAGTATTCTTTTGCTTACACATATATGATCATTTTGTAAAGTATTCACACCATGTTTCTTTGAATGTCATGGTTTTATGATAATATCTATTAACCCTTGTCCTGCTGAATATATTAAGATGCCACACCCACTTCTAATTTTCAGCCAATCAGATTACTTGATCCAGTTTGTTCATATAAATTTTGATACTTAATGGCAAACAGTGCAGATCCAGATCAGTTGGCTTCTTCAGAAGCCAACTGATCTGGATCTACACTATTTGCAAAGCAGGAGATATCCGGGTTCAGCAGGACAAGGGTTAAGAGTTGGAAGTGTAACCTCCCTTCAAAGCATTATATAAGCCATGGCAAGTGAAATACATGTTTCAACATATGCAAAATGCATGGTTGATATCTGCATTAGGACAGTCTGATCTTGGGTGCTTACCCTCCATTAATTCTAGTGTCTAGTATTTCTGTGAACAGACAGCAAAGACCATGATTAAGATGTACATTTATGCAGTTTAATCTAGGCCTTCAATGGCTGCACATTCCTTCTCTATACATACGGTATTTACCCTAAGTATTGGGACACCTTTCCTACTTACCATGCATAATAGCTCCTGATAAGGTGCTTTTTTTCCACTAAAAAGTATCTATATTTTTCTTATTACTGGACTAAAACATATGTTGTAGGTACTCATTAGAAGCGCCTCACCGAGGTACTTCTAATGAGTACCCACAACATATATTTTCGTCCAGTAATAAGAAAACTATTTACCTGATACCCTCTCTTATCAAGACCTATGCATACTTGTCCCAAAATTTGAAATAGTCCATTCTATTACCTCATAATGTGTCTACAATATTGCTAGATGTATGGCAAAGAGTGTAGACCCTGATCAGACACCATGTTCTGCTGTGCCTGATCTGGGTCTACACTGTTTGCAAAGGCCTAACTGTCCTAATACTTAGGTTATTAGGGTATATTGATTTTGTTTGAAAACTGGATGTTTTCTTATAGAAAGATTTTTATATTTTGAAATGTTCAGAATCTCAATAAATATTCAAAATGCCACTGAAGCCCTTGACAAAAATTTACAAAATCTGTATACATCGTTAGCTGAAGATCTTAATTTTTATCCTTATTTGAAATTGCATTAACCCTTAAAATGCCAAGAAAACCTGGATCTGAAAATGTTGTTTGTTTATGTCGTATGCTGAATATTCTTGCAAACTTTTCAAACCTATTTTTGCATACAGGCAAACAGTGTGGACCCTGATCAGACTGCTCCTGATCTGGATCCACACTGCAGAAATGACTTTTAAAATCACAAGCAGATGACAAAGCAGACGACAATTAAAATACATAGTTTGTCAAAATCTTGTATTTCAGATGCATTCTTTGCCAACTTTGATTTTCCCCTTCAAATTTAATTTGAAGATTTACATGGTCCTTAATACTGCTTTTATCATCCTATTCAACATTTTAAGTCCTGAGCATCTAGAATTATCAAAAGACATCTGTCGTTGTGAATCTTCGCTGTGGGCGTATGTCAGAAGATACATTTCTTCATGTTGCAGCTGGTGGTTTGCTATCAAAGTCTGAATCTGCCTGGTTCTCCAAACACTTCAGTAGTATTATGCAATGTGCATGTGGTAAAGGTAGAGATTGACATTCTAACAGTCTAAAAGAATCGAAAAAAGTAGCATTTGGAAGAAAGATGAGAAATTTATTAAAGACATTGTGCATGAAATGTCATACCCTATACAATTGTCATGGAATGTCAAATCTATTTTCTGGAAGGAATAAGAAAAGTATATCAAAATGTCTGCTGAAATGTTTTACTCAGCATGCTAACAGTTCATATTGTGCATCCCTTCCACCCGTTACACTTTCACTTTAAGGTACCAGACAGAATTGTAACAGGTGACATTCTAAATTATTTCTTTATTACTTTTTGGAGAAAATCATTCCTGACATTTTATGTGAATAAGCTGTTATTTGGAAAAAAATAAGGCTTGGGAGACGATTCACATATAATATCAAGCCACATTTTCTCCGAAAAACAACAACAACACTTTGCTGCAATTGTGATCGGCACCTTAAGGGTGGTAACATCGGAGGGAAACCTGATTAAAAAAATCAAAGTATTCATATATTTGGTGTAATTCATGGAAGAAAGGCAAAACTTGAATACATATTTATAAACGAAGATTTAAACTTGACCATTTATTTGAATAATAGTTGCTTTATGGAATTTTTGTGTTGCCTGTGTATATTGTAAATATTGTAAATCGGTTTTTACGAATAAAAAGATTATATGCAACAGCTTGTATAGTTTGTATAAATAACCTGTCGATCAGGAGTTTCTGTGTTTAAATCCCACTAGAGGCGAACTTCAACTCGGTAGTGTTGAAAAATGTTGATTTAACCCATTTATGTCGAGTGGACCCTTCTTCCACGAGTCTTTTTGGGAACTCTTTGGACCAGTCTATTTTCAATAGCAGGCGTCTTGATAGTTCTTATTATTTACTATGTTTTATAGAAATTCTTGTACTTAATGCAAACATTGTAGATCCTGATCAGATGCCGCACTCTGCTGCATCAGATCTTGGCCCGCACTATTTGCCAATTACCTTTTTGTGTATCTCAGGACTGAATAGGGTTATTTTATTTATTTATTTATTTATTTATGTTTTTTTTAGCTCGTTTTCAATATGTGTGACTATTGCCTCGTAAATGTTACTGCAGAATAACTGAATCCAAAAGATCTCTAAACACAATTTATGTTACTGAAAAAAAAAAAAGTGAATTCAAAAGATCTTGAAAAAGAATTTATCCAACAGCTTATTAACCAGTATACTTTACACACACACAAATGGACAAGGCATCGGTTTGTCATAATGTGTAGAAATAACAAGTTTCAAGGCAATGGCTTAAACAGTTATTTTTAGATATCTTGCTTACAAAGTTAAAATGCTGAAATTTTCAAATAGCCATATCTAGTCAAAAAAAAAAGGGAGATAAGAGGAACATTTCTGTGAAATCCTTTTGAAATCAGGCCACTGGCCAAGGAGGAGATGGTTTATTTATTTATTTCCCACTCTCCGCCCGCCCCCGCCCCCCATTTTTATCTCTGGTGGCAATTTTTTTCAGCCGAGCGGAACTATTTTAGCAATACTTCTGTGAAATTACTTTGAAATCAGACAACTGGCCGTGGAGATGTCTTTTAAAGGTTTTTCAATATTTAGCTCTTGTCGCCGTTTTTTCAGCCAAGTGGAACCATTTTAGCAATTTCGGTAGAGGGACATTAGAGGGAACACTTCTGCGCAAATATTTGGAAATGGGGCCATTGGTCAAGGACTAGATGTCGTTTGAAGATTTTCTATTTGTAGCTCTGGTGGCCAGCTTGTTCAATGGAGTGGAACCATTGTGGCCATCTTAAAATTCCGATCTACAAAGTTTTAGCTCGTTTCTATCCTGTTGCTACAGAGCAAGTTTCGGCTCAAAGCGACCAAAAGTTTTTTTTTTTTTTTTTTTTTTTTTTTTTTCTATCGGCTCATTTAGCTATTTTGTGTCTACTAGGCGCCCTAATGCTCATCATCAAGTTTCAATTCAACTGGATTATAGAGATGTCCAAAATATGAATTCTCAACATTTTTCCCATATAAATATATGAGATCTGTTCCCCATAATTTGTGCAAAGATTAAAGCCCAGGGCTTACTAGTTCTGGAGGAGATTTTTAAATGTTTTTACCATATATGGGCATGGCAGCCATTTTGGTCAATGGACCACGACCATTTTAGCAATCTTTCGTTCTCCTGCCCTAAGGAGGCTCCACATGAAATTTGAGCATCATTGGCCTAGAGGCTTCAGAGAAGTCATTTGAAATTATCAACAGTTTTTCCATAAAAATGTATGGGGCCCAAACAAATGCATACGAAAACAAACTTGACCTCGCCGTAAAAAGGTCAAACGACAATGTACAATCCTCATTTTAGCAATTGGTGGACCTCCCGTCCCTGATGATTTGTGCAAAGATTCAGCCTGAAGGCGACCTCTGTTCTGGAGAAGAAGATTTTTTTTTTTAAGTTTTTACCAAAAATGGGCATGGCGGCCACCTTGGTCACTAGACGGCAACTATTTTAGCAATCTTTCATTCCCCTGCCCCAGGGAGGCTCCAAATGAAATTTGAGCAACATAGGCCCAGAGGCTTCAGAGGAGAAGTTTGAAATTCTCAACATTTTCCCATACAAATGCATAGGGAAGCAAACTTGACATCGCCGTAAAAAGGTCAAACGACAGTGTACGTTCATTATTTTAGCAACTTTGGTAGACCTCCCGTCTTCGATGATTTGTGCAAAGATTCAGCCACAAGGCGTATTCAGTTCTGGAGAAGAAGATTATAAAAGGTTACCATATATGGGCATGGCGGCCACCTTGGTCAACGGATCGCAACCATTTTAGCAATCTTTCGTTCCCCCAACCTAAGGAGGCCCCATATGAAATTTGAGCTCTGGGGCTTCAGAGGAGAAGTTTGAAAATGTTAACGGACGGACGAAAATTGATCACTATAGCTCATCCTGAGCATAGCTCAGATGAGCTAAAAATGGGCACCCACGGATACTAATGTCTCGCCTTTTGGGGGCATGTACCAGACGAGTTCTGTTCTGGAGTAGGGATATGGACAGACAGGTGGGATGATTGGATCATCTTTTTTTCCATAAAGTGCAGGGATAAAAAGCACATTCCTATTCAAACGAAGCTGAGAATGGTTGAGCAAGAGTTTTTTGTGTTTTTTTTTTTTTTTTTTTTTTTTTTTTTTTTGTTGTTGTTGTTGTTGTTGTTGTTGTTTCATTACGAAAACACGCCTATTCAAATATATAGAAAATTTCACGTCCAAAAAACTGATTTTTTTTTTCAGATAAAAAAAACTCTGATATTTTTCATATTTCTACTCAAAACATAGATTGTGGGTACTCGTTAGAACCGCCTCGGCGAGGCGGTTCTAACGAGTACCCACAATCTATGTTTTGAGCAGAAATAAAAATAATGTATACCCCTGTAAACACCAGTTTTACTATATAAAAGGGGGTTCAAGGGGGTCAAAATTATATAGCATGTTTTCATGATGTTTGTTTTTTTTTATGGCTGTGACCATGACCCTGCCGTCAGTGACACCGAGGAGCCTCCAATTAGAGTATTAACAGAAAGCAAATGGTACGTACAATGTTTGAAGTAAATACCCCACGCCTCATCCCACCCATAATTTAGAAGATGCAGATGGGAAGCATTTTAATGGCCTTTAAAGTTTTAACAATTGTGACGACCTTGATATCAAGGGTGCTGGAATCATTATCAAATACTGTCAAAATGAGATATACTATGCAAAAGATTGCAAATAAATCCCCCTTCTTTCACCTCCAAACCATCTCAAAAACATACCTATATAATTTTGATCCCCTTAAACCCCACTTTTATATAGTAAAACTGGGGTTTACAGGGTATACATTATTTTTCTTATTTGTGCTCAAAACATAGATTGTGGGAACTCGTTAGAACCGCCTCGTCGAGGCGGTTCTAACGAGTACCTACAATCTATGTTTTGAGCAGAAATATGAAAAAATATCAGAGTTTTTTTATCTAAATATTTTCAGTTTTTGGAGGTGAAATTTTCTATATATTTGAATAGGCATGTTTTCGTAATGCCCATCAACCTATCCAATAGCTTCAAAATAGTTGTTAGGAAAACAAGCATTCTCTCATGCATTTGTCCCCAAGGTAATCAACCTGATTTTTTATCATGTGCCAGACTAGCAAGTCGCAAACCTGGCAGCCTTGTCATCACGCAATTTGTAACAACACCTTTGTTTTGCACATTTCCAGCTCTTGTTGAAGAATTAAGCTATGGAGTCCCCTACCGAATAAGCATACTTCATGGCTAGCCTCACCGACTGTTTATAATCTGTTTCATCGACCTCAGTGGGTCACGACGAGAGATCCTTAACCCATAGCTCTCATTACGCGTGTGCGTAATATTCATTACGCATGTGCATAACATGCGTAAGAAATAATTATGATAAAGTGATAATAACAAACTCTTTTGCTTCTTTGCCATAGGGGCTGCTCTTAAAGGAAAGAATTCGCCCCTATTTTGGATGCGTTTCTATGCGTAGTTTTCAAGATTTTTCCTGGGTGTGTGTAAAAATAATTATGTTCTGGCTACGCCACTGTAGCGTCCCATAAAAGGGACATTGGCAAATAATGTTGACCCAGATCAGACATCGCAGAATGCAGCATCTGATCAGGGTCTTCACTGGTGGCATTAAATCCAGAACTCTACAAAACATAATAAAAACTAATCAGACACCCCTTATATAAGTAATAGACCTGTCCAAAGAGGTGAAATGGAGGAGTGCATTCGGCATAAATGGGTTAAATATTAATGAAGTTACCCAGCAAAGGCTAGCCACAAGGCTTAGCCTTCCAGAGGCACCAAAAGAAGAAGAGGAATATTCAGTGACAAGACCATGGCATACAATTAAATTTCTATAGCTTGAACACCGATGTCTCGTTTACTATGACTAATTCGAACTCGTTTTCGAGTCCCCGCGAAATTCTTCCGATAGCTCCAGAAAACAAAAATTTAGGGATTTTTTCTTATTGTATAAATTTATGTGTTGTGTGTACTTATTAGAATCGACTCATCGAGGCAATAGGGTAGCTTTGAAACTATAGACTTGGTGTCCACAGTTCAATAACAAGGTCTAAAACCGAACTGTGGCGTTCAGTAGGTGATGTTGGCCACCTGGATCTGGAAGGCTTTCATTGATGTCTGGCTAACGGCAGTCTGAGGGGAGTTGATTCCACAAGATGATGATGCTTGGGAAGGAGCTCTGATGGTAGATGGTGTTAGACGCCCGGATCTGGCGGAAGCGAGTCGTGGCCTCTGGTCGTGCTAGTGGATGGAGTCAGATGTGGCTCTCCTGGTATATTAACGAGCTCATGAACGATACGGTACATCATGCTGAGTCTGGCATGGTCTCTGCGCTTCTGTAGAGTACGTGTCCAAGCCTAGTTTCCCTATCATCTCCATGACACTTCTCATGCGTCGGTAGTCGTTTGATACGAATCTTGATGCCAGTCGATGTACCATCTCGATCTTGTAATTGTTTCAGTTAATGGCACCCAAGATGCAGTGGCGTATTCCACTACTGGCCTGATGAATGTCTTGTAGGCAGTCTCCTTCGCTGCTTGAGGTGCAGATCTTATGTTCCTCTTGAGGAAGTCCATTGCAGAGTTTGCCTTCTTGGTGACATTGTCTGCCTGTCTGCTCCAGGAAAGGTCACTGCTAAATATCAGACATAAGTATTTTGCCTCAGTATTTATGACCAGCTTCTGGTTGTAGATGATGTAGTCGGAACAAAATGGTCTCGTTTTGTTTGTGATGCGGACTACCTCGCACTTGTCTGCGTTAAAAGCCATTTGCCACTTTCGTTCCCACCCTTGGAGTTATTCAAATCTTCCTGAAGCTGGAGACAGTCTCATTATTCTGAACCCTTCTATATACAAGGCTATCGTCAGCGAAGGGTTTGGTCTCAGATTTTACGCATTCTGGCATGTCGTTTATATAGGCCAGGAACAAGAGAGGACCTAGGACTGTGCCTTGAGGGACTCCTGATGTGACTGGGAAGGGTGAGGACTGAGCCTTCAATAACAACCTCTTGTATTCTGGCTGACAGAAAATCTTCTGTCCAGCTGAGGATGTTACCGCGTACACCATACTGTTTCAGCTTTAGTAATCGTTGGTGAGGGACACGGTCGAAGGCTTTGGAGAAATCCAGGAGTATGGCGTCGATCTGCTGTTTGTTGTACAGTCCTTTGGCTAGGCCATCAATGGTGAGGATGAGCTGGGTCTCACATGACCTGCGCTTCCGGAAGTCATTTTAGCAGTCAATAAGGATGTTATTCCTCTCAAAGTGAGATAAGATGCTGGAGTGTATGACGTGTTTCAGGTTTTTTTTTTTACAGACAACTGATGTTTGCTACACTGGCCTATAGTTCCCTTCTTGAAGACCGGAGTGACGATGGCTGATTTCCAATCCAACAGGATTTGCCGATGTCGATTGAGATCTGGAAGAGATGAGCTAGATCAGGAGCTAGTTCTTCTGTGGCCTCTTTAAGTAGTTTTCCAGGTATGTTGTCAGGTCCGGTAGCTTTATGGGGCTTGATGTCCTTAAGCATCGTGAGGACCTTTAATGTTGACCTTTATGGGCGACAAGCTGGGTGTTTGGCTTGGTCCAAGGTCTTCTTGGGTGTAGACCGAGCAGAATTGATCACCCATGATATTGGCCTTGTTGAGACTGTCAAAAAAAAGGTGAGACCGCCTTTCTTCAAAGGGGCAACACCTGTGCTGTCCTTCTTGCGGGGTTTTATGAAATTCCAGAAGTGCTTTGAATTCTTGTTGTCGTTCGTCAACATGTCATTGTGTAATAGTCATGTTTCTCACGGCAGATCTTTAGTTAGCATTTTTAGGGTTTTGTATCTTAGCCAGTCTTTAGGATGTCTAGTTCTCCTGGCTCGTCTAAACCAACGCTTTTTCATGCGGGTGATACACCATACATGTCTAGTTATCCAGGGCTGTGTGAATCGCTGTTGGGTTGTTCGAGATGGCACATTATCCTCTATTATATTCTGACATCCGTCTTTAAAAAGGGAACATGCTTCTTTGCTGTTGCTCTTGGAAGTGTACTGGCTGATAATAGAGTTGGAAAGTTCTTTGCACATCTCCTTTATTCCTTGAATGGCTGCCTTACGCCACATGAAGATAATCCATTTAACGGGTTTTTTGCCTAGTCATTGTGATATGGGAATCTATGTAGACAGCATTATGGTCGCTTTCCATGTATAACTGTGGATCTTTTTACCAAGGTGGGTCTCACGGTTTGTCAAAAATAAATCCAGGATATTATCCGCTCTAGTGGGTGGGTCAATGACTTGGTACAGGCCTAGGTCACTTTCCATGGTAAGGAAGGTGAGCGTCATGTCGAATATGCCACTCCAATCTGGTCGCCCTTATACAGAAAGGATAAAATTATTATCAAGAATATCCAGCGGCGTGCAACAAAGTTAGTAGTTTCGTGCAAAAACCTATCATACCCAGAAAGGCTGCGTAAACTAGGACTTCCGACCTTTGGATACAGGAGAGAGAGAGAGAGAGAGAGAGAGAGAGAGAGAGAGAGAAAGAGAGAGAGAGAGCAGATCTTATCCAAGTATACAAAATCATAAATGACATCGATATAGTGGATAAAGAGAAACTCTTCACAAGGGCCCAAGATACAGCTACGAAGGTCATTCCTTTAAGTTACATAAAAGAAGATTTAGACTGAATGTTCGTGCAAACTTTTTTAGTAACAGTGTTGTTAACGTATGGAATGATCTTCCGGATAATATATAAATGCACCCTCCGTGAATGCCTTTAAAAACAAACTCAATAAACATTGGCACGAGCACCCTTACAAGTTTGAACCAGCATGTTGCCAGTCAGGCCACCCTACCAGAGAATATAGTCGGAATCGTCAAGATGTGCCTCTTAGAAGCTAATAGCTTGGTATGGCATCTAGGATAGTGAGTTCATAGCGAGTAGTGAGAAGGCTTCACTGACATGTTATCTGTACTGACATCCAATAATAGTGTTCTTTGACCAGTCGATGTCTGTGAGATTGAAATCTCCTGCTAACCATACCACTGCATCCTTGAACTTATGACAAACGTTTCGAATTACATCCCGCTAGCTCGGCGTTGGGATAGCCTATTTCGTTATTTGTTGGTCTGGTATATGGAAATTTGGAAGGAGAAGAAAACTAGCCACGTAGCGAAGTTAGATCAAGGGTGTGACTCTATTATGATTTCAGGTTAGACCGAGGGGAGTGTTATCAATTAAATTGTGGTTATGCTGCACTGACATAGTTTAGCTGAAATAAGTAACAGATTCACAACCCTAAAATAGGCCTAAAAAATAATTTCACAGTAGGCATGATCCCAGATATCATTCTGCTTAGATCTATATCGGACCTGTCGAGCCGGTAACGGTCCGATTCGGAATGCTAACAGGGCTATTTGTTACTTGATATATACATGTTGTATGGCACGAGGAAACAAACCACGTGTAATTGTTTACAATAACACGTCCCATAATGCAACACTGACTGATTGCGCAAGCGCAGTGACCTTGAAAATATCAAAATGGTGGAACATGAACTGTTTCGTTAAATTGTTCTTGGAAATATTTCAAATATTTCCTCATTTATTGTTACTTCAGACAACAAAATGAAGGAAATGGTTGGGGGATGTTGCGTTTGTTCTGATGAGCGTGGCTGGACTGAAAATCCGCTGGTGTATTGTGACGGACATGGCTGTAATGTTGCCGTTCACCAGGGTAAATCGTGTTTTGTTTTGATTGGAAAACGTGCATCGTTAGCGGGAATACATTATTCGATGTAACTAGCTGATTTCAGGACACCAGCGTTGTTGTTCTAATACTTCTGTGCTCATTTTATCTTTCAGCATGTTATGGAATTGTTCAGGTGCCTACTGGACCCTGGTTTTGTAGGAAATGTGAATCTCAAGAAAGAGCTGCTAGAGTGGTAAGGGAGATAATTTTGTCATTATCTAGTGCAGTTACTGATTAACTTGAGTCTGAAAAGCATATGGTGATATAGGTATCATACCATGAAGCCAGTATCATGATACGTATGGTAATATGAAATTAGGCTTAGCCTTAATGCGAGCACAGCACAGACCTATCTGTAGTCTCTTCAAAAGTCCTTCACAGCATATGAATATCAGTATAAAAAATATATGTATATCAATAATAAATAATAAAATTAATCAGCAAAATATGTTGGTGACACTTATTGACACTCGTTTCTTGTCACTTCGTGACGCTTATTAGTGAGACCCAAATTTAGTGACTAGCGGTATAATCAAGTCTGCCCCAGTTCTGCCAACTTCCGGTGAAACTTCCGGGAAGAAAACAGAAAGAAAATTGGTCAGAGCGATTTCTGCTGAAAGTATATATCGTTGTATGTTACTTTTCCTTGATCATATTCTGTACCGTAGCGCTCACTTCGTTCGCGAAGCGCGTCGCGAGCTGCGCTCGCTATTAAAGTAAACTAAAGAGGAAAAAGTGTGCCCGGTGCAGAACTCGAACCCACAATCCCTGCTTGCATGTCGGGTGCTCTACCAACTGAGCTAACCAGGCTGACAGTCCTGCCAATCACCACACTCCTCCCCTTTTAGCTTTTAAGTGCCCGGCATCAGCTGAACATATCAGTTTCTAGCCTCTACCTGCACCTATCAGCACCAACCCCTTGGGTTATTCATGGTGGGCGCAAATGCCGCGCCATTAAAGTAAACTAAGGAGGAAAAGTCTATGCGATGCAGGACTCGAACCCACGACCCCCTGCCTGCAAGTCGGGTGCTCTACCAACTGAGCTAACCAGGCCAACAGTCCCGCCAATCACCACAGTATAGTGTGGTTACTGTATGGTTGCAGCCCTACTGGGGATTATACACCACAACCTCTTTGTAACGCTATTTGTTGGGGTCCATAGCACAAAAACGTGTTATTTAAACAACCGTGTTATATCCAAAAAAAATGTTTAGATTATATTGAAAAATGACCATTTATGGTCATTTTCAATATAATCTATACATTTTTGGGATCCATCTTTGAACTGTGTTATATCCAAAACCCATGTTATAATGAACCGTGTTATATAGAGATTGAAGCGTACTATGGTTGCCAACTAAGTTGCTCACCCCACTTAGAAGTGTTTGAAATGGTTCCAAGTCATAGTCTTAATGTGATATTTGTAAGAGTTTCATAATGTGATAAGTATTCCATTATATTTTCTTCAGTGAACAGAACCTAATATCAGCAAGTTCAAGTACTAAAGCTTCCTAGATACACAATGTTCGAAAACAGATTCTGTCCAGAATGCTGTTCCTGTCATTCAGCGCGATGGACTTATTGATTATTTAGAAAATTATTACTGCAAAATGGCATGAAAGGTTGAAAATTCTTTGAAAGTGTGTTTGACAACATTTTTCTGAGTGTTTTGAGTGCTTATTATTCATAACAGTGTTTATTGACTGAATAATTGAATGTGTTTTCGGGAAGTTCGGAAGTCACCAAAACTAATGATAAGAAGATTTTACGGCAAGGTACATGTTTTTGTTGGTAACAGTTATTAAAGTAGTCATGTAGGGGTACAACAGTTTAAATGATCTGAATGAAGCAAAATATTTCTTTTGCATGTAGTAATTACCAATCTGACTGGCAGCTATTTGACAACTTTACTTGAGTGAACTGCACTGTATCAAAACTCGGAGAAAAAGAATTGTGAACAGGATCGTGACCACTAAACCGTGATGCACTTTAACTGATGAATCATTTCACCTCTCACGCCCCAGTTATTTGGAACCGCTTCTCCTGTCCCTCTGTTGGGGTTGTATGGTAGCTAGTTGGGACCTATATATCAGTTTTAGTTTGTGGATGGCTGGGTAAAGCCAGATCTTTTATACACTGTCATTTGCAATGTAACTGTTTTGCCCTCAAACTCTTTCCTCCCCTGGACATTTAGCCCCCAGTGCATTCCCCCACTAATCGTTTGCCTACCCCTCAGTGGTTTTGCCCCTACAACTCCCTTTTGGCCATCTTTTAGACAGTCATTATTTGCCAAACATTCTAGCATGATTCAATGCAAAATCATTCGTCGTAACTACCACAAAAAGGTTTATTCTTGACGTTGGTTTTAAAAATTTTGAATATTTAAATTTTTTTTTCCCCCCCAGTTGAAATGGAGCCTGCAAAATATGTAACAGTCCATAGATAAATAGTTTGGATGCAAGTTTTCAACAAGTTTTACTTGTTCAAAATAATTTTTTTTATAAAACTTTTCCAAGAATCCAGTTCAAAATATTTTTTAATAAAACATTTCCAAAAATCCAGTTTACTATATATAGAAATTGCCCAGGTCAGACCCATATTTGGCTATAAAGTTAATTTTACAGTAAATATTTAGAAACAAAGCACAGAAACAGGAAAGACAAATGGTTCCTGATCTTGTCATAACTTGTCAATAACAAGTCAGTCTTTCCATTTAAATATCAAAAGCACAGTAGTCTTTTGGCCCTATATGTAATTATATATACATCAGTTACATTTGTAGATAAAATTTACGAGCACATTGCTTGAATCTAATTATTATTACTATTATTATTATTATGTTTTTTTGTTGTCTTTTTTTTGCTGACATGTTGCTGAATCCCTCCCTCATCCAGTCCCTAAAACAGAGGCCACCAGAAGTATGAGCAAATCCGGGGCTCCTTAGTCATATCTGAAAAAGAGTTACCAGCTGCGATAGTACCTACCACATTATAGTACCTACCGCAGAAAAAGGACAGAAAAGAAGCTTTTTTTTCTTTATTTAATGTAAAGCACAGTCAGTTCAAGAGTTAGGCAGCTGCCCCCATCAGCACTGTCACTGCTTTGATACGACCTGGGATTGCATGTAAAATCGATGTGAAGCCACTTTCTGATCTAAGGTGCACTTTTTGCTCACACTGAATACATAGAGTAGGGTATGGTAATAACTAATTTGATGAAATTGAAACCCCTCAGAAATCATTCTAGATTTGCCCCTGTTCATTAATGTGCCTTTTGATGATAAAAAAATTTCAAAGGAAAACCAAAAAAAAAAAAAGGAACATTGATTTTCTTGATTTTGCTTTAAGAGTTACCTGAATTTTCTTTTGTTTTTTTTTGTCAAGCGCTGTGAATTGTGTCCATTGAAAGATGGGGCCTTGAAAAGAACTGATGGTGGAGGTAAGAAAATTAAATGATGTCAAATCTTGTTTTACATTTTGAAAACATGCCAGCATTGTTTTGAACAGTTTTGTCTGTAACAGGCTGAATAATTCATGCTGCATGTACATGTAGTTTCCAAAAGGAAGTTATAGATGGCATTTTTCTGTATACCGACACATTTGTGCAAATTTCTGGACTAGAAAAATGAATAAGTTCTAACTTGCCGACTTAAAATTTTGACTTGATCTCATAAAAAATTTAACATACAATGTAAAATAGTTGAGCTGGCCCTGGTTCAGGCGGATGCAAGTCCGACTGATGATGAGGTCCTTTGTTCGATCCCCATTTTGTCTGGGCCCAGTTGTTAAAAACTAACGATGTTAGTTAAAGTATCATTAAACTTTGATCATTAAATATGGCATATACGCTATTATTTTTGCTGAAAAAATGTGAGTACATGTAGCTTTTGCAAATGCAAAAGCTACTCGCATTTTTTCAGCGGAAGTACCTGTGAATTAGATATTGTACTTACTAGAACAGTTAACATTTTGACCACTAATGAGCTTGTTAAGCTAATGATGCTTTGAACAACTGGGCTCTGGTGTATTTATGTAGAGAGAGTACTTTCAGTTGAAAAAAGCACCATATTTGGAGTTATGATATATCCATTTGCTGTATTTGTCCAGAGAACTTCAACTAACCCATTGTAGACTGAATGAAGTAACCCACGCTATATATTGGAAGAGTCAAATTTCAAGTTTAGGTAGGTCAGGCGATGAGATTTAGATATTCCTGGAGAAAAAATGGCTAAACTATTTGCAAACAGTTGAGACCCTGATCAGACGCTGTGTTCTGCGTCATCTGATCTGGGTCTGCACTGTTTGCCAATTACCTTTTAAGGATCTCCCAACTACAATGGGTTAAAACTTAAAAGTTTCATAGGTCTGGACAAGAGTGGGTATCAGGTAAGTAGTTTTCTTATTTCTCAATGAAAACATATGTTGTGGGTACTCATTAGAAGCACCTCAGTGAGGCGCTTCTAATGAGTACCCTCACCATATGTTTTCATCAAGAAATAAGAAAAATATAGATACTTTTTGGTTGAAAAAAGCATCTTATCAAGAGCTATGGCCATTTATTGTATTTGTAGGCTGGTGCCATGTTGTGTGTGCATTGTTTATCCCGGAAGCTTGGTTTGCCAATGTGCAGACTATGGAACCAATCATGCTGAAGAATGTACCACCAGATAGGTTTAATAAGGTATGTATTGAAAATCTTCAGGGCACAGTATATCACTCATAGCTTCAAATAAGCTTGGCTTCATAGTGCAGTGGATATTAGCATATTCAACTGCAGATGCAAGTGTCGCAAGTTCTAGCCCCGGATTGGTGACATCACTTTTGTGAAGATTGATCATGTTATCATTTCTACAGTCATTCCCCTCTTCACTGGTTCAGTTACTGACCAAATTAACAAGTACTGGTTAAGTGCTTAGGGGACTATGCCTACCCATGGAAAATGTATGTTAATTCCCAAGGGGTGGGGGTTGGTGTGGGGGACAAATTCTTTTTCTTTTGGAAAAATTTTCAAAATGAAGGCAAGCCGGTGTCGGTGGCTCAGTTGGATGTGCCGTCTGACTGGAGACCAGGAGGTCGCGGGTTCAACCCCCGCTGAGGTCAGCAACATTCTTTCCTGGAGATTGATCATGAAATATTTTCTGTGGTCATTCTCGCCCTCCTGCTGATCCAAGAAGGGCAGTTGTCAGTTTCTGGCGAAAGAATGTGCACAATACTGGCTAACCGTTTAGAGGACTATGCCTGCCCAGTAAACAAGTGGTTAGGTAAACTGACCACGCTCGACATGACCCCATTTGGTTGACTGGGCGGTAAAACCTCAACACAAACAAACAAATTCAGATTGCAACCAATGTATTCGTTTCTACTTTTTAGCTCACCCGAGCACGAAGTGCTCATGGTGAGCTATTGTGGTCAGTCAATGTTCGTCGTCCGTCGTGTGGCATCAACAATTGCTTTAATAGCCTACACCCCTAGGCCAATTGACTCGATACTTGGTACGAAGCATCTGGGTGACTTCTAGATCAAAAATAGCTAAAACCGTGCCGATTGGAAATCCAAGATGGCCGCCATGGCCGCCGTCTTGAAAATCTATTTTCGCCTCTTCTCCTGAACCGAAAGGCCAATTGACTCCAAAATTGCTAGGACTTCAAACATCGTAGGAAGCTTTGGGGTGACTTATAGATCAAAAATAGCAAAAATCTTTCCAATCGGAAATCCAAGATGGCCCCCATGACAGCCATCTTGAAAATCTATTTTTTGCTTCTTCTCCTGAACTGAAAGGCCAATTGACTCCAAACTTGCTAGGAAACATCGGGGTGACTTGTTTAAGCAATCATCATGAATCTTGCTCAAAATGTTTTTCTTGATGATTTCTAGGTCAAGTTCGAAACTGCATCACCTGGGGTCAAAAACTAGGTCACACTTGGCCAAATCAGCAGAAAACCTTGTTATCACTCTAGCGGTCACATTTTCCAAGCAATCATCATGAATCTTGCTCAGAATGTTTGTCTTGATGATTTTTGGGTCGTTCGAAACTGGGTCACTTGGGGCCAAAAACTAGGTCACCAGGCCAAATCAGCGGAAAACCTTGTTAGCACTCTAGTGGTCACATTTATCAAGCAATCATCATGAATCTTGCTAAACATGTTTGTCTTGATGATTTCTAGGTCAAGACTGAAACTGGGTCACTTGGGATCAAAAACTAGGTCACCGAGCCAAATCAGCAGAAAACCTTGTTAACACCCTAGCGGTCACATTTTTGAAGCAATCATCATGAATCTTGCTCAAAATGTTTGTCTTGAGGAGTTCTAGGTCAAGTTTGAAACTGGGTCACTTGGGGTGAAAAACTAGGTCACCAGGCCAAATCAGCAGAAAATTTTGTTAACATTCTAGTGGTCACATTTTAACTTCATAATACATTAACCTATAGATAATGTGCTATTCTCTTCTGTTTTCACACCTTCCACAGAAAAAACGACCTTTCAGTCGTTAATTAAAGTCTTAAACCAGAAGGTCCCTTAGGCAGTTACCTGTGTGACGTAACTCTTCCCGCTCAATTGACCACGTGTCAGTTTCTTTTCTGTGGACAAAGAAATTCAACAAGGATTATTTACCTGTGATAGAAATTTGGATTATTTCTTTCCTCACGGATAAATTTATGTATCCTTGTGTTTCTTTTGTTTATTTATCACTCCTTTCACTTTCTGTGTTATTATTTAAAATTTTCAATTTTCGATTTCATGTATTTTTTGACTGGTCTTTTTCCACATGCGTTTTCGCGACTCTCGCTATTCGGCACAACGCTCGTGCGCGATCGGTTCGATAGTCGTGTTTATATATGCAGAATATTTTTGTTCTTTTCGTTCCAGGTTATTCAGCAATTAGGATATGTTTTTCCTGGACTTTTGTTTGCAGAGATCTTCAGTTGGCTAAAGATTCTCATGGTGGAGAAGCTGATTGTAAAGAACTTGTCAACCCTTGATGGGTTATAAGACAATTCTTTACTGATGGGAACCCCACCCCATATGGCTATACTGCCGGGGTAAGACCCATCAAGGTAGCATCTTTGGGTACTTAGTATCCGATAAAGTCTAAGTCCACCAGTCATCCAGTCACCAGTCACCAGTCAACCAGGCACCAGTCAATCAGCTTCACCAGTCACCAGTCAATCAGGGCCAGTCAACCAGGCACCAGTCACCAGTCATCCAGGTGCCAGTCAACCAGGCACCAGTCACCAGTCACCGATCAACCAGGCACCAGTCAACTAGTCTCCAGTCAATAATTTAATTATTTTCTGGAAAGACTTAGTTTTTGACATATTTCACCGGACAAAATAGTCACGTATACTAACTTCCGGTCATTATGTCTAATTATTAAAAAAAATTTTTCACTGGGCAAAGTATCAGTAATATTTCTGATACTTATACCCGGTCATATTATTATATTATTTCTGATTTTTCACCAGGCAAACTTTTACAGAAAGTGTCTGGTCAATTTTTGCCTAATAATTAATTATCTTCATGAAAAAGTTTCGAATACTTGCGCCCGCTCAGTTTCCATATATAATTCCCTTTTTCATCGGACTAGAGTTACGAATACTACTATCCGATCAATTTGTCAAATTACTTGTAACTTTACCGGGCAACAGTTACGAATACTAGTGTCCGGTCATTGTGTCGGGTAACTAGTGTCAAAATAATGATCACTATTTCCCGAACAATCTATTATCGTTCATAGAGCACCATTCACGTTTAAGTCAATGGATATAGGTTATTAAGTGAAATACATAATAACTTTTTATACAAAAAATTCTGTACAGTCTTTCCCGAATCAGACTAGAATCTTTAATATTCCATTGACTTATTATAGGTGTGTAATTCCATTAATATTTTAAATTAACTTATGTTTTATCTCTTTTATCCGCTAGAAAGAGTTAAACTTCCGACTATAACAAAATTCTTACCGGGCAGCAGTTCGTAGACTAGTGCCAGGTCATTCAAATGATGTTTTATCTCTTTTAATTCGCTAGAAAGCGGTTAAATTCCGGCTCTAACGAAAATTTCATCGGGAGGCACTTCGTAGAGTAGTGCCAGGGCATTCTAACGAAATTCCACCGGGCAGTAGTTTCGTAGACTTTGTGTCGGATTACTAGTGTCCGAGTAGTAGTCACTAGTACTCGCTCAACATATATTTATTTAATAACCACTATAGACATGTATAGTCTTGGATTATAGGTTATTGAATGACAGCGATGGGTTCTAATACCTAGTAGCCATTTATATTGTTGAATTCTGTCCAGTCACTTTTGAACTTGACTTAAATTCAATATATATATTTATTATTGAAAATGAATTAAGAATTATCGGTTACGATCAAATTCGCAATTCATTCACTAAGTGTAGAAGATACTTCCAGCTATAATTATATCTCTTTTGTTCGCTACAAAGAGATTAACTTCTTACATATTCACCTTATTCGGCTCTAGGGCAAAGGTGAACTATAAAACTATCGTTATTTATAAGAAGAAAAATATACACGAAATCTAAAAAATTTTCTTCTTTCTTCCCCTGTTTTTCTTCTACATGCTCCGATATGTAATCAGCATGTAATCTAAGGAGTAAATTGACAAGAAAGTAGCAATCAATCTTTTCTACTTTCTATTAATTTTTCATTCTTAAGGTATCGGAAATTTACACCAACCAGATAAATAAATTAACAGTTTATTTATTTATTCGCTACCTCTCTAGATTACTACGATTTAAAATTCTAGTTGAGGTACATATTTTCCTTTTGCCTTTTCTACATGGAAAATAGTTGATCCGATAAGCTATTATTCTATTTTATACTATCTTTTGATTGATTATATAAGAGTCTAGGTCAGTCGTGCTCTGTCTAAACTCTGCTATAAAATAATAAATAAGAAAAAAATCTTATATTTAGGCATAGATATAATTCGATACGTTCTTTACTTTGCCTGTTTTATTTTTTCTTCTGGATCATTTAAGACTACGATAGCAATATACCAGATATTTTTGCCTCAGTAAGAATCTATTACGCCGAAGATTCTTCATATTGGAATAATAATTTCATTATGATTATAATTTCTAGACCCAATTAATCCTCGTATATTATAGGTCTACTTTATCTTATTGAGGAATAGTTTTGCTTCGACTAGCTCTATACCTCTAATATTTTATTTATAACTAGAGTCCATGTCAATCAAAATTTTCTTGCACTTTGGTATTGACAATGGATACATATTTAGTAAAGGCATTAATTATTCAGTACATGACAGATTATTATTGCCTAAATTAGATATTATATACAATACTTTCCTTTTGATATTTTGTTTTATTGACTTTGTAACTATTCAGAAACTGCCAAAGTCAATCATTTCCTTCCTCTAAACTTACCGAAGCTCTAGATTATGTTGATATATATTTTTGATATATGCTTAGAGGTTAATTAACAAGAGTTTACCTCATAAAAGCAGATAGTATTATATTTATTTTAATCAATCTATAGTCTAGGCTTAGACAAAAGGGAAAACATCCTTAATTACGAGCCGGTAAAGAATTAAGACACTCTTAATTATCTCTTTACCCCTCCTTTATGTTTACATTCGTTAAAGGGATCATAGTAATTCTCGCTAAGAGTTCAAGTTCAGTTTGCGAATAATGCAAAGATTAATATCTTGATTTCCAGTCCGCATCAAAAAATGGTCTATATATATAGATAAATATCTTTTCCAAAACTGGATATTTATTTATTTTTCCACACAATAAGTCATTTCAAGACGTCGATGATTTTGAAATGCACTGCTTCAATTTATAATATAAAATATGTTTATATTAACTTCACAACTTAGTAAGAGCTGCACCTACGTTCCTGGTCAGATCTTACTTTTGTGATACGTTTTTGAACATACTGAAAGTTTTCTCCGATTATACATTCGGTAAATAAACTTTCGAGTAGTATTTATGCTTTTAAACATTCAGATTATTTGATAATTGTTGGAGATAATATATTATTCCGATATTTATATATCTATCTTCATTATTTATCTTTCTCATCTTACTTTTAAATTAGATTGACCTTCTCGCTACGTTCCAGGTTTAAATCTAGCTAACATTGTGTAACAGTCACTTTTTTATTTCCTAAACAATATTTTAACATTTTTCTCAGTATTCAGAGCATAACGACTTCATGAATACTTGGAAATAATTCAATTCTACGCTTGTTAAACTAAGCCTAAAACAAGCCCTAGTTTTTTAGAATGGATATTATCCTTCGATTCAGTTCATGGAGATACATCCTTTTAGATCCCATTATCTCTATTTCAATCATACAAAATTCTAATGACTAAGTACTCCTTTTCTACGTACGAATACAGAATATCGAGTCACTGTTGCTGCATATTGGTTAAAGATTAAACAAATTTTATCTTAAACCTATATGACGTTAAATTAATTATTATCTCTTTCATATACATGTTTTTACCCTTCCGTCAGGGATCGCGGTAATAATATTATTACTCTCTATGGTTTACACATAGATCTCGAGAGTATATATATGTATTTTCTTCCTGAACTCATTTGCGAGTACGTAATTTGATATTTCAGGAATTACCAATTATGCAGACATAGATTTTATTCTATTAATATTCAATTCTAAAAATTTGATTGAATGTTTATCTATAAAATTTCCGGGCAGTAATTTTATAGAGAGTTATATGTTTAATAATTCCTTGCTTAATAAATAGTTATGCTTAACCTATTATTTATAGCGGGAATTTTGTTCAGTAGTATAATTTTAATTTAATATTAATATATTTCTTACTATCCTTAAATATGCGTATAGAATAGTAATACTATCTCTTAACTTATAAATTAAGTGTTTTTTGAGATTATTAATCAGTATTATTGTATAATCTTTCTTCAGAGATTATCACACTATTACTTTTTCTCTGAGTCCTTCTCTTTTTATGAACATTTTGATTCGTATCAAAGTGGATTTTTTAACATTTCTTGATTTCCATGATTATTTACTCAGGAGTACTTTTCATGGCAATCTTCTGGTATAGAAAGATTCTATCCAGCTTATTTATTATTGCTTAATCTTATCAATACGGTAAGATTTAGCCAAACTATGACCGTCATACAGTTTGCTGCGATCAACCTTATTCTTATCTCTCTTATTCTCTGTCAAACTCTTAAGTTATGATATTGACAGTTTATTCTTTATTATTTTGTCAGGACATCAAACGCTTTTATATGTCTATGACAAAACTAATTATCAATGGTTTAGGTTGTTTTTTCTTCCCAGCAGTTATATGCAAACTCTGTATTATTTTATTGCTTGACTAAAAATTTGTAATACAATTAGTCTAGCAATAGTTTTAACCATTATGTTTGTCTATACCTTTTTCTTCTGATGGATAACTTAGTTATAGTTAAGTTAACTCCATCTACTTTTATTATCTCCCCTTCTTTAATTTGATCAAAGGGAAATAATTACATATTATGGTTATTTTAAGTCTGTGTCTGTTCATCGGAAACTGTCCTGTCGCTCCAATTAACAGAATCTAATTAGTTTATAATTCTAATAGCTTAGACTATTACAATTACATAGCTTCACATATCTAGAATTTTATCCAAAATATCTACATATGTCAGTTATCTATAGGAAACTACACCGAGTAGACTTTTCCTTATTTATTCAAGACCCTACATAGACTACTTACAGTGTATGGTCTTGGCTTTTTGTTTTACAAATTTTGTTTTGAAAATATTTCTATATTCCTAGCTTACTTTGCGATGGAATATTTATGTTATGTCTCAATGACTCCCTTTTCTTTTTGAAGCCAATTGTTGTTTCCCAAAAAGAAAAAAAGGGGGGGGGGGGGGCCAATGTTAGGTCTCTGAGACTGAAGAACTGGCTTCCTCTAGAGTCTACTAATATATATAAGGTTGTTAGATTATAACAAAGATATGCTATTTTGTGAATCTAGATCATTCTTTCTATTAAATATAGAATTAGAATGTATCTGATTCCTTTGAGTTTCCTGAGTCTTAACCAGAAGTGGTGAGATATTATTGGTGTTAGAATTAGGAGAGCACCTCCCTCCTATTCTGCAAATTCTAGCACATTATCTATAGGTTAATGTATTATGAAGTTAAAATGAAGTTTTTTAAAAGTAAAACATATTTTAACGAGTAATACTTAACCTAGATAAGCAATTATCTCCCTCCGCCCACCCTCGCTTATCTCTCCTAATTGTGTCTATTGTTTTACACATAAAAGAAACTGACACATGGTCAATTGAGCGGGAAGAGTTACGTCACACAGGTAACTGCCTAAGGGACCTTCTGGTTTAAGACTTTAATTAACGACTGAAAGGTCGTGTGTGAAAACAGAAGAGAATAGCACATTATCTATAGGTTAAGTATTACTCGTTAAAATATGTTTTACTTTTATAAAACTTCATTTTTGAAGCAATCATCATGAATCTTGTTCAAAATGTTTGTCTTGATGATTTCTAGGTCATGTTCGAAACTGGGTCACATGGGGTCAAAAACTAGGTCACCAGGCCAAATCAGCAGAAAAATGTTAACACTCCAGAGGTCACATTTTTAAATAATCATCATAAATATTGCTCAAAATGTTCGTCTTGATGATTTCTAGGTCTAGTTTAAAACTGGGTCACTTGATGTCAGAAACTAGGTCACCTGGCCAAATCAAAGGAGAACCTTGTTGATGCTCTAGAGGTCACATTTTTTGAAGTGATCATCATGAATCTTGCTCAAAATGTTTGTCATGATGATTTCAAGTTGATGTATATTTTTCTATCTGGTGATTTTCTTAAGTTTTTCCGTTTTGGTCAGTTTCTCAGTAATTATTGGTCCTACAGAGTGATATTTGGTACTTATGAAGTGTTTGTGTTTGTGTTTAGGTCAGTTTCTCAGTAACTATTGCTTCTACAGCCAGTGATACTTTTCAGAGCTTTTGTCTGCAAATGATTTATAAGCATAATTTTGTAACTAAAAGTGAACAAAAAATCTTTTACATTTGTATTTGTGAGGTAAAAATGAAAATCTTCTGTTATTTTTTTTTTTCCGATTATATTCGGTTCAGAACATTGCCTCCGATCATCTATCCGATGTGGATGAATGAACAATTTTTGATTGTAGTCGATCATCAAAACAACACTAATACATTCAGAAGAATGTTTGACATCATATGAGAGAATCAACGATAAAAAAGACAATTGTTCTTCTAACATTCCCTCACTAACTTTCTGTATCCCATAGCTGATCACAAATTACATGTTTTGGCAATTCTGATGTATAAAATGTTAACAAAACAGACACTTTTTCAGATGTGCTATATTTGTGAAGAGAACGGTAGAGAGGTGTCCAAGGCAACAGCAGGGGCCTGTATGCAGTGCAATAAAAATGGATGTAAAATGAACTTTCATGTCACATGGTAAGTTTACTTTGATGATCATGTGACTCAATTTCTTGTATGAGCTAATGTCAGAATACTCTTCCTTTCATATTCAGACACTGTACATGTAGCTTTACGTTTCCTGAAAATTGATGATGTCCATTGGACCGCCTGGTGACACATAGCTACAGATAAGAGGTGGTATCCACATAATATTTTTATTTCTCCACAAAACCATATGTTGTGGGTACTCATTAGAAGCGCCTCAGTGAGGCGCTACTAATGAGTACCACAACATACGTTTTTGTGGAGAAATAAGAAAGATATCAGCATTTTTCAGATGGAAAAAGTGCCTTATCTGTTGCTATGCAGACATTTCTAAAAAAAGTAAACAGCGCTGTGCTAACAAATGAGCCAGAGTACGACGAGACCAACAATTTGGCATGTGCGCCCAGTGAAGATTCAGATCAGACTTGGCATCCACCCAGTCTGATCAGAGTCTTTGCTGTGCGCTCAATGGGTAGCTAAGGACACAAGCTTTCTTCATGCTGAATAGGAAGACTGATCAGACTGGGAGGATGCCAAGGCTGATCTTAGTGGTTGCTGGGCACACATTATTTTGTATGTTTTGTCGTGTGCTGGCTAAAATTATTTTAAATGGCAGAAAATCTTCAAAATGTATCCAATTCCTTTTAATAAGTGATTTTTATACAAACTGTGCATACCATAATATACAGAACCAGAAAAATGAATGAAAACAATATACAAACTGTGCATACCATAATATTATACAGAACCAGAAAAATGAATGAAAACAATATACAAACTGTGCATACCATAATATTATACAGAACCAGAAAAATGAATGAAAACAATATACAAACTGTGCATACCATAATATTATACAGAACCAGAAAAATGAATGAAAACAATATACAAACTGTGCATACCATAATATTATACAGAACCAGAAAAATGAATGAAAACAATGTTACAATCGAACTTCGGCTCAACCATGGAAATTTGGTGCCATGGAAATTTGAAGATAGATGTGGGCAGTTCAAGTCACTGAGGGTTTATCAGAGTGCCTGGTCAGGATTCAAATGGGGATACTTCAGGATTGTCTTTTTGATCTTCTATAAAATAATGGTACATAATGTATATTGAGTGGACACATGAGAATCATCTCAATGAGACAATTTCAGTAAATACAATTGACATACGTGTGCATGATAAAATGAGACAGTTTCCCCAAAATATCCTTAAATATTTCTTTCCTTCAGCTATCGCAAACGTTTCCTTAACCCATTGTAGTCTGGAGACCCCTAAAAGGATAATTGGTAAGCAGTGCAGACTCGGATCAGATGCCACAAAACACAGTGTCTGATCATGGTCTCCACAGTTTGCAAAGGTTTAGCCATTTTTTCTCTAGGAATATCTAAAGCTCATAGCCTGATGTACCTAAAATTGAAATTGGACTCTTCCAGTATATAGTGTGGGGGAGTCTATTCAGTCTACAATTGGTTAAAAACAAGTTTGAATCAGTCACAGTAAATGAGCCATGGGTATTCAAGTCATTGAAGTTTTATTTTACTTTTTTTACTACAGTGCCCAAGCTCATGGTCATCTTTGTGAAGAGGCTGGAAATTATGGTGATAATGTGAAATACTGTGGATACTGTGTCCACCATTACAAAAAATTGGTAAGATTAATCATAGTAGTAGATAAGAAACATAACTCCAGGTAAGAGGGATATTTAGTAAAAAAATATTCCTACTAGCATGTAAACAAGGCTTCGAAAAGGCATAAACTGCTGTACAGAGGAACACATTAAAGCAAATAAGGCCTCGGTGGCTCAGTTTGATGCGCCGTCCGACTGGAGACCAGGAGGTCGCGGGTTCAACCCCGCCGAGGTCTGCAACATTGTTTCGTAGAGATTGATCATGAAATATTTTCTACGATCATTCTCTCCCTTTTGCTGATTCAAGAAGGGCAGTTGTGAGTTTCTGGCGAAAGAATGCGCACAATACTGGTTAACCGCTTAGAGGACAAAGCCTGCCCAGTAAAAGTGTGGTTAGGTAAACCGACCATACTCAACATAACCCCTTTAGGTTGACTGGGTCCAAAATTCTCAGCACAAACAAAATCTGGACATATCTTTAAATCAAGGTACTCAATGGAATCATCTTTGAATGTTGACCTTGCCCAACATGACCCCATTGGGTTGATTGGGCCGTAAAACCTCAACACAAACATAAAGCAAATAAGCTGGTAGAATCAGGGGAAAAGCTCCAGAAAGGTAGCGGAAGAGTTTGATATGGGTCATATATACAGTCGAACCTCATTATCTCGAACTCGCTTATTTCGAATTACAGCTTATCTCGAAGTGAAAATCTGGTCCCTGTTTTAACATGAAACTATGACAACAGGTAGCGAAATAATGTGGAAAAGAGGAGAAATTGCTCCTAAGGAGCAATTTCTCCTCTTTTCCACATTATTTTATATATATATTTCTAATTTCAGGAGTCAAATTACATATTCATGTGTTAAATGTGGTTGTTCAATTTATTGTTTTCCTCACTCTCTGATATGTCGAGGTACGGATATCTCGAAGCATTTCAGTGAGTCCCTTGGAATTCGAGATAACGAGAGTCAACTGTAATTCCAAGAAACATTGAAATATAGCAAACAGTGTAGACCCTGACTGATCAGACGCTTCATTTTATGGCATCTGATCTGGGTCTACACTGTTTCCAAAGGCCTATCTGTCCCAATAGTGTTATTATGGTATAGTATTTAGCATGCTTCTGAATACTTGCGCAAACTGATTTTTATCCTAAAAATTGATCAGGATAAATCATGTGTAATTATTATCTAGGACAATTATGGCATGTTACAGACAATAAATGAATACCGGGGTATATATAGATAAATTCCTTTATGCAAAGCAGCCATCTCCATTAAGCAGCCAAAAAGAGCTGTTCCCCTGTGTGGCTGCTTAATAGAGGTTCCACTGTAATATAAATATGGTAACAGTCCAGAAATGCAGCCCCTTGGTGTGGCACTTCTAATGAGATCACAACTTAGAATTAAGAAGAAAATAATACATGTAGTTTTTTTATTGACAAAAGTCATTTATCAGGAGCTTTGTTGACTTCCTTGTTTTATTATTTCAGAAAAAGGATGCCAACATAAAGACTATTCCAGCTTTTAGACCAATACCAGCTGACAACGCCACTCCAGACTCCACCCCAGAGAAACCTCAAGCTGTAAGTACAGTATTTACTCTGCTGGCCTCAATGGCACAGTCAGGTGCAAGTCTCTCTGGTGATCAGGAGGTTGCTGATTTGATCCCCACCGGGTCAGGCAAAGTTCTTTCATGAAGAATGAAGATTGATCATGAAAACTTTCTATAGTCATTCTCTCCCTTCTGTTGATTCAAAAAGGGCTGTTCTTAGTTCCTGGTGAAAAAATGTGCACAAGTACTGGTTAACCACTTAGTGGACTAAGTCTGCTCACGAAGAGTGTAGTTAGTTAAACTGACTGGCTAGACATGACCAAAATAGTGTTGACTGGGCCACTAAATACCAAACCAACCAAGCAGTATTTACTCTTCTCAGCGTTTGATATATACACACACTACAACCTCTTTATAACACTATTGCTGGGATCCAAAGCAAAAACTGTTGTAGCCAAACCTAAATATATAGATTATATACATTTTGGTTTGCATACAACGCTTTTGGGGTTCACTTTTAAAGGGAAATTCCTACTAAATGCAATCAGGCCTCCTAGCAAAACCTATAAAACCTATAATAACCTATAATTTTGTGCCAAACCTATAAAACCTTTATTTTGTTCATAAAACCTATAAAAAGCCTGTATTTTCATGAAAAAACCTATATTTTTCACTTTTTGAACCTTCTTGCGACTCAACCCTAACTTTTCTTCAAAATGCACTACTATTTTTTACTTTTTAGTCCCATAAAAAGTGATGAAAACTGTCAAGAAATGGTAATTTTTTTCCTCGCTCGCTTCGCTCGCTCGGACTTACTAAAATTCAGATCAACTTTATCTGAGTAATTGTGGCACAAAAATTCATCAAATATTTTTTCTTCAGTTTTAAATCTTTATATAAGTTTGGAAGACTCTTTTTTTAACCTGTATTTTTATTGAAAAACCTGTAAATAACCTATATTTTGAGTAAGAAGAACTATATAAAAACCTATATTTTCAAAGTGGGCCACTAGGAGGCCTGTGCAATGTATGTCTGATAATATTAAGCTCTAAAAAACAAGAATTTTGGTGCAAATTTGGTCAAAATCGGTTAAGAAAGATATTGTATTTTATATTATATATAACCCCGACCATGGGCACCGCCATTTTGAATATTTAATTAGATATTAAATTTTTTAAGACACAAATAAAAAGTCGCCTGTTGACAGGAATATTCTGCTTATGTGAATTAGTTGACAGTTTTTATGCAGATGAACACATTTGCAGTTAGACAACAACAAAACATTGTTTCAGACGTGATTTATTCATTTTTTGCATATTTAATTAGATGGTTATGACATTATTTACTCACAAAAAATGGCAGCTTCCATGACAGCATTTTCTAGAATTAAAAAATTCAATAACTTTCTTATTTACCAACCGTTTTTCATAATTTTTTCCATCAAATAAGTCAGCCAATCACAATCTTTATTTTCGAACATGCATATTATTTTATGGACTTTTTCCTTTAACCCTTAAAATGCCAAGAAAAGCTGTATCTGAAAATTTCGTCTGTTTATGTCGTCAGCTGAATATTTTTGCAAACTTTTCAAACCTATTTTTGTATACAGGCAAACAGTGTGGATCCTGATCAGACTGCTCTTATAAGAGCAGTCTGATCTGGGTTCACACTGTTTGCAAAAATGACTTTTTAAAATCACGAGCAGATGACAAAGCAGACAACAGTTGTTGTGATTGGCAGTTTAAGGGTTAGAGTGTTATAACGAGGTTCCAATGTATTTCTGAAAATTGTTTTTCGCATGGTGCTTTACTCTGACAGAAGTAAATTTGCAAATTTCTAGCATTATTCTACGTTTGGTCATAACTATTTATCCACCAAAATAAGAAATAATATCAATAGTTTTTGGTAGAAGAATGCGCCACTGGAGCTATGGTCATATAAAAAAGATGTACGCTATAGTTCCATGTTAGATAATAGTTGAAGGGATAATTTAGCACATTTTTTGTTTGCATCTGAACATATGCTGGCCTTGGTGACTCATTCGACTGTGCATCAGACTTGTGATCAGGAGGTTGCTGGTTCGATCCCTGCCAGGTCTGCAGCGTTCTTTCGTGGAGATGATCATGAAATATTTTCTATGGTCATTCTGTCTCTTCTACTGATTCAAGAAGGGCAGTTGTCAGTTTCTATCGAAAGAATGCTCACAATACTGATTAACCACTTAGAGGACTAAGCCTGCCCAGTAAAAGTGTGGTTAGGTAAACTGACCATACTCAACATAACCCCTTTAGGGTGACTGGGCCCAAAATTCTGAACACAAACAAAATCTGGACATATCTTTAATTCAATGTTCATTCAGTCTGTAACTATGTGCTATGAATGAAACAAATAAAAAATGGCAACCACACATTAACCTATTGTAGACTGAATGAACGTTCCCACACTATATATAAGAAGATTCTAATTTCGATTTTAGGTTGTCAAGTTATGGGATTTAGATATTCATAGAGAAAAATGGATGAACTATTTGCAAATAGTGGAGATCCTGATCAGATGTTGTGTTCTGCAGCATCTCATCTGGGTCTGCCCTGTTTGCCAATTACCCTTTTAGGGGTCTCCAGACTACAATGGGTTAATAGTTGAATATTTTGTACTGCATACAAAGACTAGCTGTTGGATCCTGAATAATTTTTTGCATAGGTTTGGGAACCTATATGTGAGCTGCACAACTTCCTGTGTTTTTACAACATTTAAACCTGGGGCATGGATGCAATCTCATCTGTTTTCACCGTTCACATGCCACAATGACCCCACAGCTCCATATAAATGGGGTTATTCAGGTAATGTTTTTCTTATTTTTCCATGAAAACATAATGATGCAGGTACACTTAAAAAGCACCTCAATGAGGCGCTTCTTACAAATATCCACACCATGTTTTTTTTTTTTTTGAGAAATAAGAAAAATGTCTGTATTTTCGGTTATAAAACATGTTTTATTTGGAACTATGAATTATAATGACCCTTTAGTGACTAGTTTTACTCATCTGTCAGCTCAAATGATGGAATTTTTTTTGTGTCTGCAGTCGCCCAAAGTGCGGACATCAGGAGAGTACAAGAACATGGAGACAATAGCTGGACGACAGCTGGCGAGTCAGCTGTCAGCTGCAGCCGCCGCCATGGAACAGAATAAATTGAAAGTTTCTTCAAACAGTACCGTGAAGATGGAATCATCTACTGTTGATGTTGTTACAGTGGATACTCCTGCAAAGCCAAATATATCTATCAGTCATGCATCAGAAAGTGGTAAGGGCTTACTGAGAAACATGGAAATTTTTCTGACATCACAGAAGTGCTGGGCGGCTAAGTGGATAGCACGCCTGACTTCGGATAATGAGGTCCTGAATCGAATCCCACTAGAGGCGGAATTCAGCTCATTACTGTACGGAGCTTCTTTGCACAGAGTCTTTCATTATCATCCTTCATCTCTACATGGCTTAAGGAATGTTGAAAAGGACGTCGAACACCAAACCCTCATCTGACATAACAGCTGTACCCAGATGATTATATATTTTTCTTATTTCCCCACAGAAACATAGGTTGTGGTTACTCATTAAAAGTGCCTCTACCGAGGCACTTTTAATGAGTACCACAACATATGTATTTGTGGAGAAATAAGAAAGATGTTGGTACTTGTTGGATAAAAGAAGTGCCTTATCTGAATCTATTTACATAATACGCTGGAGTCTCTTGATAATGGTTTTATACACAGCTCAAGATAAGAGGGGTTCCAGGTAAAGTAGTTGTCTTATTTCTCCATGAAAACATATGTTGTGGGTACTCATTGGAAGTGCCTATATGAGGCATTTGTAATGAAAACCCACAATGTATATTTTGCTGAGAATTAAGAAAAATATTAGGGCCCATTTGTTCTAAACTTAATGAAGTTGTTGGCCTCGGTGGCTCAGTTGGATGCGCCGTCCAACTGGAGACCAGGAGGTCGCGGGTTCAACCCCCGCCGAGGTCGGCAACATTCTTTCGTGGAGATTGATCGTGAAATATTTTCTACGGTCATTCTCTCCCTTCCGCTGATTCAAGAAGGGCAGTTGTCAGTTTCTGGCGAAAGAATGTGCACAATACTGGTTAACCGCTTAGAGGACTAAGCCTGCCCAGTAAACGTGTGGTTAGGTAAACTGACCGCGCTCGATATGACCCCATTGGGTTGACTGGGCCGTAAAACCTCAACACAAACAAATAATGAAGTTGTTAGCGAAGGTGGCGTTAAAATTTCTGTCTTGAAATATGGCAAATATGTTGATTTTCTTTGGCTGAAAAATTGAGTAGCTTTTGCATTGTAAAAGCTACTCACAATTTTACATCAAAAATATCAATGTATTTGAAAATACCTCAGCTACAACAGTTAACAGGTTTGTCATTATGAAGCTCGTTAAGCTAAAGATGCTTTGAACGACTGCCCGATTCTTTTTGCTCGGAAAAAGTGCCTTATCTGAAGCTATGGGCATAAAATGCTGGAGCCACATGTTTATGCTTTTCATGATACATACCTGGGCCCAGTTGTTCAAAGCGTCGTTAGCTTAACAAGCTTGTTAAGGGTCATTTCGTTAACTGTTTTAGCGGATTCAATATACAAGTTTCTGAAATTTTTTGCTGAAAAAATGTGAGTAGCTTTTGCACTGCAAAAGCTACTCACATTTTTTCAGCAAAAAATTTCAGCATATTTGCCTATCACTCGATGTAAATTTTAACGAATCGTTAACTAACGACGTCGTTAGCTTTGAACAACTGGGCCCTGAAGATAAGACACCTTTTTTAAAGCAAAAAGTATTAATATTTTTGTTTTTTCTCCATTAAAACACTCATTAGATTTCTTTGCTTGAAACCATATAATATTTCCTATCAGAAAGATTTTATTTAAATTATCAGATGTTAACCCTTGTCCTGCTGAACACGGATATACCATGTATTTGCAAACTGTAGATTCAGATCAGTTGGCACTTTTTGTCATAAGTATGTGAGTTTATAGCAATTATCTAGATCAAGTAATCTGATTGGCTAAAAATTAGAAGTGGGCATGGGATTGGCTAAAAATTAGAAGTGGGGGTGGCATCTCAATTTATTCAGCAGGACAAGGGTTAAAACCTTATTAAATGATCAGAATACATATATCTTAACTAAAGTTTTGAATTTAGAAATCATGTATACCTTAAACTTGCTTATTTTTTTTTTTTTTTTTTAAAATATGCCTTATCTGGAGCAATGGATTGGCCATATTATGATTTTGTGGCGCCTGTTTTTAGCTCACCTGAGCTCTGCTCAGGATGAGCTATTGTGATCACTTTTCGTCCGTCGTCCGTCCGTCCGTCCGTGCGTCCGTCCGTCCGTCCATCCGTCCGTTAACATTTTCAAACGACTTCTCCTCTGAAACCGCTGAGCCAATTTTGCTCAAATTTCATATGGAGCCTCCTTAGGATGGGGGAACGAAAAATTGCTAAAATGGTTGCGGTCCGTTGACCAAGATGGCCGCCACGCCCATATATGGTAAAAACCTTTAAAAATCTTCTCCTCCAGAACCGAGAATGCCTTGGGGCTGAACTTTTGCAGGAATCATCGGGGACGAGAGGTCTACCAAAATTGCTAAAAGAATTGTCGTACGTTGACGTTTGACCTTTTTACGGCAAGGTCAAGTTTGCTTCCCTATGCATTTGTATGGGAAAAACCTTTAAAAATCTTCTTTTCCAAAACCCAGCATGCCTTATGGCTGAATCTTTGCATATATCTGTGGGAACAGGAGAGCTACCAAAATTGCTAAAATAATGGTGGTACATTGACATTTGACCTTTTTACGGTAAGGTCAATTTTGCTTCCTTATGCATTCGTATGGGAAAAATGTTCAGAATTTCAAACAACTTCTCCTCTGGAGCCTCTGGGCCAATTTTGCTCAAATTTCATATGGAGCCTCCTTAGGGTGGGGGAACAGAAAATTGCTAAAATGGTCACGGTCTGTTGACCAAGATGGCCGCCACGCCCATATATGGTAAAAATCTTTAAAAATCTTCTTCTTCAGATCCGAGAATGCCTTGGGGCTGAACCTTTGCAGGAATCATTGGGGACGGGAGGTCTACCAACATTGCTAAAAGAATTGTCGTACGTTGACATTTGACCTTTTTACAGCAAGGTCAAGTTTGCTTCCCTGTGCATTTGTATGGGAAAAACCTTTAAAAATCTTATTTTCCAAAACCGAGCAGCCTTATGGCTGAATCTTTGCATATATCTTCGGGAACAGGAGGGCTACCAAAATTGCTAAAATAATGGTCATACATTGACATTTGACCTTTTTACGTTAAGGTCAATTTTGCTTCCTTATCCATTTGTATGGAAAAATGTTCAGAATTTCAAACAACTTCTCCTCTGGAGCCTCTGGGCCAATTTTGCTCAAATTTCATATGGAGCCTCCTTAGGTAGGGGGAACAAAAGATAGCTAAAATGGTCACAGTCCGTTGACCAAGATGGGCGCCATGCCCATATATGGTAAAAACCTTTATAAATCTTCTACTCTAGAACCGAGGATGCTTTGGGGCTGAATGTTTGCATAAATCATCGGGGACAGGGGGTCTACCAAAGTTGCTAAAATAATGGTCATACATTGACATTTAACCTTTTTACGGCAAGGTCAAGTTGCTTCCTTATGCATTTGCATGGGAAAAAACATTTAAAATCCTTAATCTCCAAAACCGAGGATGGCTTGTGGCTGAATCTTTGCATATATCATCTGGAACAGGCAATCTACCGAAGTTGCTAAAATAATTGTCATACATTGACATTTAACCTTTTTAGGGCGAGGTCAAGTTTGCTTCTGTATGCATTTGTATGGGCCCCATACATTTATATGGAAAAAATGTTGATAATTTCAAATGGCTTTTCCTCAGATGCCTCCGGGCCAGTGTTGCTCAAATTTCATGCGGAGCCTCCGTGGGCAGGAGAATGAAAGATTGCTAAAATGGGTATGGTCCATTGATCAAAATGGCTGCCATACCCATATATGGTAAAAACCTTAAAAATCGTCTTCTCCATAACCTAATATGCCCTGGGTCCTAATCTTTGCACAAATTACGGGAGACAGGAGACCTACCAAAATTGCTCAAATGATGGTTCTATGTTGACATTTGACCTTTTTGCCTCCAAGGTCAAATTTGCTTCCCTATTTGTGTGGGCCCTATACATTTATATTGAAAGTATCGAAGTGACTTGTAGATCAACAGTAGTTAAAATTGTTCTGATTGGAAATCTGAGATGGCCATCATCTGGTTTATATTTATAATATTTCCCTGCCACTGTGCTGTTTACATGTATAAAATCACGATTCTTCAGAAACCACTTAGCCAATTTCCACCAAATTTCACATTGATCCTTCTGTTAAAATTCAGAAACCACTTAGCCGAATTCCACCAAATTTCACATTGATCCTTCTGCTGAAATGTGTTTGATAGTTTATTCAAATGATCATGCTCCATTGACTGTCAGGCTCATATATTCTTCTTCAAAACTAAGAACTGTTCAAATGATGATATTTTCATTAGTTGCGATGATAGGACTGGCAAAATGTTGCATAACATCTGCATGTCTGCAGTGGCTATGTCACTCAGGTGAGCGAATTGTGGCCCGTGGGCCTCTTGTTTTAGCATAGCGCGATATAGGGATCTGGTTTTCCCTCTGTTTGTTCGTCCATCAGTCTGTCAACATTTGCATCAACCTTAACTTCGACCCTAATGTTCAAGCTCATTTCCCAAGAACTATAAAGGCCACACTGGGGATACAACTTGGACATCAATATCCATATTTGACCGCAATCTATATTTCACATTTCACCAACTTTGTAAATTTGCATCAACCCTAGTTTCAACTTTAATGTTCAAGTTCATTTATCAAGAACTACAATGGCTACAGTGATGATACTTGGTATAAGCTTGCACTTAAAGATGTCAACTCAAGACAGCAGTATCCATATTTGATCTCAACATATATTGCACAGTTCACCCACTCAGGAACTTTGCATCAACCCTAGCTTCAACCTAATGTTCAGTCTCATTTCTCAAGAACTACAATGGCTACAGTAATGATACTTGCAGGGTTCAAATTTAACTTTCCTGACAGCTTGCTAAAATTAGCAAGTAGCATTATTTTTTACTTGCTAAACCTTTCAGCCACTTGCTTTTTCATACTTATAAACACTGTTAAATGTGGCTTTAAACCTTTGCACTCCGGGTAAAAATTTCAGCAGACATTTTAAAATATTTTTCTTATTTTTCCCAGAAAACAGGTTTTGACATTACATGCAAATTGTCTCCATAGGAGACAATTTGCATGTAATGTCAAAACCTGTTTTCTGGAGACAATTTGCATGTAATGTCAAAACCTGTTTTCTGGGAAGAATAGGAGACAATTTGCATGTAATGTCAAAACCTGTTTTCTGGGAAAAATAAAAAAAAGTATAGTCATTGCTTTTGGAAAAGAAATTGCAAAACTTTAGCAACAGTGCCTCAGGTTCCACAATTAAAGAGAATCTTTCCAACTTGCTAGAATTAGCAAGTGATGGAAATTGCAGCTTGCTTTTTGAGGAAATTAACTAGCATTTAGCAAGTTAGCAAGTGCTAAAATTGATCCCTGACTTGGTATAAGCTTGCACTTTGGGATGACAACTCAGACAGCAGTATCCATATTTGACCTTGACCTATATTTTACAGTTCAGCGACTTCGTAAATTTGCATCACTCCTAAATTCGACCCTACTGTTCAAGTTCATTTCCTAAGAACTATAAAGGCTAGTGATGATACTTGATATAGGCTTGCACTTAGGGATGGCAACTTAGACAGCAGTATCCATATCTGACCTCAACCTATATTTCATACTTCACCAACTTTGCTCGCTAGTAGGTGCAACATAGACTGCAGCAGAATTCTTGTTAACGCTAAGCATTCTGGGAAAAAAACTGCAGCAGAAGAAATTTTGAAAATGAAATATATTTTTTTTTTATATATATATTTTTTTTCAGAAAACAGGTTTTGACATTTCATGCAAATTTTCTTCATTGGAGACAATTTGCATGAAATGTCAAATCCTGTTTTCTGGGAAAAATAAGAAAAATATTATCGATTTATTGTCTGCTGAATTAGCTCGGAGAGTTGTAAAGGTTAAATGGGAAATGTAATCATTTCAGCTCTCATTTCAGCTCCCCTAGCAGGAGATCAAAAACCAGAAAGCAAATATGCAGTCCCAGAAAACAAATTATTCTCCGCAACAACTGAAGGAATGGTTTCTGCTCCAGCAGCCCCTGTCTCAGTGTCCACTTTATCCCTCCCTAGTTCCGTTGAGATTACGCCGGTTACAACATACTCATCAACATCTGTGGAGAGTGAGTCGAGTGGAAGGGTCCGAAGACAGAGGGCAGGGTGAGTATCATAGATTAATAGGATCTATTAATGGGATAAAGCACTGCCCTTGACAAGGCATGTTTTATCATAGATTAAGGGTCATTTATCATAGATTAACAGGGTCTGTTAACAGGATAAAGCCTGGGCCATGATGGCTAAGTCGGACACACTGATGATCAGGAGGTTGTGTGACGTGGCTGATCCCCACTGGGTCAGGCATCATGCTTTCGTAGAGATTGATCATGAAGTATTTTCTGTGGTCATTCTCTCCCTTCTGCTGATTCAAGAAGGGCAGTTGTCACTGTCTTACTAAAGAATATGCACAAATACTGGTTAACCAGGAAAAGTGTAGTTGGGTTAACTGACCAGCTCAACATGATCATAATGGGTTGACTAGTCCATAAAACCTCAACATTTAATAAAAGAATAAGGCACTGCCCTTGATAAGACACATTTACCATAGATTTAGGCATGTTTATCATAGATTAAGAGGGCCTATAAACAGGATAAGGCACTGTCCTTGACAGGGCTTTCCAGATAAGGCACGTTTTCAACCCAAAATTATTGATATTTGTCTTATTTCTCTACGAAAATATATTTTATGGTACACATAAGAAGCGCCTCAGTGAGGTGCTTCCAATAAGTGCCCACAACATGATTTTGGGATAAATAAGAAAAATGTTTTGAGTGTAATGCCAATGCCAGTGCTTTGTGACGTGCAACAGCTCTTTCTCTACTCTTGTAGAGATGAGCTGAAATATATGGACAACCCTCTATACCGATACTCGGTACAACGACAAAATTCGTTATAGTGACAATTTGACTGTCACGAAATCTTTGCTTAATAGGTACATTTAATCACATATTAAGCAAGGATATTGCATTTCATACTCAGTGAGGCGATTCTAACAAATATCCAAACCATATGTACTAAGAGGAAATAACAAAACAAGACCTTTCTTACATTATTTACATATCAATCTGCTCATTAAGTATTCTGTACAACAGCAAATTTATTTTAATGGCGGCGTCTTTGGGAACAAATGTTGTCATTGTAACGAGAGTTCACTGTATTAACGGCAAATTCAGCAGGTGATAGATTGATGATATTATTCTTATTGTTTCCCAGAAAATAACCATTGACATTTCATGCAAATGCCTCTGTAGGAGACAGTTTGCATGAAAAGTTAAAAGCCAGTTTTCTGGGAATAATAAAAAAACATTTCAAAATGTTGTCTGCCATAATTTCTCCCAGCATGCTAAGCATTAACAGAAAACTTGAACATTTTGAGTGGAAAGCCAACACCAGTGCATAGTGTAATGCAATAGCACTGAAAGGGAAGTAGAACACAAAATCAGCATTATCGTTCCTCTAGTGGACCTGTGTCTCTTTCAGATCTCTGGATAAAGAAAAGAAAACCAAGCGGGCTAGAGTACCAACATTAGCGGCAAACAAGGCTAACCACATGAAAATGATGTTGAATCAGGACTCTGGCGAGTCATCTCCCCCTGCTGTCCGAAGATCTCGAAAAAAGTCTGAATCCATTAGTATACCTGTAGTTACCTCAGGCAATAATCCCAGTCTTGGGTAAGTTACTTTCAGTACACAACGATTTATGAAACTGGGTAGACTTAGTAGATGTTTTGTCATTTCTGCCAACGGAGAAACTTTTGCGACTTCTTGTTTACTTTACTGCATGCCAATTCCCATCTAAAAGGGTGTCTTTTCTATAAGGAAAGAATCTGTGCCCTCTGGAATTTGCTCTAAAAAGGGATCTACTCTAAAAGGGAAGAATTTGGTTCCCCTGGGAGCAAATTCTTCCCTTTAAGAGTAGACCCCTTTTTCAGAAGGGGTAAAAAACAATTTCCAAGGAGTTGCATCCCCTCCCCTGAATGTGTATCGATTTGCCTTAATGATTATCTTGTTAAGTTTAATTACATAGCTGTAGAATAGATGCATTTTTTCAGCCAAACAATATTGATATTTTTCATATTTCTGTTAAAAAATATACATGTATGTTAATTCTGCACCAGAAGCCCATGACAAGAGTACCCTCAATATGTATGTTGAGAAATAAAAAATCTGTATACCTATGAATTGCCGCATTTACCCTAAGTATTCAGACATCTCAACTCCTTACCATACTTGTTCTAAAATTTGAACACTTGGAAGGGTCCTTAAACCCAAATCAAGAAAAAAAAAAATATATATATATATATATTATCCTAAGTAGTCAGGCACATCAACACCTTACCACACTTGTTCTAAAATTTGAACAAGTACAATTTACTACCCATTGTTGTGTCGAAAAATTGCTGAATGATTTACAGTGTTTACCCTGATGAGACACTGTGTTCTGTGGTATCTCATTTTGGTCTACACTACTTGCTTAGGCCTGTCTGTCCAAATACATACCTCCCTTCCGCTGATTCAAGAAGGGCAGTTGTCAGTTTCTGGCGAAAGAATGTGCACAATACTGGTTAACCGCTTAGAGGACTAAGCCTGCCCAGTAAACGTGTGGTTAGGTAAACTGACCGCGCTCAACATGACCCCATTGGGTTGACTGGGCCGTAAAACCTCAACACAAACAAACAAAACCAAATACATACAGTAAATACAGTAATGTAGGCAGTAGCCATTTTGGCAACCTCAAATTCTGTTCTGGCCTTCTAAAATTTTTTACTGAAAATCCTGGCTGTGTTACACGTATGTATCATGTTTTATTTTACAGTACACAGAATGTGAACTTATTTGGAGGAGAGCCACAGTTTCAGAATCCAATTTCCAGGTCATCTTTCGCTCCAGGTGAGAAATCATTGGGCATAGAAATAGGTCACTGTGACTTCTCATGAAAATAGGTCAAAGGTCAGATTCATTTATCAGTCCCTGCATACTAGGGCCTTCAGTGTGAAAACAGATTCACACTCAATGAATCTTTGCTTTGTAGGGAAAGTGGTAAATCACAGTGGCTCTTTAATGTGTGAAAAAAAAGGCATATGGGGAAACAGGAGTCTGGTTATTATAGAAGCATTGACATGGCTGTTTAGCAATTCTAACCTTGATTCACTAATTCCTGGATTTGAATCCTGCTAGAGGCAGGCCTAAGCTTATATATGTAACTGTATTACACATTCATTGCAGCGCCATTCTTTTTCACCCTTTCATTGCACACAGCCTTTCATTATCACCTCCATCATCTCGATATGACTTAAATACTGTTGAAAGTAGTTGCGGTCATGGTACCAAAGCCGTAATCCAAAATCATAAATCCATAAACGAATGACGAATCAGAATGTTCAGACCAACAGACATGGACCCCAGAACAAAGGGTGTAATCAGGCGTCCGCGGATAGTAAGCATTACTTGGTAAGCAAGCTTCGCCCACCATGCCCATGGGCCTGAACGAAGGAAATATCGGTAGAAGCATATGTCCGGGATTTGGGAAGTCTACTTATGGCGCGTCACTGGCAAAAACATCAGAAACAATTCTGGAATTGACATAAAACACCACTTCATCATCATGTGGTTGTTATGCATAGGTCTAGATAAGAGTAGGTATCAGAGAATTTTTTTTTCATTTCTCTGCAAAAACATGTTATGGATACTCATTGGAAGCACCTAGGAGTACCCACAATAAGTGTTTTTGTGGAGAAATAAGAAGAAAAATATCAGTACTTTGGATTGAAAAAGGCATCTTATCAAGAGCTATGGTTATGTATAATGAATCAAAGTACAATATTTAGCCTATATATTAGGACACCTTAACCTACCATACTTTTCCTAAAAACTAAACTAGTCCATTTTACTACTTATTATGTGTCTGAAAACTGCTGGATGAGTGACAAACAGTGTAGATGCAGATCAGATGCTGCACTTTGCGGCATCTGATCTTGGTCTCTACTTTTTGCTCAGACCTGCCTGAGTCAAATTACGAAGTTTAAAATTATGTGTACTCATTAGTACGGTAGATTTCCTATTAATTCGAACACACTAATAATTCGAACACCCCTTATTGTTTTGAAATCACTTCCCGAAATTTGCTCTATTAGTTCGAACAGTCCTTTAATTTTTTAAAACTGATTTTTAAATAGTTCGAACACATGAAAATTTAATGTTAATTAATCCATTAATATATTTAATAAATCGGTTCACCCACTCTCTTTCTTATGGTTTGTAAACTGTACATGTATATCGTTAAAATCTGCTACTGAGACAGTGATTTTTACACAAAAAAATGTCTCAGAAAATTCAGACCCATCTTATAAAGGAAGTCTTGGGCCATATCAGTATTTTTTGCAAAGTCCGGTGGTGCCACAGTCACAGAAAATGCCGATTATCGAACCAGAAGAAAGCTATAATGATATTAACCTAAGAAACTTCCCCTGTTCCCTTGACAGAAATTTACTAATACATACTAATAAAATCATAATAGATTCCAAAATATTATCCATCCCCAAAGATTCAACACTAAAACATAAATATTATTGAAAAGACGTTCTTTTCCTTACAATGTACACCAGAATTTCGAAAGTAATTAAACAGACTTTTTGGACTGGTCCATTAGGTAAAACTGGCAAGGAAATAAGACGAAAGAAAGCATTTAATATTTAACACTCTGAGTAAAATTACAACAGACAGCATTTAGGAAAAATCATGTCTCATTTAGAGGGTCCTTATCTGAGATTTTCCGAAATTTCAAATAGTTCGAACAGTGCGTTTTTTCCTGAAACTGATTTTCTAATAATTCGAACATAGGGATCAATATTTATTTTTTACCTGTTCAAACTTATAGGAAATCTACCGTAGTGGCTCAGCAAGGAAATAAGAAAACATTTATCTGGATACCCTGCTTATTTGGAAGCATGCTTTGGCTGTTCAAAGATGCGTGATTGAATGGTGATCGGGAGGTCGCGGGTTCGATTCCCGCCTGTCCGACTGGTGATCAGGAGGTTGCGGGTTCGACCCTTGCCTGGTCCGGCAACAGTCTTTCATGGAGATTGATCATGAAATATTTTCTAGGGTTATTCTCTCCTGCTGATTCAAGAAGGGCATTTGTCAGTTTATGGTAAAAGAATGTGCACAAGTACTGGTTCACTACTTAGAGGACTAAGACTGCCCAGGAAAAAGTTGTTAGGTAAACTGACCACACTCAACATGACCTTAATGGGTTGATAAGGCCGTAAAACATCAACAAAAACAAATGGTCCAGGTCCTGCAGCATTCTTTCATGGAGATTGATCATGAAATAATTTGTATGCTCAAATAATTTCTATGCTCATTCTTTCCCTTTCACTTATTCAAGAAGGGCAGTTATCAGTTTCTGGCAAATGAATGTGCACAAATACTGGTCAGCCACATAGAAGAAGACTAAGCCTGCCCAGGAAATGTGTAGTTAGGTAAACTGACAGGCTCATCATGACCTAATAGTGTTGACTGAGCCATAAAACTCCAAACCTACAAAAAATTGAACTCATCTCAACTCAGCTCCGCATGAGTGTATAAATACAAATAAGAGAATTATCCAAAAATATGGTCAGAAGGTGCATTTTTGCAGCATCTAATCTGGGTCTACACTGTTTGCTCTGGCCTGCCTGATCCAAATTTAATGTAAATACAGTACTTCTACTATACAATTTGACTGTTCAAAAGTATTTCTTATTGCAGGTGATGCTGGTTCCCTTTCTACACTTTCCACTTTGGCTACGCTGACACAGAATGCAAACCCAATACTGCTGGGCTCAGGTATATATATTTTTTTTCAATCTGAAAACACTGTAATGATTAACCCTAGTCCTGTTGAATCCGGAAATATCCTGCCTTTGCAAACAATGTAGATCCAGATCAGTTGGCTTCTGATCTGGATCTGCACTGTTTGCCATTAAGACTGTGAATTTATTTCAACAATCTGTATCAAGTAATCTGATAGGCTGAAAATTAGAAGTGGGCATGGCATCTTAATTTATTCAGCATGACAAGGGTTAAGGGGCATTCATGCTTTTGAGTGGGGTTCTGAAAGGGGTCTAGGAGAATTGATACATGTTTGGCGAGGCAATGCTTTCAAAATTGATTTGCCTGAAGGGGTCTACTCTAAATTCTTTCCTTTTGGAGTAGATCCCTTTTCAGAATGGGATTGATGTGCATGAAAGCAAACAAGTCACAAAAGTTGTCTCCCTTGTAAAACTTCTCCAAATATCTACCAAGTGTATCCAGTCCCCTTAAAATCAAAAACACCATCTTTTAAATTTTAAATAAATCTTTCCTACGCACATTTGAGAATTGATCCAAGAATAAATTCTATTGTTTGAAACAGTTACTGCTATCAAGGGAGGTAACTTATGAAGTGTCTAAACAAACTACATGCCTCAGTGATAAAATTCAAGACATTTTTTATTTATTTCTCTTATCAACATATGCAAACTAAATTAGTGTGTAAAAAGTGTATTTCTATGCCAATTTTTCAAAAGTCATCAAATTATTTGTAGAGGCAAGTTTGCTAAGTACTGTTTCCTCTTTATAAAGAATGATCAAAATTTTATACAAAATGAAAAAAAAAACAATGTATATGTCGAGGCATACACATACAGATGTTTTGATGGACCTGTCATCATAAGGCCCCCAGCTTTGAAACACTTAGGGGCATATTTCTTTTGCCTTATCTATAACTTATGGTTTAAAATTTAAACTAACTGCTGGCATCTTGAAATTTCTAATTGAATTGGCCATGAAACATTAGCACACAAAAATTTTTATCTGTTTCATGCCACTTGCATTTTCAAGGTATGAACTTGTTTTGAAAAATTAGAGAAATCTTTGTATTTTGCTATGTATAGAACCTGTCTCTAGATCACAATATTTGGGCTTATTGAGTTGCACCCCTTTTTCAACTTTAATATTATACATTTTCTCCAGATATATAACTGATTAAATGTTTGTTTCTGAGATTTTACATTATGAAAACATGCCTATTCAAATATATAGAAAATTTCACCTCCAAAAACTGAAAATTTTCAGATAAAAAACCCTGATATTTTCCATATTTCTGCTCAAAACATATATTGTTGGTACTCGTTAGAACTGCCTCGGCGAGGCGGTTCTAACGAGTACCCAAAATATATGTTTTTGAGCAAAAATAAGAAAAATAATATATACCCCTGTAAACCCCAATTTTACTATATAAAAGTGGGGTTCAAGGGGGTCAAAATTATATAGGCGTGTTTTCGTGATGAGAAATAAAAACTTATAATATTGGGAGCAGTCTGATCTGGGTTAGGACTATTTGCATACGGCTTTTGTGTATGAAAGTTTAGGAAATTTACCGTTTTCTTGTGTTGCAGGAATAGAGACTGGAGAGAAGCTAACAAATGGACCTTTAATAGGACCTCCAAAAGTATTTCCTAGTACTCTCAATTCTTCACCTAATAAACCAAGGTAATTTCCCATTCGGAAGTGTGCATGTACAGTCAAACCTGTGTTAATCAAGCACCAAAAAAGCCAAAACTTCGTTATTAATTAAGACAGATGCTTGCTTAATACAGGTAAATTACCCCTTTTCACAGCTCTTAATAAGATGCTTTTTCAATCCAAAAGTATGGAAATTTTTTATTTCTCTACAAAAACATATATTATGGGTGACTCATTAGAAGCACCTCGCCTTGGCAAGGCACTTCAAATGAGTACCCATGTTTTCATGGAGAAATAAGGAAAATATTTACCTAAAACCCACACTTATCTAGACATTTACCTTATTTTCTTTCTATGAGACATGCAAAACTGGCCATTAAATACAGGTGATTGCTTTAGAGCTCCAGATAAGCAAGGGTATCAGACAAATATTTTTCTTATTTCTACTCGAAAACATGTTTTGGGTACTCATTAGAAGTGCCTCAGCAAGGCGTTTCTAATGAGTCCCCCACAGTGTATGTTTTCAAGCAGAAATAAAATACTACCCATACTTTATGGTTAAAAAAGCACCTCATCTGGAACTGTGGCAGATAGATTTGAATGTTCCATTTCCGAAATATTTTAGGTGCATCATTTAAAAAAGGGCATATGCACATAGTTATGGCCCAGATCACATGTCATGATGTGTGCAGTCTGATCAGGGCCTTTACTTACCACTTACAGAATCAGTGAATGATAGCTCAAGATAAAGCCCTTTTTTTTCTGAAAAGTACTGATATTTTTCTTATTTTTCTACAAAATCCTGTGTTGTGGGTAGACATTAGAAGCGCCTTAGTGAGGGACATCTACTGAGTACCCACAGCATAGGTTTTCCTGGAGAAATAAAAAAGATAATCATAGCTACAGATAAGAGGGGGTATCCACATAATATTTTTCTTATTTCTCCACGAAAACATACGTTGTGGGTACTCATTAGAAGCGCCTCGGCGAGGCGCTTCTAATGAGCACCCACAACATATGTTTTCGTGGAGAAATAAGAAAGATGTCAGCATTTTTCGGATGAAAAAAAGCGCCTTATCTGGTGCTATGGATATTTACCAGCTACGCTCTTGTCTAGAGTTATTTATACTGTGATTACTGTATGATATATCGACATTTTGTAAAGTCCCTTTTTGTTTTCTCAAGTTACAGCTTGTATGGTTTCATTAAGAAATAAGATAAAATGTCAAACTTTTTGGTTGAAAAAGGCTTTTAACTGTTACTACTCTCTGGGCTTATTCAGCTGACGACAGATTAGTGATAGTTTTTTCTAATTTTTCCCAGAAAACAGGATTTGACATTTGATGCAAAATTGTCTCCATTGGAGACAATTTGCATCAAATGTCAAATCCTGTTTTCTGGGATAAATAAGAAAGATATTTTACTTTGAGTGCTAAGGGTTAATATCTCAATATAAGATTAGGTAACCATATACTTTACAAAAACATTGCCGGCCTCGGTGGCTCAGTTGGGTGCTCCGTCCGACTGGAGACCAGGAGGTAGCGGGTTCAACCCCTGCCGAGGTCGGCAACATTCTTTCGTTGAGATTGATCATGAAATATTTTCTACGGTCATTCTCTCCCTTCCGCTGATTCAAGAAGGGCAGTTGTCAGTTTCATGCAAAAGAATCTGCACAATACTGGTTAACTGCTTAGAGGACTAAGCCTGCCCAGTAAACGTGTGGTTAGGTAAACTGACCGCGCTTGACATGACCCCATTGGGTTGACTGGGCCGTAAAACCTCAACACGAAACACAAACAAAAACATGGTTTCTCATTAGAAGTAAATATCCGCGCTTTATGATGAAAAAAGTCTTTTATCTGGAGTTAGGGCAATGAGAGCTAAACTGTTGGGTCACCAAGCTGTGTCCATTTCCATCATGTGGTATGAGAACTGGATCACAAAGTCTGAACTGTTTGCTTTGGTGAGTTTCCTTAAATGATGCTTCATCCAAGCTGCCTTTAAACCATAACTCTTACAGTGTTGAGAAAAACTGTAGCAGATAACTGTCTAAATTTTTTTTTTTAAACAAATTGATAGTCAGTGAAAATAAGGCTTGACATCTCATGTGAATCCAGATGATTCACTTGAAATGTCGGATGTTATTTCCTCTGAAAAACAATAAAAAAAGGAATTTTTAAAATGTCGCCTGCTGCAGTTGGGAGTTGCATTTTAAGATTTAATTGCTGAAGAAAATATGGCTTTACATTTCATGTAAATTATCAACTTATGCATACAGGGAAGGTTCTTATAAGTTTGCATGTCCATACAGACTGGTTGTGGTCCATATTGTTTTGATACAACAGTGTATCTAGTGCAGAGGACACATTAAGGAGGAGTATTTTGTTAATTGACCAAAGCTCCAGATAAGGCACTTTTTTTCAGTCGAAAAGTTCTGAGTTTTTTCTTATTTCACTACTAAAACATATGTTGTAGGTACTCATTAGAAGGGCCCTGTCCAGGGCCTTCTAATGAGTACCCACAATATATATTTTCATGGCGAAATAAGAAAAATATGGTGTGGATACCCCAGTGATTTTTTTAGGCATGCATCTTGCGTCCTGTACGCATAATTCCACCAGAGGACGCAAAAAATTAGCCTTGGTGAGTCCCGTGGACTCATAAAATTCTCGAATGTACGCACGTTTTGCTTCTTGAAATCTACTTTCATTTTCGGAAAAAGCGAATGCGCAAGCGGTGTTTCAGTACTGTGTTTGGTAAAAGCCAATACTGAAAAGCGTCGTTTCTCTATGGTACACCGATTCTACCTATACAGTCAAAAATCAATACCAAGTTGTCCAGTACCGGAGGAAACCATAGCGGACACTAAAGTATTGGTTTTTAGTCTGTTGAGAACTTTTATCGTAACACCGACATTGACATTGCAATTGTCAACAGGAAACAGCGTTTTTTGTTTCTTTTTCTTTTTTTTTTTTTTTTTTTGAAAGAAGAAAAAGATGCACCCTAAAAAGATAATAAAACAATAAAACTAGACCCCTTACAACAAACGCTGTTCAGTCTGCTATGTCAGCAAATCAGACTGACACGAAAGTCTGTGACTGCCGATGATGGCGATCTCGATAACGGAAACCCTCAGTTCCAAACTGAACCCACAAAGCAACAGACAAATAAAAGTCTCTGCTTTGTAATACGGTCTAGTCAAAACAGACAAAATGTCTGTCCTTAATTATGTATCACAGGTATTTGATCATTTGTCCCAAAAACTGAAGTTTTATGAAAACATTTTCATAAACCTGTAGGTGAAAACATTTTCTTAACACTTCTGTTTTAATAGAGAGTGGTACTATAGTTTCATATTTCTCAGAAAATTTTCTGGAAAGAATTAAAGCAACTCAGTCACCACTATTTACTTTTATTGCACATCTAATTAAAATACTAAGAAAGTAATTATAAAACACTGTTACACAAGTTTAAATGAAAAGTCTAGGACACAACAAAATATTTTGCCACGAGTCCCAGGCTGGATGCATAGTTTGAGTTTGGGATGCATGAATTCTGGACCTAGCGAGTCCCAGGACCCAGAAAGGCAGAATTGTAAAAAAATCACTGATACCCCCTCCTATCTGGAGCTATGTAATTCTACAGGTGGGATATTTTTTCTTATTTGTCCATAAGTACAAACTTTAGGAGGTGTATGGTAAAGAGTTATGGGTGTCTGAATAATTATTGTAAATACAGTACATTTACCTTGTGTATTTGATAGTGAGACACCAGGAAATATGGAGGAACTATTAGAGAGACAGTGGGAACAGGGATCTCAATTTCTCATGGAACAGGGACAGCATTTTGACAGTAAGTAGTTTGTGTGACAAAAATACAGAGTAAATATATATATGAGATAAATAAGCTCATCTGTAAAATGCAAACTCTGTTACAGTATTTACCCTAAGTTTTGGGACAGACTTTCTTAGCAAACTGTGTGCAGTGGCATAGCCAGAACAGAATTATTTTTATGCACACTCGGGGAAAAATCTTGAAAACTATGCCTGGAATTGCCCCCAAAATAGGGGCTATTCTTAAAGGAAAGAATTTGCTCCCAGAGGGAGCAAATTCTTTCCTTTAAGAACAGCCCCTATGGTAAGGAGCAAAATATTTGATGTTAATGCCGCTTTATTATAAATATTTTTCTTACGTATGTTACTCACAAGCATAATGTGCATAATGAGCGCTATGCCTATGGTGTGGACACAGATCAGAGGCAGCAGAATATGGCATTTGATCAGGGTTCTCACTGGTTGTCACTCATCTAGCAATTTTTAGATGGCAACAGGAAGTAAAATGAACATTCATATTTTAGGTCAAGTATAGCAAGGAGGTTTGGTATTTAGGTAGATAAGGTAAATAGTAACCTAGAGCTTTTTTTTGTACTGTTTTTATGCCCCCCCACCATTTTCAATGGGTGGTGGGGGGGGGGGGGGTGGGGTGGGGTATATAGTATCACCAGTGTCCGTATGTACATCCGTCCCGTCTGTCTCGTAGGTAACAAATGGTTTCCGTTCGATATCTTTTGAAAAGATTGGTGTATTGGCTTGAAATTTTATACACAGGTACATAATCATAAAATATAGGTCAAGTTTGATTTAGGGTAAAATCCACCAGTTATCATGAGAGTTTTGGCCCTTTTTTAATTTGAAAAATGGTTTCTGTTCTATATCTTTTGAAAAGATCAGTGTATTGGATTCAAATTTTATACACAGATATATAATTATAAAATGTAGGTCAGGCTTGATTTAGAGTAAAATCCACCAGTTATTTTGGGAGTTACGGCCCTTTTTCAGTCTTAAAAAACTTCACGTTTATCGATATTGGAGAGCTCTCATATGGGCGGTTGATGGGCTAATTACAATAATTATTTGAATTATTACCCCTGATAAATGTTCAGAATTGGTTTAACATGCCATAACTTCCTTATCATCTGATTCAAACCAAATTTTTTAGTGGCTTGAATACAGCTTCACTTTAAAAGGATATTTACATGTTAGTTCTGGCATGAGGAATAACTCTTGATGTAGGTTTGGTTCAAAAACAATGTTGTGTGTGTCAGTTCTGGTCCCTGATAAACATTAAAAATTTGCTTCTTTTCGATAAATTTGAGCTTCATCTAGATCAGATGATTTTCTTACTTTGACATACATGAAAGGGACCGTGCCATGCAAAAACATATCTTTGGGCATATGCAGAGAGCGAAGGCCCAGATCAGACTGCACATCTGTGCAGTCTGATCTGGGCCTTCCCTGTCCTCTAACAGAATTGTTGGATACTTCAGAATGTATGAATGAAGAGAAAAGGCCCTGATGATACTTTGTGCATGTGCAGGATTATCTGAATTTGCACATTTTGCAGATTGAAGGCACTTTTCACCTCATGTGGCCCAGATGTATTATTTGCACAGGATATCTTGTTAGCTTTGCTTACCATGTTTAAAGTTTCAATACATAAAAGAGGTGGGGTAGTACATAGTGCTTTGTGGTGCTTTCAGGGTCTACTTGAAAGCAAAGAATTTGCTCCCTTTTTTAGAAGGATGGCAAAAAGAATTTTGACTTGCCTCTCCTAACAGTGTATGCAGTTAAGGCTGGCTAATGGAATCCAAAATGGTAATCGATTACCAGTCCTGTCACTCTGATTAATAATCGATTAGTAATCATTGAAGATACTGTCATAAATTTGACCTTCCTCATTTGCTTTCTGATCATGATCCTGACAAGATTTGTACAATTAAGCCATTCTAATAAGATCATAAATTTCTTTTAAGTACGAAAGATCAAAATTAAAATGGAAAAGACAGGAACAAGCTTTGAATTTGGTGCAAAAATAGTATTATATAGTTGTTAAATAATCAATTATTAGGAAGGGTGTATCGATAATGTTTTTTCTTGTGTTTATTGATAAATTAGTTGATTAAATGAGTAATTGCATCAGCACTATATCCAGTCTTCTTAAGTTTTCATGGAGAAATGAGGAAATGATACATTTGTTGTTGCTTTCAGTTGCTTCATTACTGAATTGTCTACATCAGTTGAAGTCAGAGAATCGCCGTCTTGAGGACTATATCCAGAAATTGATCTCACGACGAGACCATCTTTTAGCAATTAATGCCAGACTTTCTCTACCATTTTCATCACCCAATGACACTCTCAGAACAAATGATGTCATTTCATCAGGAGATGAAGGATCAGAAGAAGTTAATGTTACTGTACGTAATATGTGTTTAAATTCACATAAAACAAGCATAACTCGAGATAAAGAGGGGGTATCAGAAAAGTAGTTTTCTTATTTCTCCAGGAGAACATATGTTATCGGTACTCATTAGCAGCATCTTAGTGAGCTGCTTCTAATGAGTACCACAACATATGTTTTTGTGGAGAAAGAAGAAAAATATTGACACGTTTTGGTTGAAAAAAGGGTCATATCGGGAGCAATGAATAAGTTACTGTATTTGCCTTAAATATTGGAACCTTTTTAACTCCTTACCATACTTTTCCTAAACATTTGAAGGTCCATTTCACTGCTTGCTGATGTTTCAAAAACTGCTGGATGAATGACAAACAGTGTAGACCTTGATCGTCAGTTTGAATGTACACAAGTACTGGTTAACAGCTTAGAGGATTAAGTCTTCCCAGGAAAAGTGTGGTTAGGTAAACTGACTGGCACAATATGACCTTAATAGTGTTGACTGGGCCATTAAACTCCAAACAACAAACCATGATCAGAAACCACATTCTGTGGCATCTGACCTGGGTCTGCTATGTTCACTCAGGCCTGTCTGCTGGAATATTAAGGGTAAATACTGTAACTTCCTTATAGCGATGAATCTTTGCAGAAAACAAAGTAAGTAAAAGTAAAACAAATGATAAAAATAAAATAAACATAACCCATTTTGAACGTCAGAGTTTTGTTCCTGGAGCAATTTGTATATTTATACTGAACTTGACTGACTTTGGCTTGGCCCACCGTGGTTCAACTATTGGTTTTCATTTACTCTGGCACCCTGCAAACCCATACTGTCAGATAGAATTTTCTCCTCACATCGAGATATTCTACAGGATTGGGAATTTCTGCAAGCAGGCAGCAAAGGTCCTGATGAGACTGAATGCGCTTTGATCAGGGCCTTTTTTGTCTGCATATGTGCATATTTAGGTCCCTTTTCTAATGCTATATCTTCTTATTGAAAAAATATTTTTGTTCAGATCAGTGCATTTTTACGTATAAAAAAATCTGCACATTACCTCGCTGAAGGAAGGTTCATGAAAAATACACAAGATTGAAGCTAAAAAAACACACACAAAAAGGATCTGTCACTGTTTAAAGTGAGCTTAAGTTCTCAAATCAAGGATTTCCATTGATGTTAGTGATGACTAGGGCAAAAATTGCTTTAAAATTTATAAAACAGTGCTGCAGGAATTGTAAAATGTTTACAGGCCTATTGTAATTATGTATATTGGTTTAATAAATTTGCATATTTTTGATATATGTTTGATCACTATAGTTAATTGGGGCATTTTTACAAGAAATAGGGAAATGCATTGATTTACATAGTTCCAGATAAGATGGGATATCAGGAAAATATTTTTCTTATTTCTCCACAAAAAAGTTGTGGGTACTCATTAGAAGCACCTCGCTACATGTTTTCATGGAGAAATTGTAAAAATATCAATATTTTTGGGCTGGCCTCAGTGGCTCAAGCGGATGTGTGTCTAACTGGTAATCAGGTCTCGGGTTCAGTCCTCGCCGGGTCTGGCATTATTTTGCAGAGATTGATCGTGAAGTATTTTCTTTGCTCATTCTCTCCCTTCTGCTGATTCAAGAAGGGCAGTTGTCAGTTTCGGGCACAAATACTGGTTCACCACTTAGAGGACTGAAGTTACACAGGAAAACTGTGGTTAGGTAAACTGACCGGCTTAAACTGACCCTAATGAGTTGACTGGGCAGTAAAACCTCAACCCAATCAATCAATTAATACCTTTTGGTTGAAAAAAGCAGCTTATCTGGGGTTATGAATTTGGACGGCAATATCACAAAGTGATGAATGCTTATATGTGTATGTTTGTTGGCTGTATCTTATAGTTTAAACATATTTTATTGCCTCAAAAAGCAATGGGGTTGGGCTACAAGTTCTAACAACATTAGTTACAGACCGCCGGCTGTATCTTATATCGTATGTTCTTGTAATTGTAGGATGTCATTTCCAGTGGTAGTGGTGCCAGAAACAGCCCTGTTATACCTCATTCTTGTAGTCCAGCTCCATCAGGTTAGAATCAATATCCTTAGTCTATGTGACAAAGGGAAATAATTTGCATGAAATGTCAAAGCCTATTTTCTCACGAAAAATAAATAATTTAATCAATTTTTGTCATGTGCTGAATTTGCTCAGAGAGTGGTAAAGGTTAAAAAATGTGGAAATAGCAGACTCTTGTTTTATTGAGTTAATATTGAACACCACATGGATAAGGTATGTCCCCACTGACTTCAGGGATGCACATTTGGTTGCCTACAACTTCAGATTGAGTTGTAGTGTGGAAAATAGTGTTTCCAAGCAATGACATAGATGAAAACCTGGGCCCGGTTGTTCAAAGCGTCGTTAGCTTAACGAGCACGTTAAGGGTCATTTCGTTAACTGTTTTAGCGGATTCAATATACAATATTCTGACATTTTTTGCTGAAAAAATGTGAGTAGTTTTTGCACTGCAAAAGCTACTCACATTTTTTAGCAAAAAATTTCAGAATATTTGCGTATCACTCAATGTAAATTTTAACGAATCGTTAACTAACGACATCGTTAGCTTTGAACAACTGGGCCCTGATGTAATCTTAGTTGATTCATGTTTCCCTCAAGCGCTGCATCACACAACTTGAAAGGCATCTTATGAGGTTTATAAATTCTTGCCACTTTAAAAAAATATTTATGATTGTCTTGTTCAAAAGGCTCCTGCTGTTGGAAGTTACTGCTGATCAAGTTGGATGAATATTTTAAGTTCAAATTGTTTTCATTCGCTGGATGGTGGCTGGTGCATTGCACAGCCCGAAAGGCAGCCTATAAAATTTCTTAAGGTCTCTGCTTGAAAAGATTGTTTATCATTGTCTTATTCATCAGTTTGCCTTGCCAGTTACTGCTCATCGAGACAGATGGATCCTTATTTTGTGTAAGTTTCCATCAGTTGCTGGAAGGTTTTCAGTGTAGTGCACAACCCAAAAGACATCTAATGAAATTCACAAAATCTGAGGGTCCCCATTTGAAAAGATTGTTTATGGTTGTCTTGCTCATCTATTTGCCTTGGTAGTTACTGCGCTTGTACTAATTCACCTTAACAATAATGCAACCTTACATTTCAGTTATTTCCATTTTTCGCAGACAGCCAAAATTTAATTCCTGGAAATAACCTGAGGAATTTGTACTATTATTTTTCCTTGTTATGTAAAAGCCTTAAAAGCTTCATCATTCCATCATATTTATTTGTTTTTATGTATTTAATCTTGGGTACAATTAGAAGCAGTTATACTTTTCACAATACAACCCTGTAGTTTTGTTTTTAGTTTTGACCACTGATAGAGGTGATTACCTTAAATGAATACCCTTAGAGAGCTTTTTTTTTTATTATTATTATCATTAAATTGCAGCTTCCTCCCTCGTACCTACATGCATATTAACTGGAATAACCTAATCTGTACATGTAAATAGAGGCAATTTGATTGCTTCCCTTATACAATACTGGTGTTTTGCCTTCCTTGTGCAGGTAAAAGTAGATTCTGCTATTCCTTTTAGGGTATTTATGACTTCTGTTTTCTTTCTTTTGAAAGGATCACCCCATTCATCATCAGATATATCAAGAAATCCCAGCCAGCCATCACAGGTAAATATAACTGTATAAAATAAAATTTTAGTTTGACCATGCAAGTAACTTACTGAGTAAAACCAAAACAAAACAAAACAAAAAAAATACAACAGACAAGACCTTCAGATATGGTGTACTTTACATAGTAACAGATGACCAATTTGAAATATTTCCACCATTTCCTATGTAGTCTCCAAGCCTGCCTTGGTGGCTCAGTCGGATGAGTGTCTGACTGGTGATTAGGAGGTCATGGGTTCAATCCCTGCCAAGTCTGGTAACATTCTTTCGTGGAGATTGATTGTGATATATTTCTAACGTCATTCTATCTCTTCCGCTGGTCAAGAAGGGCAATTGTCAGTCTCTGGCGAAAGAATGTGCACAAGTACTGGTTAACCGCTTTGAGGACTAAGCCTGCCCTAGAGAAAGTGTGGTTAGGTAAACTGACCACGCTCGACATGACCCTAATGGGTTGACTGGCCATAAACCCTCAACACAAACAAACAATAATCTCCTATAGTTAGACATGATTCTTAAGAAATGTCAGTATCTGTTTCGGAGTTCGAGAGTTTGGGGGTGGGAGGTGGAGGGGTTTGGGTGGGGGAGGGGGGGGCGAGGAGTGGAATGTGTGTGTGGGGGGGGGGGGGGGGGGGGGATGAGAAAAAAGTATAAGAGATGCCTACATTTTAAAAAGGAATTAAGTACAAAGGAATCAGTTTGCTGTTTGCACAAATTCTTTACCTTTGAAAAATCCTGGCAGAAAATCTGGGCCCAGTTGTTCAAAACTAACGATGTCGTTAACACATCGTTAAAACCTGAGTCATCTAATATGGCATATATGCTAATATTTTTGCTTAAAAATGTGACTAGCTTTTGCATTTGCAAAAACCACACATTTTTTCAGCAAACATACTTGTGAATTAAATATTGTACTTACTGGAACAGTTAACATTCTGACCACTTACAAGTTAGTTAAGTTAACAACGCTTTGAACAACTGGGCCCAGATGTGTCCATTCACCCTAAATTTTGTGTTTTAAGGATTTAAAAAAGCGTAAACGAAACTTCTTGTGGTCAAAAACCTATTGTTTTGTAATTTGTATTATAATAATAAGTATGCGATTAGTGCATTGTGTCTTTCTTGGATTTCAATTTTATATCTCTTTCAATAGTTTAATTAAAAATGAAGTTCTGTACCCATAGTTTAGATTAAGAACAGTAATACAGCATTCTTTAGTTGGAGAATTTATATTGATATTGATCAGCTATAAGTGAATCCTCCACAAAACTGGTGACAATGAAAGAGAAGGCATTTTGCATGTACAGGATGATTAGAGTCTGCACATTCAGGGATGGGAAACTTCAGGATTAATCCGGATTTCAGGATTGAGAACTTTCATTTTAATCATGAAAAATCACTTTAACTCTTGTTCACAAGACCATCCTTTGTGTCAGTTTGTGTTATTTGCGTTAATATATGTCTGGAATAACTTAAAAAACTAATTGTTAGTTGCATAGCTCCAGATAAGAGGGAATATCCACATAATAATTTTCTTATTTCTCAATAAAAACATTTGTTTTGGGTACTCATTAGAAGTGCCTTGGGAGGTGGTTCTAATGAGTACCCACAACATACATTTTAATTGAGAAACTAGATCAGGCAGTCGATGGCATGCCATCGCAAATCCCCACGCTTCTGGCAGAAATTGCCCTTGTACCACACAGCATAGTTTTAAGCAACAAGGCAAAATTCTACTTGTATGTTATTCTACTCATCATTCCCTTCAATTTGATATGCTACATGACCATGTTGTGAGAAACTTAATTTTTGACACCGCCCCACCCCCCGTCCCACCCCAAAGGGTGTTCCTGGGGTCACAAAGTAAATCCCGTTCAATATGTTTTACATCTATCACTACTGAGTATATGTGCACATTTTCGCATAAAAATCTTTAAAATTGACTTTGAAATTGGAAGTTGTTAATATTTGACCTTTTGACCCCTCCCCAGGGCCCCTGGGGGCGGGGCCAAAAATAAACGTGCTCTTGCATGCCCCACTTGTGGAAGCAAGCCACTCAACATATTTGGTTGGATTCTGTCCAGTGGTTTGGGAGGAGATAACATAACGGACAGACCGACGGACAGACGGACGGAGGCGATAACAATATCCCCCGACACTTTTTCTAAAAAGTGTGGGGATAATAAGAAAAAATATTAGTAGTTTTTGGACAGGATTTCAGGATTGATAATTAGTCACTATTCTCACCCCTGACGTTTTGTATTGTTTGTTATTTGTACAGTTTGTATGTTCAGGATGATCGGAATTGGTATATGTACATTTTCTTTGTGGAGTCAGAATCTGCATATTTTGCATGTTTGGATGATTGAAATCTGCATACACCAGAACCTCTTTATAACACTATTGTTGGGGTCCATTGCATAAACCGTGTTAGTTAAAAAAAAACGTGTTGTATCCAGACAAAAATGTATAGATTATATTGAAAAATGACCATTTATGGTCATTTTTCAATATAATCTATACATTTTTGGGATCCATCTTTGAACCATGTTGTATCCAAAACCGTGTTATAAGGAACCATGTTATAAAGAAGTTGTAGTGTATTTAGCATGTGCAGGATGGTGAGATTCTGCACATTTTGCTTCTGCAAAATTATCGAAATCTGCCCATTTTCCACAACCTCAGAGCCAGTTCCCTTGCTAGATGCTGCTCAAATGGAGCTCTGGGTTTCTGAAGTGGACTCTTCCATTCTTGAATTTTGACAGGTCTGTTTTTGCATATGGGAATATCAGCCAAAACTCAAAAACAGAATATTAAACAATGTATATCCAGATGAGATGGCTCATTTTTTCGCAAATAATGTGGATTCAGTTAGACAGCTGATTGACCATATCTTATCAAAAACCATTTGTCTTTTCTGTTTCTGTGTTTTGTTCTCAAAAATGTACCCTAAAATTACATTTACACCCAAAAATTGGCCTGGCCTGTGCAACCGTCATAGTAAAGTGATTTTTTTGAATTTTTGTCTTAAAAAATATTTTTTACTGAATTTGCTGAATTTGAATTACTGATGTGTCATAACAATATTGTGAACATTTCAGAAAGATGGAACATGCAGAACTTGTTGAAAATCTGCCTCCAATTTACCTACCTTACAGATTTCAGCATTCCTTTTTACTATGGGAAAAAGTGAAAATATTTGATTTAAAAAAAAAAAAAAAAACAACGACTAGAACAAAACGACATGACCTCATTGGGTTGACTGGGCCATAAAACCCCAACACAAACAAACTCATGATACTGATAAAACTGTATTGATTATATTGCAGAGCCCATTAGTTCAGAGCAGAGTTGACTCGCCACTATTAACATCATCATTAGTTCAAAACAGAGTCAATTCCCCTTTGTTGACTTCATCTGCAGTTACATCTCATCACAGCAGCAGCCCCAGTACAGCCAAAGATTTAAAACAGAGGGATAAAACTTGAACATATCCAGATTGGTTCGTAAGAAAGAGGAGATAACTGTCTTGTACACTTCTGGAAGTCAAAGATGGATGGATTAGCTGTCAGGAGTTTTAAAACTAAAACAAGTTTTGATGTACATGTTATGATTGTTGAAGATAATTCATGAGATTACAAGAGATTAGGTGGAGAAGAAATACAGACCAGGCTTGCTATTCAGAAGGCAATAAGAATCAGAAAGGGAGCTTGTGTCCTGTGCTACTTACAGTCTGTGCTTTAACCCTTAAAGCTCCAAGCAAAATTGTGGCAGACGACATTCCATGCATAATTGTGGCAGACGACATTCAAAACTTTAGTTTATTAATTTTTATAGAAAAAAAAGATTTTTTAATTTTTTTTTTCCAGAGATAATAAGGCTTGACATTTCATGTGAATTGTCTGCCTGTGCAGACAATTCACATTAAATGTCAAGCCTTATTTTCTCTGACATAAGTAAATAAATAAATAAAAAAAAAAGACAAGTAAAAATAAAAACATTGTCTGCTGCAGTTGTGATTGGTACTAAAAGGGTGAACTGTTTGAATGAAATTCGACATGTGACAAATATTTTTCTTATTTCTAATTTGTTTTGAGAAAATGGGATTGGCACTTCTTTCATATGAAGCATCAAGTGTGGCTTTCTGGGATACAGAAGAAAAGTATCATGCATTTGCTATCTGTGAAATTCGTGATCAGCATACCAAGACTAAATTTTTCTCACCCATGTTTTCAGCCAGCTCCATAGCGCAGCCAGTATTGCATCTGAATGCAGATCCAGAGGTCGGGAGTTCGAACCCCAGCTCGGTCACATAACTTTCATGGGGATTGATCATGAAAAAATTTTTATGGCCATTCTCCCTCTTCCACTGATTCAAGAAGGGAAGTAGTCAGTTACTGTCAAAAGTATGTGCACAACAACTGGGCCCAGTTGTTCAAAGCTAACGACGTCGTTAGTTAACCATTCATTAAAATTTACATCGAGTGATACGCAAATATGCAGAAATTTTTTGCTGAAAAAATGTGAGTAGCTTTTGCAGTGCAAAAGCTACTCACATTTTTTCAGCAAAAAATACCAGAATATTGTATATTGAATCTGCTAAAACAGTTAATGAAATGACCCTTAACGAGCTTGTTAAGCTAACGACGCTTTGAACAACTGGGTCCTGGTTATTAACTGCTTAAGACTGCTTGGGAGCAGTGTGAGTAGGTTAAGTGAACACACTCAACATGACCCTAATGGGTTGACAGGGCTATAAAATCTCAACTGAAACAAACAACAAGTCACCTATGTTTTCATTAGTCTTTGGCATTCTGGATTTAACCCTTCTCTTGCTAAATGCGACATGCCCTGTCTTAGCAAACAGTGTAGATCCAGATCCATTGGCTTCTAAGAAGCCAACAGATCTGGATCTGCACTGTTTGTCATTAAATATGTGAATTTCTATCAAAAACCTGGATCAAGTAATCTGATTGCCTGGAAATTATGAGTGGGCGTGGCACCTTAATTTATTCAGCATGACAAGGGTTAAATATTTAGAAATGTTACCAAATATACTTTTCCTATTTGATACAAATACCATTAAAATCTTCACTAAAGGAGATGTTTTGAAAAATTGCACACATTATTTTCGGAAAATGTTCAACACACATACACACATGCACACGCACACTCACAGAGCAAAAGCTTTCCCAGGAAAAGTGTGGTTTGGTAAACTGACTTGTTCAACATGACCTTAAAATTGTTGACTGGGCAGTTAAACTCCAAACCAACCAACAAGTAATAAAAGTTACTTGATAACGTCGTCAACCCATTTAGGCCTAATGTTGTCTTCTTTCTTTGAAAATAGGACATTTTAATGAAGCATGGATGAGAAAAAACATTATTTTTCATTGAGTACCATAATGATCCTAATTATTGGGACAGACAGGCTGGAGCAAACAGTGTAGACCAAGATCAGACACTGCAGAATGCGGCATCTGATCAGTGTCTGTACTGTTTGCCACTCATCAAGCCATTTTAGACAAAACAACAGGTAATCGGATGGAGTCATTCAAATTTTAAGAGATATATGGTAAGGAGTTAAAGTGTCCCAATATTTAGGCTAAATATGGTAGGACATATTGATTTATGAGAGGAGAGTTCAGGCCCCGAGGTCATAAAACTTTTTTCATGCTCAACTCAACTGAATATGAAATTTCTCTTTGTCATAAAAATAAAAATACCAAAAATTTTAAACTTTTTTCATGCTCAACTCAGAGTTGAGCATGAAAACTCAGAGTTGAGCATGAAAGAAGTTTCAAAATTTTGTCATTATTTAAGATTTATAAACAAAACAGATTTCATGCTCAGCTGAGTGGAGCATGAAAAAAGTTTTATGACCTCGGGGCCAGGTTTCCCAATGTTTAGGTTAAATATGATAGAACACCATAGCTACAGATAACGGGGTATCCACAACATTTTTCAAATTTCATGATGAAAACATGGGTACTTGTTAGAAGCTTCCGGTGAGGTACTTCTAATGAGTTCCCACAACATGTTTTCGTTGAAAAATATGAAAACTATTAAATAAACACTTTTCCGTTGGAAAAAGCGTCTTATTTGGAGCTATGACTATATTGATTTATGAAATTTATGAGATAGAAGTGTGTAAATAGTGCCAAATTTCGCATTAGTAGTGCTAGAACTGTAGATAAAACATTTAAAACAGTTTTGTGGATAACTAGTATTATCGAGAATGGATATAGCAAAGGTGTTGACCAGCTTTCACTTCCATGCAGTCTGATCAGGATCTTAACCATTCATCATATACACAGGAATTGGCATAAAGTGAGTCGTGAGATTAACCATATCCATAGACTTAACGTGCTAAAGGTGTACAAAAAGTTCTTTGGCCACATTATAGCTCTTGATTAGATCCTTTTTAGCTTGGCTGTTTTCGTAGAAAACAACGAGGTATTGTCAGAGCTCTGGCATCGTCTGCGTCGTCGTCGTCTTCGTCATGCAAAAAACTTGGACATTTTGTAATATCTCTGTCATTACTGAAGATATTTACTTGAAACTTGGACTAGTTGTTCATTATTAAAAGGGGAACTCATACCAATAGGGAGGTAACCCTCAAAATATTTTTGGCACAGTTATGCCCTTTTTTCGACTTAGAATTTTTGTTGAAAAATGGTTTCACTGCAGCCGAGCGTTGGCACCCGCATGCGGTGCTCTTGTTTCAATCCAAAAGTAGTGATATTTTTCTTATTTCTCCATTAAAACATATGTTGTGGTACGCATTAGAAGTGCCTCAGTGAGGCACTTCTAATGAGTACCCATAACATACATTTTCATGGAGAAATAAGGAAAACATTTACCTGATACCCACTGTTATCTAGACCTATGCTATATTTAGAGCTATGTAGGCAATTACTTTTCCACTTAATATTATGGAGAGAAGGCGGGAAATTTGGTTGTTAGGTACATTAACACATACATGTATTTATGCAGTGTAAAAGATTGTCAGATAGGAAAAAGAAAATAAACTGAAGTCTGATTTTAAAGCTCAGAAGTTCTGAAAAGTCACTTTAATAATAAATGCATACCACTGCATAGCCCTATTTTCATTTTCTATCATGTAGGGAAAAATGGGGTTTATATTACAAAGACTTGTTAATGTTCACTGAGGAGTTTGTTTAAGGAGGTGTATTTGAAGATAATTCTGGGATAATTTTTCTCAAGTTTTCCATTAAGATGTAGGTACTCATAAGAAGCAGAAGTGCTTCTTATGGGTACCCACAACATGTTTTCATGGAGAAATAAAAATTATCCCTGAATTACCATTAAATATGCCTCCTTAACAAAAACTCTGGTACCGGTAATGTGTAGAAGAGCCAATGTTTTAACAGATATATGGAATTCAGAAGCTTTGCTTATTAGTGGGAGGAAAATGGATGCTAATTTTTTATATCATATATACAAAGTTAGCAGCTGTTTGACAAGTAATTTTTATTAGATTCAGGAGTTTTGCATCCTAGTGGGAGGAAAATAGGTGCAGAATTTTTATGTGGGCCATGCCATGCGAAAATGTGTCATCAGGCATTTGAGGACAGTGAAGACCCAGATCAGACTTTGCATACGGGCAGTCTTATCAGGGCCTTTACTGTCAGCTAACAGTCATTTGACACTATGGAATGTATCAATGGAGAGCAATTGCCCAGATGAGACTCTGCACATGCGTGAGATTAATCTGAATATGTGCATTTTGCACATGTTTGAATGCACTTTTTCGCTTGACATGGCAGATATGAAACAAGGTGGCAGATATTTGACAGAAGTAAATTTATGGGATTCAGGAGCTTTGCTTATTAGTGGGAAGAAAATAGGTGCAGAGTTTATATCAGCAGAGGACTTGGTAAGGCCCCCCAACCCTGAAGCTTAATTCTGAAGACATATATACTGTGCATCCGACATCCTTCGGGAAGATGTTTTTCTTGGCATTTTATTCTAAAAGGAAAAAGAATGAATTGTGATTGGCAGTATCTGGGTTTTCAAATATTTACCATAAAATTAATTTTGTGGACAAAAATGGATATATCCTATGCAATTTTTATAGTAAACTGGAGTTTTGGAAAAGAGTTTTTGCTTGTCCTCACTGATCTTGAATTATTGATGTTCCATAACAATATTGTGAAAATTTCAGAAATTTAAAACAAAAGTGGAATTTGATCAAAACCTTCATCTTAACTACGTACCCTATAATGTTTTGTGCAATTTGCAGCCTTTTTACTATAGGAAAAAAGGAATTTTTTTTTTATTTTTTTAAAAAAACCTTTGAAATATACCTCCAGTGAACAGGTAGTTACAACAAAAGGTTATGCATTGACTCATAACAAAATTTTGCAAATTTACTTGAATAAAGCGCCTTGCAAAAAAAATGACTCTGACAGATCTCTCAAGCAGGGTAGTGTCTGTATACTATGAAAAGTGTGACTTCTGAGAATACATAGGCTGCACCAAGTGACAATGGATCTTCTTAAACCATATGCAGGTAATATAAACCAAGATCATCCTGTGCATCTGCAGTCTAATTAGGGGTTTTCACTATGCACTGACAGAATCAACGAATATTGGAGAGTATATCATAGCTCCACACCAGCATTTCTGTTTCTCCACGAAAACACATCCTGTGGGTACACTTTAGAAGCCCCTTGAGGAGGCACTTCTAATGAGTACCCACAACATACATTTTCATGTAGAAATAAGGGAAACATCGATAATTTTTGCTTGCAAAAAATGCCTCTGGAGCTATATTTATGGCAGTCAGAGATCCTGATGAGACTTTGATAATGCACAGAATGATCTGACTACACATTCTCAGAGGAATTGTTTAGGAGGACTATTTGGTGATAATTATGGGATAATTTTCTCCAGTTCTCCATAAAAACATATGTTGTGGGTACTCATTAGAAGCGCCTCGCCGAGGCGCTTCTAATGAGTACCCACAACATATGTTTTTATGGAGAAACAAGAAAAATTATCCCAGAATTATCACCAAATTACTCCTTAACAATTCCTCTGATTCTGTATACCCTCATAGACACCTCTTCATTAGATACAACTCACATGGCATGAACTGAAGCATCCATGTGGCCGAGCTGTTAGTGCTCCAGACCAGATCATGTAGTCACGGGTTGGAATGTGCTAGAGGCTGAATTCTGTTCATGACTGTGTGTCACTTCATTGCTTGCACAGAGCCTTCCATTATCACCCCTTCACCGTCTCAATATGTCTTAAATAAATAATTTTGAAAGAGATGTGAAACACCGTCATGACGGTCGAGTGGTTAACGCGCCCGTCTTCAGATCACAAAGTCCATAGTTAGAATCCTGCAGAATTCAGCTAATGATTGGAGCTTCATTCCACAGAGACTTTCATTATCATCCTTCCACCATCTAAATATGACTTAAACCCATTTAGTCTGTAGACCCCAAAAGGGTAATTGGCAAACAGTGCAGACCCAGATCAGGCACTGCAGAATATGGTGTCTGATCAGGGTCTCCACTGTTTGCAAATAGTTCAACCATTTTTCTCTAGGATATCGAAATCACATCAGGGTTTACACAGTTTGCATCAAATACAGGAATTTCTATGAAACCACAATAATAAAAACTAGCCAGACACCCTCGGATTGGAAATAGACTGGTCCAAAGAGTAGAAGAGTCCATTCAATATAAATGGGTTAATAAATAAATGAGCCAGTGCATGATAAAACCTACAATAAGACTTGTGTGACCAGCAAAGACTCAGATCAGCCTGCGCATCCGCGCAGTCTGATCAGAGTCTTTGCTGATCACATGTGCCTTCTACAGCCTCCTGGCTATGCAAAGATGGATAAACGAGAACCCTTGCCATACTGGGTGGATGTACTGGCTGATCTGAGTCTTTGCTGGTCACACAGGTCTTATTGTAGGTGTTATTGTGCTCTGGCTCAATTTTGAAAGAGACCTAAACACCATCATCATCATCATCATTGTGCGAACCATGATCAGAATATGTGAAAACTCAGGGATTTTATTGATCATTAGGTTACTGATCCCTGATCTGATTGGTTAGTTCATTAGTTTTATTGTAAATACAGAGTTTGTAAGTTATTTTGTACATTTCAATAGTTTGAATATGAATTGTGTATCAAATTTCAAGTTGTCCAAAAATAAAAATTCTAAACTATGGATCAGTTTTGTTCGTTTTCTGCAGGGTTGTGGAATTATGAATTTTATTTTACTTGTCTAGGGACAAGTAAATGGTCAAAATCCACTTGTCCAACCAAGATTTACTCCCCCGAAAATTTACATTTGTCTGTTTCTCAAAGAAAACATACATGATGGGTACTCATGAAAAGGGCCTCTGTGATCTAGAAATAAGTAAAAATATACATCTCATAATCTGGATACTCTTCTTAGCTAGAGCTACAGGTTGTGTACTTTTATTTATCAGGGCCCAGTTGTTCAAAGCGTCGTTAGCTCAACGAGCTCGTTAAGGGTCATTTCGTTAACTGTTTTAGTGGATTCAATATACAATATTCTGAAATTTTTTGCTGAAAAAATGTGAGTAGCTTTTGCACTGCAAAAGCTACTCACATTTTTTCAGCAAAAAATTTCAGCATATTTGCGTATCACTCGATTTAAATTTTAACGAATCGTTTGCGTATCACTCGATTTAAATTTTAACGAATCGTTAACTAATGATGTCGTTAGCTTTGAACAACTGGGCCCTGCTTTTTCACAAAAGCATATGTTGTTGGTACTCCGTATACCCCTCCCTTCAGCATACAAAGTATGGGCATGGTATACTGTATTAGGCTTGTCCATCATTCCATGATCCTATCATTCCCATTTCGTTTCTGCTCAATATCTTTGAGAACGAATTGACGGAATTAGACCAAATTTTGCACATGCATTGACATTGACAGATATAGGTTGGGATTGTTACCTGTCAATTCCAGCAAATATACAACACAGTTCAGCAGAGTTGAACAATTTGAGCAATTTTGTTTATGGGTCATGAGTGAAACATTTCTACAGTTTGGTGGAAATAGGTGCAGAAGTTTAGGAGATGTCATTTAAAGAAATTGTTGACGACAGACAACAAAGCCAGGGTGATCACAACCACTCAGCTTGAGCCTTCGGCTCAGGTGAGCTAAAAACTAACCAGACACCCTGCTAGTCCAAAGAGATGTAGTAAAAGAGTCCATTCGATGTAAATTGGTGAATGCCAAGATTTCAGATGCACTCAAATTGCACCATGTACCATATCTAGAAAAGCCACACAGTCACTCGGATCAATGTATTTGAAAAATAAGACATATTTTTAATGTCATTTGCTGTATTTTTATACCTAGCATGCTAAGCATTAATATCTGAAATCTTTTCTGAGGAAGGGATAGATCAGTTTGACAAACAGGGCAATACCATGTCCTCTGTTGCAGAAGCTGTGAAGATGGCTGAAAATGTTACATATAATTCAATGATTTTAGTTGTTTTCTAAAATGATGATAGTGAGGGGATAGGCTGTCAGAACAATATGTACTGGGGACTATATTTAAGAGAACCCCAAAATTCAAGTAGAAAGAAGCAAAACTTCAATGGCATAAGGAATGTTTATACGCAAAGGGGATCGGTATCTGGTCCATGCCCCGCGAGCATTGATGCATGTACGACACCTGGCAGTGCTCTTGCACCTTCCTGTCTCAGAATGTCAATGGCAACAAAGGCTGAGTGTTGTCCAGGAACTCAAAGTTCCCTACAATGTGCTGGGAAAATGGAACCACTGGATGTAAAATTTGATCGATGTAATGTTGGCTGGTCAAGTTACCTTGTACGATCATAAATTCCATCCTTTGGTCATATGTGATGCCCATCCAGACCATAATATTGCCACCCCCATACCTACAGTGCTGCTGGACTGTTGCAGGATGGTACCTCTCCCCAACCCTCCACCAAACACGTTTTCAACCCTCAGTGAAGTTCAAACAGAATGTGTGTGTGATAGATTGGAGAACATTATATATCCCCAGTGATGCTATTGCCGCCCTGCTATGACCTGCCCACTGATTCCTAAGGTGTTTATGTGCCCTTGTCAGATGCACACCTTTGAATGGACATCATGCTTTAAGCCCCACCCCACGAAGTCTGTTATGAACAGTTGACTTAGAAAGTTGAATTCTCATGTCAGCCCTGAACATATCCCTTCATTCTGGCACCGAAATGAATCAGTTTCTTAACGCAAAGATGTGCAGATACCTATCCTGCCGAGTTGTCGCACCTGCTTGTAGCAGGGAGCGATACAGGCATCCGCTTTTCTGTCCATCCGTCTGTCAACATTTATGTCGACATTCGACATTTGTGTCAAAGTTAGTATTCTAATCAACTACAAGACTAAACAACCATCAAACCTTGCATGAAACATCTCTCTGACCTCCTGACTTTGTGACATAGGCGTCCGCTTTTCCATTCATCTGTCCGTTCATCCATCCTTCTGTCAACATTTATGTCGAAGTTCGACATTTATGTCAAAGTTAGTATTCTAATCAACTTCAAGACTGAACAACCATCAAACTTTGAATAAAACACCTCTCTGACCTCCTGACTTTGTGACATAGGTGCCCGCTTTTCTGTGTCTGTCTGTTCATCCATCCGTCTGTATGTTCATCCGTCCGTCTGTCTGTTAACAGTTCTGTTATGTCAAAGTTCGACATTTATGTCATAGTTAGTATTCTAATCAACTACAAGACTAAACAACAATCAAACCTTGCATGAAACATCTCTGACCTCCTGACTTTGCGACATAGGCATCCGCTTTTCCGTTCGTCTGTCCCTCTGTCAACATTTATGTCAAAGATCGACATTTATGTCAAAGTTAGTAAACTTATCAATTACAAGACTAAACAACCATCAAACCTTGCATGAAACATCTCCCTGACCTCCTGACTTTGTGACATAGGCGTCCGCTTTTCCGTTCGTCTGTCTGTTCATCCGTCCGTCTGTCTAACATTTATGTCAAAGTTAGACATTTATGTCAAAGTTAGTATACTTATCAATTACAAGACTAAACAGCCATCAAAACTTGCATGAAACATCTCCCTGACCTCCTGACTTTTCGACATAGGCATCCCCCTTTCCATTCGTCCGTCTCAACATTTATCTCGAAGTTCTACACTTACGTCGAAGTTAGTTTTCTAATCAACTACAATTCTACAACAACCACCATACCTTGCATGACACATCTCCCTGACCTCCTGACTTGGCAGGAACATTGACCCAGCGACCTTGACCTATATTTAGCGCTCCAGTAACCGACACAATTTACGTTTACGTTGACGTTCCAGATCTTCTCAACTATAAGGTGTACAACTACCAAATCTTGCATAGTGCTTCTCCTAGATGTACTGACTCGGCAGGTACCTTGACCCAGTGACCTTGACCTATATTTTGCGCTCCAGTGACTGACACATTTTGTCGATGTTCAATATCTCCTCAACTATAAGGCCTACAACCATCAAACCTTGCAAAGTGCTTCTTCTCAATGTACTGACTCTGCAGATATCTTGATCTGGTGACCTTGACCTATATTTTGGCTGCAGTGACTGATATAATGTACGTCAACGTTCCAGATCTCCTCAAGTGTAAGACCTAGCCACCAAACCTTGCATAGTGCTTCTCCTAGATGTACTAACTCGGCAGGTATCTTGACCCGGTGACCTTGACCTGTATTTTGCGCTCCAGTGCCTTTTACACATTTTATGTTGACATTCAATATCTCCTCAACTATAAGGTCTACAACCACCAAATCTTGCAGAGTGCTTCTCCTCAATGTATGGACCAGGTACCTTGACTCGGTGATCTTGACCTATATTTAGGGCTCCATTGACTTACACCTTTTACGTCGCCCTTCCATATGTCCTTAAATGTAAGGCCTTCAAAGAGATCTACAAAGCAGGGGGTCCTCCAGTTGCAGAGAAACTGACAAGAGTTTCCATCCCCAGAAGCCATCCCTCAAGAATTCAGGGATGCAACAATTATCCAACTGTTCAAAAGGAAAGGGAATCCTCAAGTCTGTGACAATCATCAAGGCATCTCTTTATTGTCAATTGCTGGGAAGATTCTTGCTAGGGTCCTACTGAACAAATTGAATGAACACCTAGAACGGTCAGGGCTTCTACCAGAAAGCCAGTGTTGATTCAGACATGATCTTTACAGCACGACAGCTTCAAGAAAAATGCCAGGAACAGAATGTGGACTTCTACATGACCTTTGTCGACCTTACCAAAGCATTTGACACAGTCAGTCGTGAGGGGCTTTGGAAAATTATGGCAAAGTTTGGTTGTCCTGCCAAATTCATAGCAGTGGTGCGGCAGTTCCATGATGGTATGCTTGCAAGGGTCCAAAATGATGGCGAGTTTTCTGATCCATTTCCTGTGACAAATTGAGTTAAGTAAGGCTGTGTACTAGCTTCAACATTGTTCAGCATGATGTTTTCTGCCATGCTTACAGATGCTTTCCAGGATGGTGACAATGGTATACCTATTAGGTATCGCTTTGATGGAAAACTTTTCAACCTAAGAAGGTTGCAAGCTAAATCTAAGGTGCAGACAGAGATGCTAGACGAGTTCCTCTTTGCTGAAGACATGGCAAAGGGCGCTCCAACAGAAGAGAAAATGCAAAAAGGTTTGGATCAAGTATCTGATTCATGTGACAGCTATGATCTCACAATCAGCATCAAAAAGACTGAGCTAGTATATCAGCCAGCACCTGGAAAGCCTTACAAGGAGCCTACCATCACAGTGAAAGGTCAACAACTGCAAGTGGTTGACAAGTTCACCTACCTTGGAAGCACATTGTCTAGAGTTGTGCACATTGATGATGAAGTCGATGCTAGAACTGCCAAAGCTAATGCAGCATTTGGCTGGCTACGTGGAAGTATTTGGGACCGAAGTGGAATCAGACTTGACACAAAGCTGAAAGTATATAGATCTGTAGTGCTGCCAACACTATTATACGCATGCAAAACTTGGACAGTTTACTAACGGCATGCCAAAAGACTGAACCACTTCCATACAAGCTGTCTTAGGAAACTTCTAAAGATCAAGTGGCAAGACAGGATTCCAGACACAGAAGTCCTGAAAAGGGCAGGGATACAGAGTATACATACTCTTCTGAAATTGGCACGGTTAAGATGGACAGGCCATGTCACCAGAATGCCTGATGAAGTTTGCCAAAGAAAATCCTCTATGGAGAACTTCAAGAAGGAAAACGCTCCCATGGTGGTCAGAAGAAGCAATACAAGGACACCCTTAAAGCCTCCCTTAAAGTCTTCAACATACCAACAGAGTCATGGGAACAGATTGCACAAGATCGTACAAAGTGGCGAGGCTTCATAAAAAGGGGAGCTGGTGAATATGAAGCAAAAAGAATAAGCGAAGCCAAGCAGAAATGTGCACAGCGGAAAGCCAGAGCTAAGGCATCACCAACAGAGCTTTCTTCCTCAGACCTCTCTTGTTCTATCTGCAACAGGCAGTTTAGAGCTAAGATTGGTCTCATCAGCCATCTTAAAACACACAAATAATAACACATTACACAGCTGATTAGGATTGGTCATTGTCAGTAATGACAAGATGAACAAAAACAACCCCAAAAAAACACCTTTTACGTCGCCCTTCCAGATGTCCTCAACTGTAAGGCCTTCAACCACCAAACCTTGTATAGTGCTTCTTCTCGATGTACTGACTCGGCAGATTACCTTGACCTATATTTTGCACTCCAGTGACTTTGACACATTTTATGTTGATGTTCGATATCTCCTCAAATATAAGACCTACAACCACTAAACCTTGCATAGTTCTTCGCCTCATTGTACTGGCTTGGCAGGTGCCTTGACCTGGTGACCTTGACCTATATTTGACACATTTTACGTTGTGTTCAATAACTCCTCAACTATAAGGCCTACAACCACCATATCTTGCAAAGTGCTTCTTCTTGATGTACTGACTTGGCAGGTACCTTGACCCAGTCGCAAAATTACACTTTTGGATAGCAATTGAGTTCTTGGATTGCCCAGCTCCCAACATGCCATTTGAACACAATTTCTCATTTTCCGTCATGTGCATTTTCCCTCATAGCACTTGACAAACCTTTCAGTTGTGTTGTCAGTCGATAGGTGTGAGAAGCTACAGTTTGTAACCTTGAATGGCAAGATATGCACGAGAAATGTGTGATGTTTGATGATCTTTATTACACATTTATTACCAATGCCCGCTTTCAAAACAGCTTCCAAATTTCAGAACTTCAGGATTGTATTTACTGCCCTTCCATACCCCAACTCTTATTGCCCAGTTGTTCAAAGCATTGTTAGCTTAACAAGCTGGGCCCAGTTGTTCAAAGCGTCGTTAGCTTAACGCGCTTGTTAAGGATCATTTCGTTAACTGTTTTAGCGGATTCAATATACAATATTCTGATATTTTTTGCTGAAAAAATGTCGGTAGCTTTTGCACTGCAAAAGCTACTCACATTTTTTCAGCAAAAAATTTCAGCATATTCGCGTATCACTCGATGTAAATTTTAACGAATCGTTAACTAATGACATGGTTAGCTTTGAACAACTGGGCCCTGGTTAATGACAAACTGTTGACTGTTGTAGCTAACATATTTTCAAATACACTGATATTTTTGCAGCAAAAATGTGAGTAGCTTTTTTGCAATGCAAAAGCTACTCACATTTTTTCAGCAAAAACTATCAATGTATTTGCCATATTTCAAAATAGAAATTTTAATGATATTTTTGCAGCAAAAATGTGAGTAGCTTTTGCAATGCAAAAGCTTCTCACATTTTTTCAGCTAAAACTATTAATGTATTTGCCATATTTCGAGATAAAAATTTTAACGTCACATTAAGAAATTTTAACGTCACATTAGCTGACACCTTCATTATGTTTTTAACAGCTGGGCCCAGATGTATTGGCTGCATATTCCTGTACGTTCATTTTGCTGTACTCCCATTAACTGCCAGACCAATGCATTCTATTTACCCTAGATATTTGGACAAACTTTTCCTAAAATTTGAACAAGTCTATTTTACTACCTGCTGATGTGTCTAAGAACTGGTTGGTCTGTTTGGAGTCTAATGGCCCAATCAACAATATTAAGGTCATGTCCAGCCGGTCACTTTATCTAACCACTTTTCCAGGGCAGGCTTAGTCCTAAAGCTGTTAACCAGTACTTATGTACATTCTTTCGCCGGAAACTAACAACTGCCTTTCTTGAATCACCGGAAGGGAGAGACTGCCTGTTTGAATACTTACAGTAAACAGGGTTAATATACATGTACGAATAAGAGAAATAAAAACCCAACTTAAACGTAATTAAAAATTTCATTTATAAGGACATCTGATTACAAACTGGCAAAAAATATTTAAAGAAATATTTTTGCATTAAAACACACATATATCTGATATGACAAAAAGCTAAAAACAAAACTAGATTTCATATGGGACACACCAAGCGAGAAAATGTCTTCGGGCATATGCTGACAACGGCCCAGATCAGACTGCGGGGATGCACAGAGCCTTCACTGTCTGCTGACAGAATCACTTGGTACTACAGTATGTATGAATAGAGAGCAAAGTCCAGGGCCCAGTTTTGTTTGTTTGTGTTGAGGTTTTACGGCCCAGTCAACCCAGTGGGGTCATGTCGAGCGCGGTCAGTTTACCTAACCACACATTTACTGGGCAGGCTTAGTCCTCTAAGCGGTTAACCAGTATTGTGCACATTCTTTCGCCAGAAACTCCAGGGCCCAGTTGTTCAAAGCTAACGATGTCGTTAGTTAACGATTCGTTAGAATTTACATCGAGTGATACGCAAATATGCTGAAAGTTCTTGCTGAAAAAATGTGAGTAGCTTTTGCAGTGCAAAAGCTACTCACATTTTTTCAGCAAAAAATATCAGAATACTGTATACTGAATCTGCGAAAACAGTTAACGAAATGACCCTTAACGAGCTCATTAAGCTAACGATGCTTTGAACAACTGGGTCCTGGATGATAATTTGATTGTGTGCATGATTATCTGAAAGCGCATTTTGCGGGAAGACACTTTTTCGCTTGATGTAACACAAGAAAAAGGTTCTTATCGTATATATGGAGAAAGAAGGCCTTGCTAGGTCTTCACATACACACAGTTTGTTCACAACTTTCATTGCTTCTTATACAATCAATAGACACTAGAATATGTAGAGAGAAAATAAAATCTAATGAAAATGAGCCAGCGCATGACAAAACCAACAAAATGGCATGTGCACCCAGCAAAGACTCGGATCAGCCTGGGCATCTGCCCAGTCTGATCAGAGTCTTTGCTGTGCGTTCAATGGTTAGCTAAGGACCCAAGCTTTCGGCATGCGAACAGCGAAGACTGATCAGACTGGGCGGATGCCCAGGCTGTTCCGAGTCTTCGCTAGGCGCACATGCCATTTTGTAGGTTTTGTCTGCAACCTATGATCTTAAGGAGATGAGGTTTTACGGCCCAGTCAACCCAATGGGTTCATGCTGAGCATGGTCAGTTTACCTAACCACACTTTTACTGGGCAGGCTTAGACCTCTAAGCGGTTAACCAGTATTGTGCACATTTTTTTGTCAGAAGCAGACAACTGCCTTTCTTGAGTTATGATGAAGTAAGGGGACACTGTCATATGGCTGCCATCCCCTTAAAAACAGCTGCAGTGATGTCAAATCGAGGGTTGAGCGCAAGACTAGCGTAAGTCAGATGGTTGTTTTTCCCCAAACCTAATCTCCTCAGTATGAAGGCATTATGAAGATTACAACATTTCTTTCTGTAAACAATGAAAATTTAGGTGCCATTGCTCGTACGAGCAATGGCACCTAAATTTGCATTGTTTACAAAGGGGTCCAAGTTGCCCCTAAACAAGGGTTTCAAAAATATGTTTGAGTTACCATAGTCTTGCACTCAACCCTCGAAATGAAATCTATAAAGGTTGTCCTTAAAACATAAAAGAATGAAAATCGGAGTCTTGAGTTAATCAAGACTTCATATGACAGCAATATAGTTTGCAGGGCTGCTTATGCCCCTAGACCTTGGTCAGAATGCATGGATGCACCGGCTAATCTGGTCCATCAGCATTACAAATAACATAAGTATCCCTTTCTCATGTCAAACATCAAAGTAATGCAGATTTCATGTGGGCCATGCCATTCGAAAATGTATCTTTGGTCAAATGGGGGCAGCAAAGGCCCAGATCAGCCTGCCCATCCCCACAGCCTGATCAGTTCCATCACTGTCTGCTTTTAGAATTGTCGGGTACCATAGAACATAATGAAATACAGTCAACTCTCATTATCTTGAATTCCAAGGGACCCTCTGAAATACTTTGAGATATCCATAGCTCGACATATCAGATTTGCAGAATTAAGGAACAAATAATTTGATTTAACCACATTTAACAAATTAACAAGTAATTGGACTCTTGAAGTTAGAGATATATTGAAAATATTGTGGAAAAGAGGAGAAATTGCGATTTCTACTCTTTTCCACATTATTTTTCACCTGTTGTTAGATTTTCATGTTTAGGCAGGGACCAGATTTTCACTTCGAGATAAGCGCTTATTCGAGATAAGCAAGGTCGAGATAGCGAGAGTCAACTGTATAGCAAAGTTCCTGACCAGACTGCATCTTGGCTGGCTGATCTGGATCTTTACTGTACGTATTCATCCTGAAGACACCTTTTCTTATGCCGCGCTCATGTATTCTTTATACAGAATGTCACTTTCAGGCGACTAAATGCTTCTGGTAGCTTTTCTGCCATTGTTTATAAGGGAGACAAGTTTTGTGACTTCCTGTTTCCTGTACATCAGTCCCCTTCTAAAAAGAGGTCTACTCAAAAAAGAAAGAATTTGCTCCATCACAAAAGGATCTACTCAAAAGAGAAAGAATTTGCTCCCTCACAAAGGGGTCTACTCAAAAAGGAAAGAATTTGCTCCCTGTGGGAGCAAATTCTTTCCTTTCTGAGTAGACCCCGGGAGCAAATTCTTTCCATTTCAAGTAGACTCCTTTTAGAAAGGAAATAAAACCACTCTGTCAGTCAGAGTTGCATCCCCTGAAATTGTATCCATTCCCTTTAATTATGGATGTAAGAAGTAAAATCAGAGAAAGGCAAATGGAAGAGACAAATTTGCTACAGAGAGGTAACAAAGTAAACACGAAGAGCAGTCTGCTAACTTGAAAGCATATACTTGTTTTACTTTTTATTCTGATGCTATTCAACACTTAAATCTCTGGCTAAAAAAATGGTCATTCTTTCCCTTCTGCTGATTCAATAAGAGCAACTGTCAGTTTCTGGCGAAAGCATGTGCACAATACTGGTTAACCCCTTGAGCCTCGGACCCACAGAGCTTGTGACTCTGATGCAACTGATTTCGTTTGTGATTGACTTGGGACCTCTGGTTCTATTGCAACTACTTTTTCTCTACAAATCGAGGGTTGAGCGCAAGACTATTGTAACTCAAACATATTTTTGAAACCCTTGTTTAGGGGCAACTTGGACCCCTTTGTAAACAATTCAAATTTAGGTGCCATTGCTCATACGAGCAATGGCACCTAAATTTTCATTGTTTACAGAAAGAAATGTTGTAATCTTCATAACACCTTCATGATGAGGAGATTAGGTTTGGGGAAAAACAACCATCTGACTTACGCTAGTCTTGCGCTCAACCCTCGAAATATGATCCCCGATCAAGCAACGTACAATCAGCTTGTTTTTGCATGCAGTTGGCAGTTGATCGGCAACCTGTCACATTAGGATCTGTGGCTGGTTTGCAACTAAATCAGAGCGATGGAGAAAAGTTGGTGACTCTTTGGAGATTTTGTTGTGTTGAGGTTTTACGGTCCAGTCAACCCAATGGGGTCATGTTGAGCGTGGTCAGTTTACCTAACCACACATTTACTAGGCAGGCTTAGTCCTCTAAGCCGGTTAACCAGTATTGTGCACATTCTTTCGCCAGAAACTGACAACTGCCCTTCTTGAATCAGCGGAATGGAGAGAATGACCGTAGAAAATATTTCATGATCAATCTCCACGAAAGAATGTTGCCGACCTCGGTGGTAGTCGACCATTCTGTGATCAAAACAAAATTTTAATAAAATGTATTGACATAGATCTAGGGTTGAGAGCAAGACTATAGTAACTCAAACATATTTTTGAAACCCTTGTTTAGGGGCAACTTGGACCCCTTTGTAAACAATGCAAATTTAGGTGCCATTGCTCATACGAGCAATGGCACCTAAATTTTCATTGTTTACAGAAAGAAATGTTGTAATCTTCATAACACCTTCATGGTGAGGAGATTAGGTTTGGGAAAAAACAACCGACTTACGCTAGTCTTGCGCTCAACCCTCGAGATGAAATCATTTCTGTGCAAGCTGTCCACATGAAAACACAACAACAGAATCAGTTGCTGTCTTGTGTTTTTTTTTTGGCTCCCTCTACACACCATGATGCGAACACGTTGAACGCTGTTGATAAAATGATGCCAGGACATGAAGAAAGCTTTTTGTTGTAGATGGCACTGCAAACTTTCAGCGATCTACTGGCTCATGCTTGACACCTCCTTGCAACCTGTCGACTGGCTGTGACTGATTTTGTTCGGCAACTTATCAGCGACCTCATTGGGACCATTATAAAACCTCACCACAACTTCTGCGACCTCTCCGCAACCAAAAAAAAATACAATAACAGAGAGGTTGCAGAAGTTGCAGCTCTGTGGCCCTGGGGCTTTAGAGGACTAAGCCTGCCCAGTAGGAGTGGTTAGGCAAACTGACCACGCTTGACATGACCCCCATTGGTTGACTGCACCATAAAATCTCAACACAATAAATTTTTCAGCAGTCAACATATTTAAATATTTATCTTATTTTTTTCCCACAAAACAGGCTTTGGCATTTCATGCAAATTATATATGATGGAGACAATTTGCATGAAATGACAAATCCTGTTTTCTGGGAATAAAACCTATGTTAAGGATACCCACTAGAAGCAGCTTGTCCACTCACTGGACAAATTCAGCAAACTACAAATTGATTACATTTTTTCATTTTTCTCAATTTGCATGAAATGTTAAAGCCTATTCTCCATGAAAAAATAAGAAAAAATGTCTGCTGAATTATTTCCCAGCATGCTAAGTGTTAAAATGCTGTCTTAACACTTAGCACTTTAGGTAAAAAATTCAGCATACAACATTTTGAAATATTTTTCTTATTTCTCCCAGAAAACAGGTTTTGACATTTCATGCAAACTGTTTCCACTGGAGACAATTGTCTCCATGGAAGACAATTGGCCACAAACATCAAATCCTGTTTTCTGGGAAAAATAAGAAAAATATCAATTTGTCATCTGCTGACTTTGTCCAGAATGAGGTAAAGCCCAGCATCCCATAAGAGGGACATACGCACAGTGTAGACCCAGATCATTCTGTGGCATCTGATCTGGGTCCACGCTGTTTGCATTAAATACAGAAATTTTTATAAAACATGGTCACAATAAATGCTAACCAGACACCCCTTAAATTGGAAATGGACCTGTCCAAAGAGTGAAGGTGGAAGAGACCATTTGGCACAAATGGGTTAAACAAGCACCTATGGGAAAGTTTAACCTTTCAACCATATGTTTCCAAAGTGGATTCTTCCAGCTCTGGATTTGGACATATCCATTGTTGCTAATAGGAATGTTAGTCAGAAATAAAAAGTAAAAGGCAAATACATGTAGTGCAGAGTAGATCCTTATGAGACAGCTTGTTATTAGCTGTCTCATACGGATCCACACTGTTGGAAAAGTATGCTGTTTTGACCTACAGGACTGAAAGAGTTAACCCTTGCCATGCTGAATAAATTAAGATATCATGCCCACTTCTAACTGTCAGCCAATCAGATTGCCTGATGCAGGTTGTTGATACAAATTCACATACAAAATGACAAACAGTGCAGATCCAGATCAGTTGGCTTCTTCTTCAGAACCAAGTGCTCTGGCCCTACACTGTTTGCAAAGGCAGGGCATATCTGGGTTCAGTAGAACCAGGGTTAAGACAGGTGCTTGCTTAATACAGGTAAATTTCTACATATGTCTTTTAAGATGGCCTTTTAATACAGATGAATGCTTAATACAGGTTGCTTTTAACCCTTGTCCTTCTGAACCCAAATATACCCTGCCTTTACAAACAGAGTAGATCCAGATCAGTTGGCTTCTTCAGCCAACTGATCTGGATCTGCACTGTTTGTCATTACCTGACTTTCTATCAACAACCTGGATGAAGTATTCTGACTGGCTGACAATTAGCAGATGTGGCTTTTTAATTTATTCAGCATGACAAGGCTTAAGATAGGTTTGATTATAGATTCATAACTACGAATTACTGTTATTACCAGCACATTTAGGAGCCAACTTCTTGATGACTCGTCTTCCTATATAAGAATTTTTATTTTAAGCTTGTTCGAACCAGGGTCAAGGGAGCATCAACTGTCTCGATAACTGCCATTTGCTTTGGCAAAATAAGTTTCTTTAAATTCTGCAGTCTACCTAGGTAAGAATATTTATTTTAAGCATGTCCAAACCAGAGTAAAACAAGCATCAACTCTCTCGATAACTGCCATTTGCTTGGACTAAAAACGTTTCTCTAAATTCAAACAGGCATCAACTCTCTTTTCAACTGTTACATGTATTTGCTTGGGTTCTCTAAAACCTGCTGTCTATAAATTCCGCTGTCTCCTTGGCAACACCATCATTTTGTTCAAAATTAACTTTGTGTACATTTCCAAAAGCAGCTAGCTACTGTAGACAAACAATAAGGCTCCGTTTACACCTACAAAACAAGGCAACACAAAATGAGAACAGGAAATTTCAGGGGGAGGCAATGGTTTTGCCTCCCTTCTGAAAAGGGTCTACTCTAAAAGGAAAGAATTTGCTCCCTTTAGGAGCAAATTCTTTCCTTTTATAGTAAATCCTTTTTCAGAAGGGGCTTGGTGAGTAGGAGAGCAAACAGGAAGTCACAGAAGTTATCTCCCTTGTGAATCTGCCAGGTGTATCCAGTACATTAAGGTAATAGTTTATTTTCTTCTTTTTTTTTTGTGTGTTGCGGTTTATGTCCTCGTCACAACATTATGGTCATGTTGAGCCAATCATTTACCCAAAAACACTTTTCTTGGACAGGTTGTCCTCTAGGTGGTTAACCAGTACTTGTGCACAATCTTTTGCCAGATACTGACAACTGCCCTTCATGAATCAGTGGAAAGGAGAGGATAACTAGGAAATATTTCACAATCAATCTCCATGAGACAACTTCCTTCTGTGCAGCCCATTTTCAATATTACAATAATTTTAAGCCAAGAAACAGTTCAAGGCATTATATAAGCAGAGAAATTAGTTGTGTTTTCTCTTTTATTCTTCAAGAACTGTGACATACTAAAATCATTTCAGAATCATCTTGCTTAGACAATTCTAATACTACTCAAGGAAATAGTAATAACACAGCTCTTGATAAGATGCTTTTTTTCAATCCAAAAGTATTGATATTTTTCTCATTTCTCCACGAAAAGATATGTTGTGTTGATACCCACTATATGTTGTGTTGATACCCACTCTTACCTAGACCTACGAATAAACATAAATATGTGATGCACAATACATAATAAGAGCCCTTATGCAGTTTGCAGACAATGTAGGTCCAGATCAGCTTGCATATCTGTGCAGTCCAATCTAGGCACTTTCTGTATGTCAACATATACAAAAGTATTCACTGATTCTGTAAGCGGACAACTTAGACCCTGATCAGCCGGCACTAATGCACAGGCTCATCAGGGCCTGTGTAGTCCACAAATTACAGAAGGGCCCTTTTCTATTATCATTTAATCATTTAATTATACATATCTTAGGCTCTGACAATAATTGACTCTAAAGGAGTGAAGATCTTCGATTTTAAAATTCTACGGAACTTCCTAAAATCATAAAACCTTCATCTGATTACAGTGAAAACTCTGAACAGTTCAAACTTAAAACCTCTCTGTCTTCCTCTCCAAGAAAGTTTCTTTAACTCTTTTCTCTGCCACAGGCGATAATATTTGGCTTCTGCAAACAGTATAGATCAAGATGAGGCAGCTCATAATGAGCTGTCTCATCTGGATCTATGCTGTTTGACATTCAGTCTTTCAACTTTCCTTATAAACATTTCCCAAAGAGTTAAAAATATATAATTAAAAAGTTACCACTAAAATTCAGTTTGAAAAAGATAAAAATTCAAGTTTAACAGAGAAGGACCAGACTGTATGTTGTCAGATAGACAAAAACATCCCTACATTTACATTGAAAAGCATGATGATAAATACATGTACCTACGATAATATTTTTTTTTATTATTTTATCTTTTCATCTTGACAGTTTTTTGCCAACTGTAACCAAGATTAATCATAACACCCTGATATCTGCCATCCCTACCACCAGTCTTACCTTCATCATCTTCACTTTCGGCTGTTTCTTCTTCATATCCTTCTTGTTGACTTTTTCCTGAAATTCAGAAACATTTTTAGTGTTTTTCTTTTAATATTTAATTTGGAATTTTACAGCCCAGTCAACACTATTAAGGTCATGTTAAGCCTGTCAATTAACATACTCAAATACAGATCCTGGAACATTGATATGGCATATGTTTGTATACATGTAAATGAACATATAAAATATTGTTTAAAACAACCGACTCAACCTTTTTGCTGGGCAGGCTTTTGTCCTCAAAGCCTTTAACCAGTACTTTGTTCACATACTTCCGCAGTAACTAACAACTGCCCTTCTTGATTCAGCAGAAGGTGGAATGACCGTAGAAATTATTTCATGATCAAACGCCCAAAAACATTATAAGCCAAGCTGAGATTCTAACATGGTCCCTGGATCTGTTGTCCTACGAGCTAACGACTCCGCTAGGGGGCCTGTAGTACTTTTAGTCCCCACTGACTAGTTTTCCTCAGAGGTTACATAGCTCCAGATAGAGGGCCAGCAGCTCAGCCTTTTAGAACTGTAAAGGAACATCACCTACCTCCCACTTCCTGGTCTTGTCTGGGTTGTCCTCATTCATCATCTTTTCTTTCTCTGCTCTCTTTTTCTCTTCCCTCCTCAGCTGTGCTGCCTCCTGCAGTTGGGAGTGGGCTGCCTTCAAGAAAGACTGCTCGGCTTTCTGGCGATTCTTTTCTGCCTTTTGTCTTGCCTGAGAAAATTTGACAGATTCATGTAAATCTTAGCACAAAAAAAAAATAAATGAATGAAAAAAAATGTGAAGCCCTGCCACTATTGTGTAGCGGGTAGATAACTGTCAAAAACTGACACAATTTGCTCATTAGCAATCCCAAACCAGATCTCGACAATATTAATACACGTACAAAGTTTGGTGAAAATCCATTGGTATTTACTCAAGTTACAATATTGTCTGAGAAGAAAAATACATATAACAGACAGATGGATGAGTAATGTAAAACCATAACAACCCAGCACTGTTATGTGGTTGGGTATAAAAATAGTGAGTAACCCAAAACAACAGCTAGAAATTCCAGTTAACCTTAAGATGCCAATCACAACAATTGTTGTCTGCTTTGTTGTCTGTTGATTAGTTTAAAAGTCATTGTTGCAAACAGTCTGGACCCAGATCAGACTGCTCCCCTAGTAAGTGGTGAGGCGCTTCTAATGAGTACCCACAACATATGTTTTCGTCGATAAATAAGAAAAGTATTTACCTGATACCCACTCTTATCTAGGCCTATGATTTTACAATGTAAAAAGTGATAAAAACACTAGCATACTAGGAAAAACAATGTTAAAATTTCAAGAAGTAAACAAATTCTGTGAAATAAAGAAGTTTGTTGAAGTTTATGTCAAACCTGAATACTAAAATATGAAATTTTTGGTCAAGGGCACGTAACACAAGCACCAAAAGAGTGAGAGTTGTCTTCCTCATTTAGCTCAGTGACATAAAACATCAGTGAAGTGAAACTAATTTTAAAGTTTTACAGTTTGTTGACTTCATTTAGGGCGGACGCTTGGGTGGATGTAACAGCTATGAACAGACGGGAACTTGCACACTTAAGTCGCCCAAGCTAATGCAGGTGCGACAAAAGTTTGGGGATTTTAATTTTGGTGTATTTATACTTTTAGATGTATGCCACACTACATATACTTCTTGAAAATTGATTATAGGTGGAGTTTTACTTTGGTGATTTTACCTATATCGCCAAAATAAACTGATCGCCAAATATAGTGTTTTACTATAGTCCCCCAGATGACATGGTGATAATGATTTTGTCAATACATTTCAATATGACAGCATTATAAGAAATCTCTGGTTTACACCACTTCAGTAATCAGTATGCCATAGAACGGCAGTGAAATTTGGAAAAAATGCTCATTTCCATTCCCTAGATATTTATTTTCCCATCTGTAGCTATGTTGCAGTCAGGTAAAACTTATTGGTAAAAAGAAGTTTACATGAGTTTGCTGCACAAGCTTGGACAGACAGACTGACTGACCAACCAAATGGCATTATGACTGTTAACACCACTTTCCCAGTTTCATTTGCTGAGCCACAAAAATTAAAAAAAAAAAAAAAAAAAAAAATACACACAAAAAAAAAGCAGAAAAACACAGCTGCTGATCTCGCTCTACAATGGTTGCCATTAAGTATGTGAATTTGTATCATTGTGTTTGGTTTAACGACACGTCAGCCCTTGTGGGTTATTTTGTGTCATCTTCGACAGAAAGGGAGAAAAGAGATAGAAGAGATAGTAGAGGAGATGAAAGAGAGGGACAGGGAAGTAAGAGGAACAGGAATGAAACTGAAGAAACAGAAAAAATAAAAAACATTCACCACTCTACCTAAACCAATATCAGTTGGAAGCCCCGGTGACGTAAGATACAAGACACCTTCACCACACCCGACCACCCCCGAATTAGTATCAACAACCTACATCAAGTAATCTGATTGGCTGAAAAATAAAAGTGGGTGTGGCATCTTATCTTTATTCAACATGGCAAAGGTTAACATTTTCATACCTCTTTCCCCAACCGTAACTTGCTGACCTTGTCAATACAGTGGAAGACTAGCTGCAACAATTGTGTCATATCTTCCATGTCCGAGACCTTCGTTTTACCTTTACCTGCAACTGCAAGAAACACACCGTACACATTAACAGTCTCGATGCTGGGTAAATATTTCAGCAGATACACCACAACCTCTTTATAACACAGTTCATTATAATACGGTTTTGGCTATAACACGGTTCAAAAATGGATCCCAAAAATGCATAGATTATATTCAAAAATGACCTTAAATGGTCATTTTTCAATAAATATATACATTTTTGTTTGCATATAGCACGGTTGTTTAACTAACACGGTTTATGCTATGGACCCCAACAATAGTGTTATAAAGAGGTTGTGGTGTATTTTGAAATATTTTCTCCAGAAATTAGTCTTTGACATTTCATGCAAATTGTGTCCTCAGGTGATAATTTGCAAGAAATGTCAAAGCCTGTTTTCTGGGAAAAATAAGAAAAATATCATCAATTTTTTTGTCTGCTGAAGTTGCCCAGAGAGTGGTAATGGATAACAGGACACAATTTGCATGAAATGTCAAAGCCTGTTTTCTGGGAAAAGTGATACAAATATTGTCAATTTGTCATCTGCTGAATTAGCCCAGAGTGGTTATGAATAACATGCAGTACTCTCTCAGTAAAATCAGCAGACAACAAACTGAGAATTTTTTTCTTATTTTTCCAGAAAAAAGGGTTTGACATTTCATGCAAATTATCTCCTTAGGAGACAATCTGCATGAAATGTCAAGCACTATTTTCTCAGAAAAATATTTCACAACTACAGCGACAGCACTCCTTTTTCTTTTTCCAGAAAAAAATTGCTTGACATTTCATGTGAACCATCTGCTAGGCAGATAATCACATGAAATGCCAGGTCTTCTTTTCTTGGAAAAGTAAGCAGCCAGTTTTAGGATACTGTCTGCTACAAATCTGCTTTAACAGTACTTTAGGGTTTAATGTCATCTGCTGCTTCTGAAGTCCAGCAGATTAAAGCAAACAAGAAGTGTCAATAAGCAGTGCTTTACAAGGTAATGACTGCCTTCTGGGTACTGAAAAGCAATGTATTATAAATTGTATATTTGCTGCAGGTTGTATGTGACTGGGGAAACCAATACAGACAGAAAGACAGACATTCAGATGGACATAAATGGCTAAGTTAAAGTGGCATTCATTTTGTCAAAAATGACTTTTTCCAGTAGCAAACTCCTATTGCACATGTTCAATATGTCTTCAATGAATCTACAGACTGTGGCAACAAACATTTTGAGACAAGTTAATTTCACCATGCATGTACTATCTCAGATGCACCATCTAAGACCATACAAATCCCAGTTGTCAAAAAATGGATAAGTTAAAAAAGCTGTGATTTTGACGAAAATGAATTTTTTAGCATCACACTTCTTCATGCACATGTTCAATATGTCTGTAATGAGTCTACAAAGTATCAGATTGCTTCAAGCTTCAACAAATACTTTGAGACCAACACTATATCGTCATGCCAAAGTGACTTTTCAAGAATAAGGGAAATAACTCTAAAGGAATTAAACCCTAGGCCCTTATTTTTCTCTAACAGCAGCATCTCATCAATATCAACATTTATGCAAAATATGAAAAGATACCTTAAATTACTTAAAAAGATAAGCAAAAATCAAAATGTAATGGACAACAGTCAACAAGAAAACAGTACACTCCACACAAATGGTTTGCAAGGGGTATAACAAACAAGTGTTTTTCTACATGGCCTTCCATTTTGTTTAAGGAAGCATAACTCTAGAAATATCATGTTTTTCATCCCAAAAAGACTGATATTTTTTCTTATTTCTCAATGAAACCATATGTTGTGGTACTCATTAGATGTGTCTCACCAAGGTGCTTCTAATAAGTACTTGCAACGTATGTTTTGGTGGGGAAATAAGAAAAATATTTACAAGATACCAATTCTTATCTGGAATTCATAAAGTGAAAACAATTCATGAAAGCACTTTGAAAGTGCATCACGAAATACATCTCGAATGCAGTGAACATGGAAAAAATGAAAACTTACCATTAAAACAGAATATCAGGACAGATCTGACATCGGGCATCTTACTTGGAGTAGTCTCCCTGAAAATAAAACAGTTTTATGTCAATGTAGTCAATGGTAAGAAAACATGTTTTACTGTAAAACAATTCACTCGGCGGAAGAACTGCCATTTTATGTTGGCTGTTGTATCCTTGACGTTATACAGTATAATTTTGTTTTCACACATCAGATATGTTGTAAAAACAAGCAAATGCATGCAGTTAAGTCCAAAGAGTTGGCAGGAATCTTTTCTACAATGGCAAATACTAGGGAGAGTCTGATGGAAACAAATGAGTTTTCTTTGATTCTTGATGTGTTAGAACTGAATTAGATAAGCTCTAGTGTGTGAATTATTGAATCACTGTTAGGAGGTCATTTGTAAGTAGATAGGTACTTCTAATGATTACCCACAACATAATGTTTTCATGGTGAAATAAGGAACATATCAACCCTTTTTGCTTGAAAAGAAAAAAAACAAAAAAAAAAAAAACAAAAAAAAACCCAGCATATATGGAGCTATGCTTTCTAGAACATGCATATTATAGACATAATGCCAAAACAGACAAGAAATCTATAAATGTACAGATTAGGACAGGAGGTGGTTCATGGTAAAGTTAACAACCGAGTTCTGCTATCACAGCTATGAAAGTCACACAATGTCATTTTGATCATGAGTTGTTAAGGAGGAGTATTTGGTGACAATTCTGGGATAAATTTTATTTTTTCTCCATGACAACATATGTTGTGGGTACTCATTAGAAGTGTCTCAATGAGGCACTTCTAATGACTACCCACAACATATGTTTTATGGAGAACTAGTGAATATTATCCCTGAATTATTAAATATAGCTCTTCTGAAATGTACAAGTTTAATATATAATTTATATACAAGATACGTCAAGAATTCTGTATTTATCCGTAAGTATTCAGACAGACAGGCCTGAGCAGATAATGTAGGCTGAGATCAGTGGCTGTGTTCTTTTATTACCCATGGAACCAGGTTACCTTATTTACCCTAAGTATTCAGACAGACAGGTCTGAGCAGACAACGTAGGCTGAGATCAGAGGCTGTGTTCTTTTATTATTATCCATGGTGCCAACTTACCTTATTTACCCTGAGTATATTCTCGACCCCCGCTGAGGTTGGCAACATTCTTTCATGGAGACTGATCATGAAATATTTTCTACTGTCTTTCTCTCCCTTCCACTGATTCAAGAAGGGTGGTTGTCAGTTTCTGGCGAAAGAATGTGCACAATACTGGTTAACCGCTTAGAGGACTAAGCCTGCCCAGTAAACGTGTGGTTAGGTAAACTGATCATGCTCGACATGACCCCACTGGATTGACTGGGCTGTAAAACCTCAACACAAACAATTACCCTGAGTATTCAGACAGACAGGCCTGAACAGACAACATAGGCTGAGATCAGAGGCTGTGTTCTTTTATTATCCATGGTACCAACCTACCTTATTTATCCTGAGTATTCAGACAGATAGGTCTGAACAGACAACATAGGCTGAGATCAGAGGCTGTGTTCTTTTATTATCCATGGTACCAACTTACCTTATTTACCCTGAGTATTCAGACAGACAGGCCTGAACAGACAACGTAGGCTGAGATCAGAGGCTGTGTTCTTTTATTATCCTGGTACCAATTTACCTTATTTATCCTGAGTATTCAGACAGACAGGTCTGAACAGACAATGTAGGCTGAGATCAGAGGCTGTGTTCTTTTATTATCCTGGTACCAATTTACCTTATTTATCCTGAGTATTCAGACAGACAGGCCTGAACAGACAATGTAGGCTGAGATCAGAGGCTGTGTTCATTTATCCTGAGTATTCAGACAGACAGGTCTGAACAGACAACATAGGCTGAGATCAGAGGCTGTGTTCTTTTATTATCCTGGTACCAATTTACCTTATTTATCCTGAGTATTCAGACAGACAGGCCTGAACAGACAATGTAGGCTGAGATCAGAGGCTGTGTTCTTTTATTATCCTGGTACCAATTTACCTTATTTATCCTGAGTATTCAGACAGACAGGCCTGAACAGACAATGTAGGCTGAGATCAGAGGCTGTGTTCTTTTATTATCCTGGTACCAATTTACCTTATTTATCCTGAGTATTCAGACAGACAGGCCTGAACAGACAACGTAGGCTGAGATCAGAGGCTTTGTTCTTTTAGTATCCACGGTACCAACTTACCTTATTTACCTTGAATATTCAGACAGACAGGCCTGAGCAGATAATGTAGGCTGAGATCAGAGGCTGTGTTTTGTTATACCTATGGTACCACGTTACCTTATTTACCCTAAGTATTCAGAGAGACAGGCCTGAGCAAACAGTGCAGACCCATTTCAGAATGTGGTGACTGTTCAGGGCCTACACTGTCTGCAATTCGACCGCCACCTTTTAGATACATCTCCCAGTACTGAAACAGGCTTTTTCAAACTTGAGAACTACTGTTAGGAGTTAAGGTGTCATCAAGAGCTTTGATTCTCACTTACTATTGCTTTGATTTCTTGTTAAATGACATCTCAACCCCTGTGGGTCATTTTGTGTATTTTTTAAAAGGGAGAGAAAGGACAGAAGAGCAAGTAGATGAGACGAAAGAGAGAAACTGAGGAAGACGAGGGAGAAAAGTGAATCAACAGTGCAGAAACAGAAGAAACACTAACATGCCCCCTTCCCTACATGTTGCAAGTCCAGCAAGCCCTTACCCCGACCCTACCCCTCTGACTTACTCCTGTGGTTTAACTCCTGAGTACTGGTCTGATATATGTATATATTCTATCTGTTCTGCATATTTGGTTATCACATAACACACCTAAAATAAAGACAAGATTTTAAAGCATGTCACAATGTTGTAAACATGTTACAATTGTAAATACACATCACAAAGTTGTAAAAACGTGTCATGATGTTGTAAACAAACATAACAATTTTATAAACATGTCACAATGTTGCAAACATATCACAAAATTGTAAACATACATGTCACAATTTTGTTAATGCACACAAATCAAAATATTGTAAATATGTTTCAACATCATGATGATGTAAACACACATCACAATGTTGTAAATATGTCATAATGTTTCCTTTTAGAGCAGACCCCTTTTCAGAAGAGAGACCAAACAACTTTGTTTATCTGATGCCTATTGATGTGTCTAAAATCTCTGGATGAGTAGCAAACAGTGTAGACCCTGATCAGACCCGCACCTTGCCTGATTTTATATACCACCTTAATTCTCCCTCACATTTCCTGAGTCATAACACGCAGAGGTTTCACTAACTTTCTCGATACCCAGTGCTTCGAGGCTAAGTAGGTGGGTGGTTCTGTATATTCTAAATATACTGTATTCACCCTAAGTATTCGGATACCTTAACTCCTTACCATACTTATCCTAAATTTTGAAGATGTCCATTCTACTACCTCTTAATGTATCTAAAATACTGCTATATGCATGACAAACACTGTAAACCCTGATCAGACGCCGCTGTATAGCAAACATCAACCAAACCGTATAATTATATAATTATATAACCATGTAATTGCCCAAAATGATAACTAAATAACAAGCATAACATCAACAAAAAAAAAAAAAAATAATAATAATAATAAATAAATAAATAAATAAAATAAAAATAAAATTGAAAGCTTACCGTTTTATCAAGTATTGCACTAGTTGCCTCCCCAATCTCACTCAATATTTGAAAGGTACTGGGTACACTATATTTATCTACAGTTTTCTTCTCAGTAAATTGAGCCTGAAAACAACAAAAAACTTTTATGCCATGGGTATTTCACCAATTTAGCTGACGGCTATGTGTGCCTGTTTCACACTGGCCACAACATGCGAAAACCTGTCTTTAGGCATATCCTGACAGCAAATGCCCAGATCAGTCTGTGCTTTTGCACAGTCTATTCAAGGCCTTCCCTGTCGGCAGTCAGAATCTTTGGTTACTATAGAAAGTTTCAAAGGAGAGCAAACATCGGGATGAGACTTTGCACATGTACAGAATAATATGAACCTGGGCCCAGTTGTTCAAAGCTAACGACGTCGTTAGTTAACGATTCGTTAAAATTTACATCAAGTGATATGCAAATATGCTGAAATTTTTTGCTGAAAAAATGTGAGTAGCTTTTGCAATGCAATGCAAAAGCTACTCACATTTTTTCAGCAAAAAATATCAGAATATTGTGTATTGAATCCGTTATAACAGTTAACGAAATGACCCTTAACAAGCTCGTTAAGCTAACGGCGCTTTGAACAACTGGACCCTGCACATTTTGTGCATGCTCGAAGATACGTTTTTGCTTGATGAGGCCCAAATGATTTTCTACAAACCAGGGCCCAGTTGTTCAAAGCTAACGACATCGTTAGTTAACGATTCGTTAAAATTTAAATCGAGTGATACGCAAATATGCTGAAATTTTTTGCTGAAAAAATGTGACTATTATTGCAGTGCAAAAGCTACTCACATTTATTCAGCAAAAAATATCAGAATATTGAATATTGAATCCGCTAAAACAGTTAACGAAATGACCCTTAACGAGCTCGTTAAGCTAACAACGCTTTGAACAACTGGGCCCAGGATAACTCATGTATAAAACCTTGGATGAACTGCCCCTAACAACAGAACTTACCAAATCATTCTTGGAAGCAATGAAAACAACCAAATTACTCAATAAATAATGTTTTGGAAATATCACTAAAATACATGTACAAATGTATACTAATCTGGCATTAAAATATACAGATTTCTCGGTTTATGACAACGCTGATGATAATGGTTTCGTGTTTTACATACCTTTTAACATTATTTCAGCCATATGGAGATGGGAGAATGATACTAGAAAGCTTTGAGCAATACAGCCCCTAAAAATCATGAGCTGAATGCCACCTTTAGTGGGTTCAAACCCAGGACTCATGATCCAACACAAGAGCGCTAATCACTCCTGACCACCTGTTCACCAGTCAGACACACATCCAACTGAGCCACCGAGGGTAGCCATGACCAGTATACATGTATATTTTACAAAGAATAACAAGACCATTTGAAGTTTTTTTGTTTGTTTGTGTTGAGGTTTTATGGCCCAGTCAACCCAAGGGGTCATGTCAAGCGCAGTGTTGACCTAACCACATGTTTACTGTGCAGGCTTAATCCTCTAAGCAGTTAACAAGTATTGTGCACATTCTTTCGCCAGAACTGACAACTGCCCTTCTTGAATCAGTGGAAGTGAGATAATGACTGTAGAAAATATTTCATGATCAATCTCTACGAAAGAAGGTTGCCGACCCTGCAAGGGTCCAACCCGCAACCTCCTGCTCACCAATCATGCGCATCCAACTGAGCCACTAAGGCCAGCCCATCTGAAGTATCAAATGTATCTCTGCCCTATGAGAAAAGGACTCTATATATAAGAGAGTGTATGGTAAAACTTTTATTTTCTCCATAAAAAAATATATATTGTGGGTACTCATTAGAAGCGCCTTGTGGACAAATAAGAAAAATGTCAACATTTTTGGTTGAATAGTCTTATCTAAAGCCATGACCTTAAGCCATATGCAATCCATCTTGACAGACAAACTTTTTCAACCCTGAGTATCTGAAATGGACTCTTCCATCTTTTATTATGAAAATATGCCTATTCAAATATAATGAAAATTTTACCACCAAAAAATGAAGATTTTCAGATAAAAAATTCTTATATTTTTCATGTATCTGCTCAAAAGGCAGTTCTAACGAGTACCCACAATCTATGTTTTTGAGCAGAAATAAGAAAAATAATGTATACCCCTGTAAACCCCAGTTTTATTATATAAAAGTGGGGTTTAAGGGGGTCAAAATTATATAGGCGTGTTTTCGTGATAAGTACTTGGATGCATCCACTGTAACAAATAAAGGTGACAATCCTAAATCAAGAACGAAATTGCAAACAGTGTAGATTCTGATTAGATAGCTCTTTTTGACTCATCTGCATTTACATTGTTTGCAAAGGTATCTGCTTTAGTCTTCAGCATTCAGTTGGAGCGTTATGGTTCAGTGAACACAGTTACGGTCATGTTGAGCCTGTCAGGTAACCTACTCACACTTTTCTTAGGTGGCCTTAGTCCTCTTAGCAGTTAACCAGCACTTGTACACCTACTTTTCCCAGTGACTGACATCTTTTCTTCTTGAATCAGTGGACAGAAGAGAATGACCATAGAAATGATTTCACGACCTCTCTCCATGAAAGTAATATGGCAGAGCTGGGATTTAAACTTACAACTCCTGCACCTGCAGTCAGATTACATTGTAGCTACCATCTGTGCTATGGAAGTCTGCTGTAGATCCCGATGAGACAACCTCTCACGAGCCATCCCATCTGGATCTACATTGTTTCAAAGTATCAGCTTTGGTCCACTGGGCTGAAGGCATTTAAAAACTTGAGGGAATGTCACATAACTGTTGATACTGAACTTACTAAATCGTTCTTTTCTTTGTGTAACTTGGAACAAATTTTCTTCTGTGCGATCAGGAAACAGAATTTGTCCATGCTCATATCATCCATGTCTACTGTCACAACCTGAAAATAAGACGATCTGAAAATGTTTATCACAGCTAAAGATATGGCCCCCTTTTTTTCAACCAAAAAGTATTGATATTTTTTTCTCATTTCTCCATGAAAACATACACTGTGGTTGTACTCATTAGTGATTACTCATCACTGGGGTGCTTCGAATGAGTACACATAACATGTTTTTGTAGAAAGAAAAAATACCTGAAACCCCCTCTTTTTAACTGGAGCTATGGCTTATTACACAGACTTTACTGGCCACGGAGCTAATAATTCAGCAAAAGTTTTGTTATTTGCGGAGATATGTACCCATCAAATTAACCCTGGTCCTGCTGAATCCAGATATGCCCTGCCTTTGCAAACAGTGTAGATCCAGATCAGTTGGCTTCTGCAGAAGCCAACTGATCTGGATCTACACTATTTGACATTAAGCAAGTGAATTTATAGTAACAAACTGGATCAAGCAATCTGATTGGCTAAAAATTACAAGTGGGTGTGGTATCTTAATTTATTCAGCATGACAAGGGTTAAAAAAAATAACAAAAACTAGAAATGTGTGTATGTTTAACACTAAAACTAGAAATGTGTGTATGTTTAACACTATGCCCCCAACTAAACGCTTGTTTCTATAAAATGACAAAGTTTAAATGGGATGAAACTCTTACAAAATTAATCAGGTGATCTACTCCCAAGCCCCAGTGAACTTACCAAGTTTTAATGCCCTAGCTCAAATAGCTATCAAGATACCTTGCTCACATGAAAAGCATGACAAACAGAAGGACAAACTGACTAACAGATGAATGAATGACAAAAAGCAATATGCCACACCAACTTCTTTGAAGTTGGGGACATAATTATCTTAATCAGGACCAGAGATCTAGATAATGCAGTCAAAATGTAATGATGTATTTCTTAGTTGTCCATGAAAACATGTTGCAGGTACTCATTATAAGCTCCTCGGTGTGGGATTTCTAAGGACATATGACTATCTACAACAGGTTTTTGTGGAAAATTAAGAAATATATCAATCTATCATCATCATCATAATCGGATTTTTGATTAACGTGCAGGTACAGGTGCAACATCCACACCAGTGGGCCCCCTTCCAGATAGCTGGCTTGCTGCACGCATGGCAGATCTCACACCAGATCTCCACATATTTCTATCATGAGGGTTGACAGCCGAGAGCTTCCACTCTCTGCAATCCCTCTCTTGTCAGCTGCTTCCATGTCATCTTGGGCCTTCCAGGCCCACGCTTTCCCTTAACCTGTATGTGAAAGGCTGTCTTGACTGCACCATTTGAGTGTTCCTCATGACCATACTAGCAGAAACTTCTCTCTTCAGAATGAGGTCCAGATCCTAAATGCCAAGCCGCGCAAGTAGCTCATTGGACCTGGTTGTGACGTCTTGCGGCATGACGTTGCAGATCTGTCTGATCATTGCCCTGTCATTCCACTGCAGATGTTGGAGTCTCACTGGCATGGAGCATTGTGCTCCGCACACAAGAGCTGTACACATGGCCATGTTACTTGAAAGAGAGGTGGCTTGAAGAGAGAACTGGTAGCAGCTCGATGAACTTCTTCCAGGTGGTTTTCACACGTGTTGTGGTTGAAACTTCACAGCCACCTGCTGCTGAGAGCATGTCTCCTAGGTAGCAAAAGGAAGCTACCACCTCCAGCTTGTCAGATCCTACTTGGACTTCCCTCTGTGGTCTGCCATCCAAGGGGCCTGCAGATCCCTGGCACCATGTACATCTGTAGTCAGGGTCCTTTGTCAAGCGCTTGAGCCCACTGCATTTCTTGTGCACCCAGTGCTTGCAGCCACTGCAGAAGATGCTGTTGCTGCCCACTCCAGTGCGACAGACGGCGCATGGAAACTCCCCTGAACTCTGCAGGAGGTACAGGCCTGTACTGCATATCATGATCTTCGTCTTTCCTGCATTTACTCTCAGTCCTTTCTTTTCCATTGCTTCTTTCCAAGTCAAGAGCCTCCTGACACATTCCTCGAGGGATTCAGCGATGATAACAAGGTCATCGGCATAGAGGTCCTCCAAGGGGGACCCCAGAGCGGAGCTCTCGTGATAAGGCTTCAAGCACAATGATGAAGAGAAGTGGGCTGAGTACTGAGCCCTGGTGAACACCGATCTTCACTTCAAACTCTTCTCTGTACCCCTCACCAACACAGACACGGCTCCGCGCATTTGCATACATCCCCTGCACCAGTCACACAATCCACTCCTCCACACCAAGTTCTCTCAGCGCCCACCAGATGACCTTCTGAGGTACTCGATCAAAAGCCATCTCCAGGTCTACGAAAGTCATGTAGAGTCTCTTGTTAGCAGCTAGATACTTCTCTTGCAGCTGCCTGACAACAAAGATTGCTTCTGTCGTGCCTCTGTCTGGGACAAAGACAAACTGGGAATCGTCAATTGACACCAATTGTCTCATGAGGCTGTCCACAATCCTCTCCAGGATTTTCATAACCTGCTCTGTCAGCTTGAGACCGTGGTAGCTGCCCCTTTCCAATGCTTTCCCCTTACCCTTGTAGAGGCAGACAATAAAACTCTGCTCCCAGTCAGAGGGTACCTTGCCATCGCAAATCGCAAATGACTGCAGCCGCGAGGTCACAGATCATGGAGGCACCAATGTCACTGGCTGCTCGTATCATCTCCACCACTATGCCTGGTGCTTTGCCAGCCTTCATCTGTGAAATAGCCTTCTTAACCATATCAATGGTGATTGGGATGGGCAGGCCTTCTATTGGTGGTTGATAAGACAGGATATCTTATCTAGGGATCTGAGGACCCACGACAGAGTTAGATCATATTTCATGTTATCTAGGTGAAAGTGACATCCAGAAAAAAGGTATTTCTTTATTGGGTCAAGTATAACATTACCAGTAACTTGCTAAGGCAATGCTAATGATTAACCAAGTTTTCGCAGAGAAATAAAATATCAATACTTTTTGGATGAAATTTGTGCATATTCTAAAAGTATGTTATCTGATTTACATTCAAAACAGAATCAGAGCAGAGCTTTATCATTGGTGTGAGGGGTAGACAGAAAACTCTGTCCCGAGGATCACTGTCTGGCATCACAAGGCTTGCCTTGTGATGCCAGACAGTTATCATGAGGGACCAATTTTTCTATCTTCCCCTCACAATTGTGATAGATTCTTTTTCTTGCACACCTTTTATTTATGAACGTAGACTTTTTTTAATAATCTAGTCACTTCGACTGCTGATGTCTGACATATTGTAATGAAATTACTGCGGTAATGACATCATTATGTTCAGTGACCTAAACCTTAACGATGGCGTATGTGACATCCATTGTATATCAAACATGAGAATTCTCGATTTTTTTCTTACCCTGGGTAGGATAACCTTGGTAGGATAAGAATTTATACCCGAGGCTTAAATCCAGGATTCCTTACCTGGTGTGCAAGAAAAAGCTAAAATTTAGGTCAAAATAGTATGCAAGTAAAGTGTTTGAAGTTTTAGGACATTTACCATACAAGTATATATGGTAAAACAAACAAACAGATAAGTACTTACAATCTGGTCTGCGCAGGGCTTGAATAGATTGGCCATAACATTAATTAGATCTTGTCGTTTCAATAATTTTAGTTCTACGAGCATGCCTTCAACACATACTCGTCCGCTGCACCACAGAGCATAAACATTTTCTGACTCTTTCATCAATGTGCCACTTGTAGCCTCTTTCGACTGGCCATCGTCACCTGAAATTGATTTTTTTTTTTAAAATGTAAGTTTTCTTTTGGGGGTTCTTATCCAAAAGGATAATATCATATGTAACTTGGTACAATTCTAAAAGCTCTATTTACCAAATTTTCGGAGGTCACTACCTCCTTCCCCAGGGTAAATGGAAAAATAATTCTATTACATAAATTAAGTTTCTTACTGAGTTAACGAACTTTGATGATAATGTATGTGTCCATAGCTCCAACTACTATTATGTGAAAAGAGTGCCTTATCTGAAGATATAATATGAAAATGTGTGTAGGTACACACTGGAATAATCCAATGAATACTCACAAAACATTTTCATGGAGAAATAAGAAAAAATGCTCCTCTAATCTTCAGCTTCACAGAGCTTCAGATAAAAGGGGGTATCGAGATATTATATTACTTATTTCTCCACGAGAACACATGTTGTGGGTACTCATTAGAAGTGCCTTGGTGAGGCACTTCTAATGAGTACCCACAACATATGTTTTTCATGTATTTTTTTAGTTCTTTTCTGTTGAAAAAAGCATCTTATCTGGTGTTATGGCTTCAATCTGGATCTATGATTTTTAAAAATATCAATACAGTCCAACCTCAATAGCTCGAACTGAATGGCTCGTTTCCCATGGTTAATTCCAACTCATTTTTGAGTCCCTACAAAATTCCGACAGCTAAAGAAAACAAATATTTAGTGAAATTTTCATATTTTATCATGAAATTGTATGTTGTGTGTACTCATTAGAATTGCCTCATTGAGGCAACTCAACATACAATTATTTTGTAGAAAACAGAAAGGAATTCCCTAAAAAAGACATTTGCTTCCTGAGCTGGCGCCATGATTAACCCTCAGTGGCTCAAACTACCAATATCTCGAACAAATTTCTATGTTCCCGAAGATTTTCGAGTCATTGAAGTTCGACTGTACTTTTCAATTGAAAACAGCATCTTATCTGAGGCTATGGCACTGTGTTATCTGCAACTATGACTCACCAACAATAGCAAAATTATTATCAAGCATCTCTTTGTGGGCAGCTAGCCATGCTTGAGCAAGTTTGTTATTTTTCGTTTTTCCTGTGAGAAAGTTGAGAAAATAAACTCCAAGGCCAGCCAACATCAACATTTCGAGGTAGAAGCTATCCCAGTTCGTCCGGAGATGAATCGGCACCTGCAAGAATTTATATTATATACAGGAATCTCTTTATTACATGCCATGGTTCATTATACATGGTTTCAATTAAGAATTGAAATTTAGGGCCCAGTAGTTCAAAGCTAACGACGTCGTTAGTTATAGATTCGTTAAAATTTACATCGAGTGATATGCAAATATGCAGAAATTTTTTGCTAAAAAATGTGAGTAGCTTTGCAAAAGCTACTCACATTTTTTCTGCAAAAATATCAGAATATTGTATATTGAATCCGCTATAACAGTTAACGAAATGACCCTTAACAAGCTCGTTAAGCTGACGACGCTTTGAACAACTGGGCCCAGATTTTTGGCTTGCACTGGATGATCAAAACACTTGGCGATTTTAACCTTTGTCCTGCTGAATAAATTTAGATGCCACGGCCATTTCTAATTTTCACCCAATCAGATTACTTGATCCAGATTGTTGATATAAATTTAAATACTTAATCGCAAACAGTGCAGATCCAGATCAGTTGGCTTCTTCTGAAGCCAATTGATCTGGATCTATACTGTTTGAAAAGGCAGGACATATCCTGGTTCAGCATGACTAGGGTTAATGTCTGTGAATCCAGAAGACTTCTCAGAGACATTAAAATAGCCTAAATGTTTTTCATCATCCAGTGGAAGTCAAAAATCAAAAAGAGGTTAAATATTATATTCACATTTTATCTTATTCATCCAATTTTCAGTTGTATTCTTCCTAACAGGAAATATTTTTCCTCTAATATCCGTGGTTAAAGTTTGCTTAACTTCAGACTTGGAACAGCTTGAAGGCTTGTTGTTTTGTAAAAGCAATGTGCGCCTGATGTCATAATATAAGTAAACAAAGAATGTTATTGGCTGATGCTCTCCAGAACCACTGTGTCTCTGCCTTATGCCCATTCTGATAAGACTGCCTCACATTGTTTTTCATCGAAAAATGAAATGCATAAGAATGTAACAAACTTACTTTAGCTATTTTTAAATCAGGCATATCCTGGGACTTCCCCTTTCCAGCTCTACCATCTCGGTCGAATCCCTCAAACTCATCCTCATCAAAGCCTTCAAATTCATCCTCTTCTGTCTGGCAAAAGAACAAATTTACAAATTAACCCTTAAATGGTCAGTCATAACATCAACAGATACAGTGAAATTCCACTATTATTAATTAACTCTTTCCCCTCTAGTGGCAACTTTTGTCGTCTGCTGATAACCTTTGCAAACAGTATGGACACAGTTCCGGCCCGACAAACCTGATCTGGATCCAAAATGTTTGACACTCTGATGGTATTCCTGACAGGCCTTTTTTTTTTTTTTTGAAAAAGTTAATTTAAAAAAAAATTCACAAATGACAAAAAAGCGTGCAAAATTACCCAGCATGCAAAGTGTTAAGACCATCTTTTGGACAGCCTAAAAGTGGACTTGTTAGTGGGAAAGTCCTACCATAATACAGAGTAATAAGATAGAAACCATTTTGGACTGGCAAAATTAGCTCTTAACAGCAGATTGGTCATAAAAGTGGAATTTTACTATAACATTCTAAAATATATATTTCATAATGTTATTCCAATAAAAAATAAGGATTTACATTTGCGTACCACTACCCACCTAAAAAGAAAATATATTGCGATTTTCCAATAAATTTTGTTTTTTTCTTGCAAGGTCAAATTTATAACTCAATAAACACAAGCAAAAGTACAAATGCACCAACAAACATAAATGTAAACTCATGAGTTTCTGAGACAGTAAATATCACGAGACTGACAAATCTCCATAAATTAGGTTGAGGTCAAATAACCCGGGGAAGCATTAACCCTCCTTATCCTGCTGTTCACGACAACCCCTACCTTTGCAAACAGTGTAGATCCAGATTAGGTGGCTTCTGAAGAAGCCATCTGATCAGGATCTACACTGTTTGTCATTCAGTTTGTGAATTTGAACAAAAACATTATATGATGTTATCTGATTGGCCGATAGTCAGAAATGGGTGTGGCTAATTAAATTATTCAGCAGGATTAGGGTTAATAATGAAATAGCTGTAACGAGGGGGTATCAGGTAATATTTTTTTTTGTTATTTCTCATAAACTCTCCCACACTGTATATTGGAAGAGTCTATTTTCGATTTTAGGTATGCCAGGCTATATGACGTAGATATTCCTGAAGAAAAATGGTTGAACTATTTGGAAACAGTGTAGACCCTGATCAGGACAGAAAGCGGCATCTGATCTGGGTCTGCACTGTTTGCCAGTTACCCGTTTAGGGTTCTTCAGACTTCAGTGGGTTAATATGCCATTTCCAAAAGTGGATATAAGCAACAGTACCTCAATGATACCCTCATCATCATCTTCATCACCGCCATCACGACGACCAGATGTGGGTGTGGCCTTCTGTCCCCCATCTTCCATTTCATCAGGGAACTCTGCGTCATCTTCAACAACTACCACATCTAGCCAAGAAAAAAATCGAGGGTTGAGCGCAAGACTATGGTAACTCAAACGTATTTTTGAAACCCTTGTTTAGGGGCAACTTGGACCCCTTTGTAAACAATGCAAATTTAGGTGCCATTGCTCATACGAGCAATGGCACCTAAATTTTCATTGTTTACAGAAAGAAATGTTGTAATCTTCATAACGCCTTCATGGTGAGGAGATTAGGTTTGGGGAAAAACAATCACCTGACTTACGATAGTCTTGCGCTCAACCCTCGAAATATGGATGCTGAAAAGTCATCATTTTACAAGTGCAAATCAAAAATAAAACGTGAAACAATAATACCCTGCCATTATCATGTCGTGGGCAGATAACTCTGTCAAAAATTGATGAAATTTGGCAATCAGCAATCCCAAAGCAGATCTCCACAATATCAATAAACATATCAAACTTGGTGAAAATCCATTGAGATTTACTCAAGTTATTGTCCTGAAAGTAAACTACGGATGAACTGCAGGCAGATAACTCTGTCCAAAATGGATGAAATTTGCCCATTAGCAATCCCAAAGCAGATCTCCATAATATCAATGCGCACACCAAGTTTGGTGAAAATCCACTGATATTTACTGAAGTTATCATCTGGAAATGAAAAAAAAAAACAGACCTGTCGCAGACAGATAACTCTGTCAAAAATTGACGAAATTTGCCCATAAACAATCCCAAACCAGATCTCTACAATATCAATGCACACACCAAGTTAAAGTTTGGTGAAAATCCACTGACATTTACTCAAGTTATCATTCAGAAATGAAAATATGGATGGACGGACAGACACAAGGACAGCCAATGTGATACCATAATACCCCACCACTATCTTCTGGCGGGGTATAACGAGAAACGATAATATAGCCGCTATTACATAGCGGGCAGATAACTCTGTCAAAATTTGACGAAAATGGCCCATTAGCAATCCGAAACCAGAACCCCACAATGTCATGGTATATTTTAATGCATGTAAATGCTAGTAAAAAGTAAAATAACTTTGTTCAGGTGAAGGGTTTTCTCTACCTACAACTCCTGCAGGGTGAGTAGCTTCTGAAAGAACTTTTTACAACCTTTAACCCTTGTTATGTAGAGCCCGGATATACCATGCCTTTGTAAACAGTGTAGACCCAGATAGGTTGGCTTCTGAAAAGCCATCTGATCTAGATCTGCACTGTTTGCCATTAAGTATGTGAATTTATAGCAACAACAATCTGGATCAAGTAATCTGATTGGCTGAAAATTAGAAGCGGGCGTGGCAATCTAATTTATTTGGCATGACAACCTTTAGCAATAACTGAGCTGTGCTGCAAGAAAAAGACTCTTCAGACTCTCTGTTGTGGAGAAGCATGGAATAAAGACTTTAGACACCTACAGAACCAATATTTAAACCAATGTAATGATCACACTCAAGTTCAAGGAATTTTTACTGATTTTCAAGGGCTGCACGTTTTTCAAGCGCTACATGAACCATTCTCTAACATTACCTTCGTCATCATCAAAATCCTCAAACTCTGCAAAGTCGTTATCAGAAACATCAGCCTCATGTTGTGCTCTTTTGGCCTCGTACAGTCCAAGTAACAACAACAGAATACCCAACTGAAAGAGCCTCATGGTTCTGAAATACAGTCAAACCTGTGTTAGTGGTCACCTCTATTAAGCAGCCAACCTGTATTAAGCAGCCAGAGGAAAGTTGCCCAAAAATTCATAGACTTATATATTTGAACTGTATTAAGCAGCCACCTGCCTTCAGCAGCCACATTTTAAGCTTCCCATAGGTGGCTGCTTAAGACAGGTTTGACTGTACAACAATACATTCTCAAAGCATCACATATGTATTTTTTTCTTACTTCTCCATGAAAATATATGTTGTGGCTACTCATTAGAAGCACCTCATGGAGGTGCTTCTAATGAGTAGCCACAACATATATTTTCATGGTGAAATAAAAACAGGTTCTCACTAGGATATCGAAATAAGAGTCCCTAGGCCACTTTCTTCAAAATGTAGGAGTATAACTAAATAGTTTTGCTAAATTTCTCTGTAAAATAATATAGAAGTCCAGGACTTCATACTTGAAGTTAATGAGAATCCTGAAGAAAAATATCAATACACCACGACCTCTTTATAACTTTATAACAGTATTGTAGGGGTGGGGGGGTGGGGGGGTCGGGTCCATAGCATAATAGATAAGGGAGTGTATCCAGCATATATTTTTCTTATTTCTCCATGAAAACATATGTTGTGGGTACTCATTAGAAGCGCCTCACCGAGGCACTTCTAATGAGTACCCACAACATATGTTTTTGTGGAGAAATAAAAAAAAATCAATACTTTTGGATTGAAAAAAGCGCCTTAACTAGTGCTATGAACCGTGTTATATCCAAACAAAAATGTATAGATTATATTGAAAAATGACCATTTATGGTCATTTTTCAATATAATCTATACATTTTTGGGATCTATCTTTGAACCCTGTTATATCCAAAAACGTGTTATAACGAACCGTGTTATAAAGAGGTTGAAGTGTACCTGGAAAAGAAAAGTACATTCTCTGAAGTTATATATATATTCCCACAGTGGAGTTTGTGTGGGGAGTGGATACATTTGGTAGATTTTCTACCACTTTCATCCACACCGTCCTTCAGAAAAGGGTACTATGGTTCTATTAAAAGAAAGAGCCTGCTCCAGTAAGGAGCACCTACTTGTCTTTAGATTCAAACCCTTTTCAGAAGGGAGAAAAAAAAAATTGACAGACTCAGACAAAGTTGCTGAAAATTCATTCCTCTTCAGTTCTTAGAGTAAACCAAAGTGGTTGAATTCAGCTTAATTTTTCTGATCGACCAACAACTTATGCAAGTGACTGATGAGTGACTAAACACCAATTAATAAAACTGTAAGAAATATTTACAGTATTGTTGATATTACATGGTTTGGATATAATAGAACAGGATGCTTGTTGACAAACAACAAAAAACAGATTATATAGACAAATGACAATGTACATGTATATATTCTATATAATCTACACATTTTGAATGGCTATAATACAGGTTTAATACAGTGAATACAAGTTTTTGCTGGATACTAACCAAAGTATAAATAGGAACTTATTATGTACATATGTATATAGAGACAGAAGTTTAATCAATTATGGAAAATCATGATCAGTTATATATGTTCCCATTTGCCTTAAAACCAGCAATCATTGAGTAAATGATTAATCAGAAAACCATTAGTTAGTAAATGGTGACTGTGCAAGGGGTTATCACAATTAGGAATAATTCATAAAGCAGAACTCCAGATAAGGCACCCCAGGGATGTAAAATTCCACTCGCCTGCTCGCATTTGCGAGTAAATTTTAACCCTGGTCCTGCTGAATTCGGATATATTCGGATATGTCATGTCGTTACAAACAGTGTAGATCCAGATCAGTTGGCTTTTTCACCTAACATTGAGGCACTTTTGTCTTCTTCAGAAGCCAACTGATCTGGATCTGCATTGTTTGTCATTCAGTATTTCAATTTGTATCAACAACCTGGATCAAGTAATCTGACTGACTAAAAATACGAAGTGGGTGTGGTATCTAAATTTTTTCAGCAGGACATGGGTTAAGACAGGGTGAGCGAGATTTTCAGAACTTTCTTCACTTTTTGTTCATTTCTAGCATCTAAATGAAAAATTTAGACCATAACGGCATGTAAGGTTTGTAGCAATTTTACACCTCTGTGTGACCTTTTTTTTCAGCCGAAAAGAATTGATATTTTTCTTGATCAAAGTGCTTTACAGATACAATTTACTCATTAGAACTGATTCATTGAGGCACTTTTGTCTACCTACAACATATTTTAATGCGAAATTAGAACAAGGGCTGTAGCAGATCAGCATAGCTCACTGGACTCGCTCCTTGTCTATGAAGAAAATGTTAAATAAATAAAGCAAAACTCTCAGGATCATGAAATAAAGGTCACCATGACATTAAACTCAAGATACTGAAGTCAATGTCATATAGCTGCCTAATATATGATTTACTGTGTTTTTTGCATTTATATATACATTTGTAACAGAAATACATTAGAACATTTTAAAAAGGTGTCCTAGATTTTGACAAGCCCCAACATGGGGTCAGTATTTATCGAATCAAAGAAGACCACATTCTTAGAAATAACAATGACAGTAAGTAAGATACTCCAGGCCGATTTAGACAGATTAGAGATCTGGAAACGAACCTATGACATGGAGTTCAACCCCAGTAAATGTCAGGTACTCCACAGTAGCAAATCCAAACATCCTACTACAACCCAATATTCCCTACATATTGGATGAAAATTTAGTGAAGATAGTCAGTACATCATAGAGCAAAATACATGTATCTATGTGTATATCAAAGTAAGGATCTTTCTTGGAATACTTGATGTAAGTAGCATCGCTTCAACTGCATACAAAACCCTTGGCTTAGTCAAAAGAAATGTATACACCACAAATCAGTCCGTCAAAGTGCTGGCTTACAAACAGGGCTCGGGAAATATTGAAAAATGAATCGGTCCAGCCGAGACGTCATCACCTAATTAATTTCCATAGGAAAAAAATTTGATACCCGTCACAAAGACTAATGACAATAAGCTAAGTCCTATGAATTAATCCCGATTTCTGTAAATGGTCGTACATTGTTGTGTTTGGTGGAGTTCTTGGTTTCAAACATTTTTAGATGTTTAGCTACGCATGTAAAAGCAAATACAAGACTAGAACATGTTCCTAGACATCATACTTGATTGACAGGTGGACAGGGGAGACAACCTGATATGGCTGAGAGTATAATTACCGGGACCATATACTTGACAAGACTCCAGAACAAGAATTGTTGTTTGCAATACCTATCATGTAAAATGAGAAAGAAAAAAGAAGAAAAATATGAAATGTACTAATGAATCATAAGTGTTCATAAGCATTCACGGTCATTCATGGGGTGTCGAGAATATTATAAAACAAGCTCCTAAAAGTCGCAAGGAAAGCATATTCTCATTGATCTCGCCACATATTTGTAAGCAAAACAGATTTCTTTTTAACTATCAATACATCAAACACATCAAAGAGTCTTTAAACTTCAGTAATAGCGGCCGAAGCTAATTACTTTCACACGACCACTGTAATCTCACGAGATTCGAGATAACGCGATGAACTATGAGATCTCAGGTAATTTGTTTACACAACTTGACTCGAGGCGATTATTGGATTAGTCATGTGTAATTAACAGATTGACATCTGAGCTAGGTAAGTTTAGAATTTGAGAATATCCTAAATATCTGACAGAATCGGAGAAAATTTCCTAAGTATTGGGCCAGCATGGGACCGATTTTTTGGGCTTTGGGCAGTTTCCAATCGGTCCCAATTTCTGAATTTTGATCTGGGCCTAAAGGAATCCGATTTTCCAGAGCCCTGCTTACAAAACACTTGTCTGCCCACAAATGATATAATGCTTCCTTTATGTGGAGTCAGTTTATTAAAATTTACATTGATAAAACTGAGATGATGCAAAGACACGCTGTCTGCCATGTTAAGTCTAACTATTCCTCATATGATAGTGTGACCAAAATGTTATTTAGCCTGGGTTGGTGGTCCTAGTTCTAAGAGACTAAATGATGCCAGGCTGATTATATTCTTGGACCCAATATACACTGGACTAGTAACTACGGTACAGGTATTGTATTTATTGGAAATATGTTGTCGTGGCTGAGTTGTCATAATTTTGTATGATGAAATTTAAATGCTCTTATTTCAGTTATTTTTCCAAATATCTCAGATTTGTTTTCAAAAAGCAATAGGTCAATATATTACCTGTAAGACTGCGGCATTATATTTAAGGAAAATCCAACAGTTTTTGTAAACATCAACGAGAAAACTAGGTACCCATTTTAGCTACTTTTAGCAGAAAATCATCAGAAATTCACCCAAAATGATGTTATAACTTCAATCTAATTAATTGTGACTTAATATTTTTCAACCAAACCTATTTAAAATAATTTATTACAACTTTAGTTATTATCCAAAATAATTTTTAATGACCATAGGGCTGTAAAATAGCCCTAAAATCAAGCCACGACAACATATTTTGGCAGTTCCGTTAGTGACAAGTCCGGGTATTATTAGGTCCGAGTTATGTTTTACAAAATTGTATGTTCATTTGTCATCAAGTTGTCAACATACATTGAACATCCATGAGACTCGCTCACCATATGCACTCTCTTTCGTATAATTATAGGCATTCATACTGATGTACATATAATTATAGGCAGACTCATTCTGATGCAAATTACTATAAAAATTCTTTCTATCCAATATCTATCATCTTGTGGAATAAATTGCCACAAGACGTTGTCCAACTTTCGTTTATTCAGTTTACCAAACCAAATCTTCATATTACATAATACTCAAAAGACGGTGATGGCTGATACATTCATAGATGTCAATGGGCGTGTCACCAGTAAAAATTCGGATTCCGAGTAGAACTTTGGTAGTTGGGCATCTAAACATTATTAGGGGTGAATCTCCCTTTACTTAAGATCCCCAACTGAAGGAAAGTGACAGTGATGCAAATGCAGTATGTCTTTTCTGAACAGTGATCTAATCAAGTATGTCACAACAGCAATAAACTCAGGGGCCAGCAGCCAATGCTCTTAAATTTCAAGACAAATTGTCCATGGGCATTATGTTATAGTCAATACAAATGCAATATGTGCTACAAGATGAGCTTTTCAACGTTTTATCTCCACTATTCAGACCCGACAACCATGGTCAGAAATCCGACAACCGTGGTCGGAAATACGTGGCTGTCGAAATCAAGAATTTAAGACCACGTTATCATGGCTATGCATTCAGGCAATTTAAGCAATGTTCATGCAGCCGAATATTTACGATACTGTACCTGTTTGTAGTTCAATTAACGCTTAATTTTATTTACCAACCAAACACCGATATACTAGAACATTGTACTGTAGTATAAATTTTATAATTTCCTCACGTTTTTTATTTGTTTTCTAACCGGAAATGACGTTGGCAATAGGACCTGACCGAAGAGTATCAGACCGCATGTTTTAGTGGAGTTGAATTTGGTCGAGAACCAGTTCTTAATTATATAGGGTCTCAAACGTTTAAATATTATTCTCGATTGTGTCAGCTTCCAGAAGATCGCTTACTGAAAGAGGTCTTTGAATTAGATAAAAAATTGTGTCAAGATGGTTACAAATCATGGTATTCTTGTATACGTAATTTTATGCAGAGGTTTTCAACTACTGAACAGGAAATGCAATCTTGTAACATGTCAGAGATCATTTCTACTAAATATTTATCTGACATGAACAAAGAATTATCTAGACTGAAAAATCATGTTCATGATAACAAATTAAATACTTTTTCAAGCATTTACACACAGTTTTCTATGCAAAATTATCTATCATTTGGCCTTTCAAAAAGTAAAACTAGAGATCTTTCAAAACTTAGGATAAGTGTTCATGATTTACTAATAGAGCGAGGTCGCTACTTTAGACCACGCATTCCTCGTGAGAGTAGAACTTGTACAACTTGCGATACAATAGAAAACGAGGAACATTTTATGCTTCATTGCTCAAAAAATTCTGCTATAAGAAATGATTTATTTCAGAAAATGAAAATTGAATACCTTGGTTTGATTCCCAATACTGATGCATCATTGAAAACTTTGGTGCGTTTAATGAACCCAGCAACTGTAGAGGAGACAAAATATATTTGTGATTTTATAACAGCATCTTTAAAATTAAGATAATTTGAAATGCTCATTATCTCATACCATTTTATCACATTAATTTTCATTGCATTGTTACAGTATTGTGTATAGTAAACATGTTTTGGAGGACACCGTCTGTTATGTCGGTTATCTAAATAAATCTTGTATCTTGTATCTTGTAGTGGAGTTGAAACACACAATCGCCCCAAACGAAATTATTTGAATGCAAAATGTATCAGTGGTCCCAAAGGACCTGAAAATGCTATAATGTCAGCACCATACGAGCAACAACGTACCTTCAGACGTGCGCTAAACGAAGTCTCAAATTCAGAGTCTTCATTGTATGAAGAATTTTTGATTCCTTGACTATCTTAAAACATCAAGTGAAAATTCTGATTAGATTGTGCGAATGCGCAGGCTGATCTGACTCTTCACTGGGTGCACATATCCGAAGGTACGTCTTCTGTCGTTGCGATTTATATCAGTAGATCCATACGGACGTAAGCGACATTTTTCGGTCTCCACGCAACTTGAAACAACCTGCTGCGGTCGTAATATTCTGGAAGGAAAATCCTTTGAAAATATGCCTGGTAAACAACACAACACATAGAAAATATAGAACAACACAAAACATAGAAAATATTTCACAATACAAAACATAAAAATATAGAATCTAGAACAACATAAAAAATTGAAAATATAGAACACAAAACAAAGAAAATAAAGAACATTATAAAACATAGACAATATAAACAATACAAAACATAGGCAATATAGAACAACACAAGAATAGAAAACATAGAACATATAGAACAAAACATAGAAAATAGAGAACAACACAAAACAAAGAATTATAGAACAATACGAAACACGGAAATATAGAACAACACAAAACATAGAAAATATATGGAACAACACAAAACATAGAAAACATAGAATTACATAAAACATAGAAAATATAGATCAACATAAAACATAGAAAATATAGAACAACACAAAACACAGTAAATATAGAATAACACAAGACATGGAATATATAGAACAACACAAAACATAGAAAATATATACCAACACAAAACATATATAATATAGAACAATATAAAAGTAGAAAAAATAGAACAACACAAAACATGGAAAACATAGAACAACACAAAACATAGAAAATAAAGAACAACACAAAACATAGAAAATATAGAACAACACAAAACAAAACAGAAAATATAGACCAACGCAATATATATATATATATATATATATATATATATATATATATATATATATATATATATATATATATATATATATATATAACAGAACAACACAAAACATAGAAAATATAGAACACAAAACATAAAAAATTAGGACAACACCACAAAATATAGAACTACATAAAACATAGAAAATATACAACAATCCAAAACACGGAAAGTTTCAGTCTTGGATTGAAGTATCAAATATATCGTTTTTATTTTATTCTTTATTATAAACACGGAAAGGTTTTCACTGTTTTAGACAGAGCTTGGCGTTGGGATGTGAGTGGGAGGGTGACTGACGATCAGTTGATTTTGTTCAGTCAGTATGTCACGAATTTTGATTTGCACGAATTCTGGTGGACATAGCGTTTCGCCGAATTTCATTTTCGTTAAATGAGAGTTTATTATTTCATAAATTTCATTTATCTTAAACTCTTACGTATAATGTATGTAACACGGGGTGGGTGGGTGCGGGTGTGGGGAAGGGGGATTTGAAACAGGTTAACTTTTGATAAATATTCAACTTTGACCTATAGGGAATGTATTCCCTTCATCATAGCTCCAGATAAGGTTGTTTTTTTCTCAACAAAACATGGCTACTTTTCTTATTTCTTCACTAAAGCATATTTTGTGGGTAATTGTTAGAAGCGCTTCGCTGCGGCGCGGGTACTCTTACCCACAACATATGTTTTTATGTTTTTGTGAAGAAATAAGATTTGGTGGGAGAAAGGGAGGTGGTGAGCTGGGGATAAACTTATGTGGAGCTATGCCCTTCATCATGCATGATCTGAATTTATTTCTTTTCGAGGGAATTTATCTATGTGTTACAGTATTTTTACAACCATGAAGTATTATGTTCAAAAATTATGCAAGCTTCTTCTTCGGGAAAAAAAAAATAAAAAGAAATAAAAAAAAGTGAGGGGTCGTCAGGGCACATTCGGACTTATGCTAAATGGATACACGTGAAGATTTTGCCGCCATGTTTGAAAAAGAGACAATTTTTATAGATAGGATTTTAGTTATCTAGTACTAGAATGTGGGATGGGACTTTTCTAATATGACTGAATGGAGCAAATAGTTTCTTCGAGGAGTACACCATCCATTACGAAAACATGCCTATTCAAATATATTGAAAATTTTACGACCAAAACAGGAAAAAAAATCAGATAAAAAATTCTGATATTTTTCACATTTCTGCTCAAAACTTGGATTGTGGATACTCGTTAGAACCGCCTCGGCGAGGCGGTTCTAACGAGTATCCACAATCTATGTTTTTGAGCAGAAATAAAAAAAATAATGTATACCCCTATAAACCCCAGTTTTACTATATAAAAGTGGGGTTTAAGGGGGTCAAAATTATATAGGCGTGTTTTCGTGATGATTTGTGTGAGAAGAAAGGTAACAATTTTTATATCAGAGTTATTTGCCTTGAATATGTATGCTCTTCTCTTAAGTTGTATCATCTAATCAGGCTCAGGGCTTTTGCTATCCGCATTCCCGCGATAGTCCATTTAGATGGAACAGAAAATACCTTAATCAGAGTCTACAGTAGCGCTGACTGAGCTGGTAGTAGTCAGTCAAAAGAGTTAGAATGCCAATAGCAGACATAACAGAACAGAACAGAAAGAAAGAAGGAAAGAAAGAAAGAAAGAAAACGTTAGAAGATCGTCGAGGCGAACTCGGACATAGGTTGAATTGATACGCGTGAAGATTTGCCGCCATGTTTGAAAGGGAGACAACCTTCATAGATAGGAATTTTGTCTCTGGTACTTGAATGCTTTATAAACGTGTTATAGTAGGGGTGGGGCTTTTCTAACATGACTGAATGGAGCAAATCTTTTCTTCGAAAAGTACACCATCACTTCTGAGAGAAGATAGGCAACAATTTTTCTGTCAGTTATTTGCCCTGAATGTGTATGCTCTTCTCTTAAGCTTTATCATCTAACTAATCAGGCTCAGGGCTTTTGCTGCTCGCATTCCCGCGATTCGAAAGTCCATTTAGATGGAACAGAAAATACCTTAATAAGAGTATACAGTAGCGCAGACTGAACTGGTAGCAGTCAATCAAAAGAGATCAAATGCCAATAGCAGACATAACAGAACAGAACAGAATTTTATTAGGAAAACCGACCTACACTGGTGCCATCCACCAATAGACGTCAAAGAATAAAGTTTGCATGGTTTTAAATCTTGTGCTGTTGAACCCGAATGTACCCTACCTTTACAAACAGTATAGATCCAGAGCAGTTGGCCAACTTATCTGGATCTGCACTGTTTGTCATTTAGTATTTGAATTTGAATGAACAACTTGGATCAATTAATGTGATTGGCTGAAAATTAGAAGTGGGCGTGGCATCTCAATTTATTCAGCATGACAAGGGTTAAGTACAATCAAATCAAATATGTACATAGCAGACTTCTAATGCCATTAACAGAGTAGTATTATCATAAAAGGTTTTGTCTATTTAGCACAACAACAGACTGGTATTCCGATTTTTATCTTGCTGTGTGTTGAAGCTGCTTTAATCAAATAAACCGTATCGTCTCGGATAACATGTGCGCCCAGCAAAGATTCAGATTAGCTTGCATATCCGCGCCATCTGATCAGAATATTCACTGGGTGCATTTTGGATAACAAAGGATGCAAAGTTTCTTCATGCGGACAGCGAAGACTCTGATCAGACTGCGCGGATGCGCAGGCTGATCTGAGTCTTCGTTGGGCGCACGTCAGAAAGTACAATTGTTGCAATACAGGTCTATATTTAGAACAATACGATCGTGCTTTGCTTGCATGTTTTCAGAGATAAAGTTTAATTGAAATTTTAATTTAAGTTGGTTGTATTCCCCAGTAAGCACTGTTAAGGTCATGTCGAGCTGGTGAGCTGACCGACTCAATATTTTCCTGGGCAGGCTAAACGAGCTGAGACTCGAATCTGCGACCCCTGTATCTGCATTCAGTCGCGCTACCATCTGCGTTATGGATGCCATTTAGTTGCTTCCTACTATTTTGTTAATAAGTCTGTAATGCAGACCTCCGTGTTTCCCCATATTGCAGTGTGGGCTCCTAAATAAAAATTCTTAGTATCTTTCCCTGCAAAAACCCTTCTTTTTTATATCTCTCAAACTTGCATAACGCACAAATATATCTTCATGTTATTAATAACCAAATTTTCATCCTTCTTTCTCCTTATAGTACAGTGGAAATGTCATAGCTTACACAGTTTCATTTTAGAGGGATTCCCAGACAAATAGTTTCTTATTATTCCACAAAAACAAAAGTGTCTAGAACGATGACTTAGAATAAAAGTAAAGATTGCCTTTGGAAACAAAGAACATATTACAGATAGAAAATGGGAGTCTCGGTTTTATTGAGACCTCCATAAGCAGTAATGAAGTTTGCACATTGCTTACGCCCTCTAGCGTATACATGAACAGAACTCCATTTTCAAAGATACCACAATGGGCCCAGTGATCCCAAAGGAAATGAAACTATAATCTGCACTATGGTGACGTATGGGGAGACATTTTACGGCCACCACACATAGTATACATTTCACATATGTGTGTTAACCCTTGTCCTGCTGAATAAATTAAGATGCCACGTCCACTTCCAATTTTCAGCCAATCAGATTACTTGATTCTGGATTTTGATACAAAATTCACATACTTAATGACAAACAGTGCAGATCCAGACCAACTGTTCTGGATCTACACTGTTTGCAAAGGCAGGGTATATCCGGGTTCAGCAGGACAAGGGTTAAGATACTGGATATTTATGAAAATGTCGATAAAAATAAGTTAATTCAAGCTAATGCTAGACATTCATTACTGGAATACAAGTATCATTACAAGTCTATGCAATGTATACCCACCCGTCCCCATATAAGAGATAGTGAAAACAGGGTATGCAGGGTATAAAGCGAACCTTCAAAGATTAGCAATTTGTAAACATTATCCCAATTTGTTCGCTTTATTCGTCAACCCCTTGATATGCATGAATACTTCTCAATGTGCTTAGCAAACAAATCCCCGTATACTATTGTGAAAATTGGATGCAATGCGTAGCTATGGATAAGAGATACATAGATAAATACCTTTTTTTTAACCCTTGCCATGCTGAAAGAATTAAGATGCCACGCCAACTTCTTGCTGTCAGCCAATCAGATTGCTTGATCCAGGTTATTGATACAAATTCGCCTACTGAGTGCAGATCCATATGAGTTGGCTTCTTCAGTTGGTTTCTGAAGCCAACTGATCTGGCCGGCCTCGGTGGCTCAGTTGAATGCACTCCCGACTGGTGATCAGGAGATTGCGGGTTCGACCCCCGCCGGGTCGGCAACATTCTTTCGCGGAGATTGATCATGAAATATTTTCTACGGTCATTCTCTCCCTTCCGCTGATTCAAGAAGGACAGTTGTCAGTTTCTGGCGAAAGACTGTGCACAATAATGGTTAACCGCTTGGAGGACTAAACCTGCCCAGTAAACGTGTGGTTGGGTAAACTTACCGCGCTCGACATGACCCCTGTGGATCGACTGAGCCGTAAAACCTAAACACAAACAAAACCAATTGAACTGGATCTACACTGTTTGCAAAGGCAGGGCATATCCGGGACCAGCAGGACCGGGGTAAATTCTCCATGATTTTCAAGCAAATGTTGTGGTACTCATTAGAAACGCCCCGCGGAGGCGTGCAGCCTGCGGAGGCGTTTCTTATGAATACCTCAATATATGAGTAGCTCAATATATTTTTTCGTGGAGAAACAAGAAAAATATCAATAATTTTGGATAGATACATGCTCCTGTCTAGAGTTATGGATGAGAAGTGTATTTTTCACTAAGACGTCGTGAGATTGAAAACTTTCGAGCAAGCAAATATTGACAAATCTGTCTGTTTCCATTTGTCCAGTAACTAACTCAAATGCATTGTTTTGTGGCATGCACTTCAGGTTATTGTGTAAAAAGTATGCGGTACCGCTTAACACACACACACACACACACACACACACACACATACACACACACACACACACACACACAACAACAACAACAACAACAACAACAACGACAACAACAAGAACAAGAACAACAGCAACAACAACAGCAGCAGCAGCAGCTGCAGCAGTAGCAGTAGCAGCAGCAGCACAGCAGTAGCAGTAGCAGCAGCAACAACATTAAAACACAATAGCAACAACATCATCAAACCATCACCACCACCATCACCACCATCACCACTACCACAATAACAACAACAACAACACACAACAACTCACAACAACACACAACAACGACAACAGCATCAAAACACAACAAAAACATCAATAACATCAAACACAACAACAACAGCAACAACAATAACAACAACGACGACGACGACGACCCCGACGACAACAACAACAAGACCAATGTTTTGTAAAAAAACATGGCATAATATTAAAAATATCAACAGGCGGAGAGCAGGTTCTAAAAATTTTGCTCTCGCACATTACATAAATGCATTTGTCGATCTGTACGACTCATTTCATTAGATTCACAAAGGATTTGAAGTAAATGAAACAACAAAACGATTTTTTTTTCACCAAATATTATAAAGGGAGACGACTTTTGCAGACATGAAGTTAGCAATCTATATTTCAAAGTTTTAAAAAATGGGATTACTCTTAAAGGAAATAATTTGCTGGGACTACTTTTAAAGGAAAGAATTTGCTCTCAGAGAGAGCAAATTCTTTCCTTTAAGAGTAGCCCCAACGAGAAGGCAGACAAACATTTCCTAGTCGGTTATTGTGCTTGAACGTTTGTCCATTCCTCTTATAGAAACGCGAAGTCCTGTTTTCTGTGGCAAAAAGAGGATAACTTATATATCATTGACTAACAGCGCTTGCAGCAGGATGACGTTTAATTTGCAAAAATCAATAGCTAAAATCAAGTTTTCTTAATTAATTAACTCAGCATTAATGGCAAATGCCGTTTTTACCTTAAATATTCGTAGAAATATGCTAAAACAAACCGTGTAGACAACACTAAACTGCTCCTGAATGAGCATTTTATCAGGTCTACACCGTTTGCCATTAATGTGACACTTTCTGTACCAATTGCCAGTTAACCAATGGGCATATATACGTAAATACGTTAAGGAGTTGAGGTGTCTGAATATTTGGAGAAAACCTGGCGGATCAAAATGTTTGATATATGGGTCTCGCCATGGAAAAAGGGGTCTTCATTGGCATTGTTCAGGTCATACAAAGAGGCACAATCTGGTGAAGACATGCACTTTCGTTTTTAAATTGTACAAATAATCTTAAAAAAAGAGAAAAAAGATAACAAAAGAGAAAAAAGCGGATTCTTTGGAAATAGGAGAACTTCCAAAGACTGAAAAAAAAGTCTGATTGTGTCTGTTTTTCGAAGGTACATGCAAATGCAAGTCTGATTTTGCTCGTTCGTGAGAGCTTACATAAAAGTGCATTATCCCTCGTGCCACCTAAGCGCCTCGCGCCACCTAGCGGTGCCTTGACCGTTACGTTTTTATTTACATGTAAAGTGAATCAGCCCAACTGCTTAATGCTTACTAGTCTGGGTAAATTTTTCTGCAGATGACATTTTGAAATATTTTTTCTTATTTTTTTCCCATAAAACAGGATTTGGCATTTCATGCAAATGGTTTCCAGTGGAGACAATTTGCATGAAATGTCAAATCCTGTTTTCTGGAAAATAAGAAAAATGTCAACAAATTGTCGTCTGTTGAATTTGCCAAGGGAGTGGTAAAAGGCACTATGAATTATATGGTAAAACTTCGATTTACGGATAAGGCTGGGTAAGTGGATAGTCTGTTCTGAACATTCGAGGTTTACGCATGCCGGAAGACATTTTTTACGATGGCGTACGTAAATTATTGTGATAAAGATAATCAAAGATCACTTGAGCGCTCTGGAGCTCTGGCGCAATGGTAAAGCGTCGGATTCAAGATCGAGAGTAAGCGGGTTCGACCCTAGCGAGCACCAGTTGTGTCCTTGAGCAAGGCACTTTATCCACATTGCTTAGTACTGGTTTCTGCCCGTGAAGACTTGCGGGTAGTACTCAGTAAATGAGTGTGTCGCAGTACATATAGAAAGTAAGAAAGAAAGAAGAAACTGCAGCTGCAGAAGGAGAATTGATGGCAAGTTGTGCTAAAATCTACAGGGTAGGTAGTTTGGTTGCAGACTTTCAGCCAGAGAGAAGGTACGTTTTCTCACGTTGCGCCTAAATTTACTACATCTCATAAGATGTATTTACTCGGAACATAAATCAGCTAATTACTTTTATTGTTTTATTGTAATGCATTATCTTCTTTGTAAATCAAATCAACGCAGTCGCAGTACATTAGAATTAATTAGGACATCTTTTTGTGTGTGGATTTTATTGATGTGTAAACGCCGGCGAATCAGTCACACACTGATTAACCCTTGTTACGCTGAATAAATTAGGATGCCACGCCCACTCCTAATTTCCAGCCAATCAGATTATTTGAGCTGGGTTTTTGATAGAAATTCACACATTTAATGACAAACAGTGCAGATCCAGATCAGTTGGCTTCTTCAGAAGCCAACTGATCTGGATCTACACTGTTTGCTAGGACATGGCATGTCGTGTCAGGCCCGTCGCCGGGTAGTGGCAAGTGGTCCGGTGGAAGTTAGCGGCGAGTGCCGAAGGCATGAGAGAGGGGAGAGCACGAGAGGGAGATTCCCCCCTCTCGTAAGTGGGGTTCGGTGGATATCCCCCGAGAAAATGTTTGAATTATCGACGCCTGTACGTGCGTTTTAATGCATATTGGAAGCTTTTGGGGTTGGGGTGAGGGGGGGGGGGGGTGAGGGGGCAGAATTTCAGTCATTTTGGCCAAGAATTTAACATAAACTGAGTAAACATAAGACTTTGGCAAATCTTAAATAACTATTTCGACCCCTCTGCGGGTCTCATCAGGCGGTGTTACTTTCAATACAGTTTCAGGATTGAGAATATTCTTTCATTCAAATTCAAAACGTTTTATACATACCTTGCCGACCGATCTTTGATTTAGAATAATTAGAAAAATAGATTGAGGGGATTTAAACTGTCTTCTATGGCGTTCTTTAATTCATTCTGGATCAAAGCTCAACGAGTTTATCATGTCATTGATATATCATCTATTGATACTAATCCTTTAAAGATAATGAATTAAATCAAACAGGTGTCATTATAATGATTGCAGTGTTTGGCACGACGTGTGACTGTTTTGTTTTCACACCTTGGACAGGCGAAACGAGCCACGAGCGTTACTGATCATTGCATTAACAAAATTCTCTCATGGAACATTAATGGTATATGCAGAAAGCTAGTAGATGCGGATTTTCTAGAGTATATATCACATTACGATTTAATATTTTTCAATGAAACATGGCTATCTTCTAAAAACCAGTCAAACCTTGATATCAGTGGATATAAAAGTGTGCATATTTTTGGTAATAAATCCCCAGGTGCACGCAAAGGAAGACTTAGCGGGGGAATATCTTTATATTTCAGACAGTGTTATGCGGACAAAATCAAAGTTCTTGAACAAAATCAAAATGGCATCCTCTGGATTAAAATTCTGAGTGATCTTTTTCATCATGATCAGGACGTATTTCTCTGTCATGTGTACATACCCCCTTCTAGCTCGAAATTGCGAAAAAATGATGAATTTGACGTATTTGAAATTTTAGAACAGGGAATTATTAAATATAAATCGGACGGAAAAATCTTTCTGACAGGAGACTGGAACTCGAGAACATCAGATTTGTCAGATTTACTTGATTACGACAAATACTTAGACGATGAACAAGATTTTTCAAACTATTTTGACCTACAACTGTATCCACGCGTAAATAGTGACCACGTGGTTGATAGTAGTGGGCGTAGATTGTTATTATTGTGTCAAATGTCAAATCTAATTATAGCAAACGGCCGTCTGCATCACGACAAAAATATAGGAGAATTTACTTACTGCTCGCAGTCAGGTCTAAGCACCGTGGACTACCTTCTTATACATCCGAACGATATCCAATTTGTTACCGATTTCACGGTGTATGATCGTTCCGCTTCCTTCCTCGTTTGATCCGCGTTGTACATATCCTTCGCGATCAGCACCGCTTCCTCGTGGATCGAAATATGGAACCAACACCCCGAAATCCGCATAAAATGGACAACAACAGTGAAATTAAAAGGTAAGTAAGGCTTTCTACCAGATGACGGAACGATGAATAGCCAAATGTTTGAATTTCTGCATCAAGCTGATTCGAAAGTGATATGACTTCTGTAAAACTTTTGATACATATTCGGGAGGGAACATTCCGAAGCATTGAAAATGAAGCTTTGAAACGGCTTTTTGAACAAACTATTACTTCATATGAAACAGTGACACATTTTAATACAAGAGCAAATCCTCCAAAGCATTCTGTATCAATAAGGATACGCCTGGTGCCGTGAAATAGAAAATATCACGATTTTTGAAAATCAGGTCAGATCCGCATCCTTCTTGCTGAAGTCAAAAAATGGCACCATATCCTTCGCAACATGAAACACCATATCCTTCATCCTTTTAATCCGCCAAGATCCACGGGCACCATATCCTTCAGCCTCATGGGTTTTTCTCACTTTCAACATGCGACCCGCGGGGGCGTCTCTTAGTTCGTTCTGTTGCATTTCGTGCAATGAGAGTAGCTGAGAAAACATTGTCCATTTGAAAATTTGGATTTTTTTTCAGATAAAAATGTGATATTTTTCTAATTTTTGCGCAATATATATTTTTTTTCGGGGGTCGTTAGAACCGCCTCAATGAGGCGGTTCTGATTAGCCACAAAAATCAATGTAAGAATCATAAATAAGACAGCTAAGGTATACCCCTGTAAACCCCACTTTTCTCTATATAAAGCGGGGTTCACAGGGATGCTTACTGTATGGACGAATTCACGTAATGCAATAAGTATCTGTTTTTTTTAACATATTTCTAGAGCTATATAAAATTGCCCATGTACTTTTTCTATCAAACGCAAAGTCTTGGTTTAGGTGGCACACTTAGACACTGTGGTTGTGAATTGTGGGTGACTTACGCTCCAAAGGTTCTCCCTATGGTAAGCAGATATGCAGGTCGGGACTGATCTGAATGTTTCTGTCTGGAGAATCTCACAGTTAGTTTGGATTAAGAAATGACATAAAAACGGCATAAAATGAGCGCTACGGAAAACTGTGTTACGCAGTATACATGTAACTTTTTTTGTCATACTCGTGTATCAAATATGTAATGCAGAATGCATCGGGCAAATTTCTATTTGGAGCATTTCAGATATACATGTAGTTACACGTAAGGTGCAATGTAACGACGCACTGTGCGTCGTAAATTGGGTTACGCATGCCGACAACGTTATCGTATTAAGAAACAGATCCGCTCTGACAGTGATTTGTTGAGTAATAAATCACGGTTTGGCGGTCAGTTGTGAAGTAGATCATATCACGAGCACAGAGCGCGAGTAATACGAGTAATACATCTACTTACAACTGACCGACAAACTGTGATTCATTACTCAGTAGTTTACTTTTGGAGTTGAGCTATTTCGATTCCAACGCGCAAAAAAGGCTGAAAATATGCTACATTGCATACAAATTCTCCTAGCCATCAATCTTGCAGACGACAAATACCGCGAACATTGACTGACTGTGACTTGAAATTCTCCATATTTTGACGTGCTAGTCTGGTGCAAAAAGAGATTCAGCCCGACATTACGTCACAAAAACGTAATAAAACTTTAAAGTGACGTCAAAACGTCATCAGTTGCTGACACGCGGAAGCAATCGAAACTTTGAATTTGTCGGTTGCTTACCATTGTCTAGATAGACGCGCTTTGTTGGAATGAACATTTAAAGGAGACAGCTCTTGAAACTTATGTAATATGAAATCGGTTGCCGACTAAAATGTGAAATACAAATATATACAGCTTAAACAAGTCTTAGAATAAATTATGCCGATGCTCCAATTCAGTTATGCCATATCAGAAAAAAAAACAAAAAAAAACAAATAAAAAAAAACAAAAAAAAAAAAAACAAGCATTTTTATCAGAAAACTTGATGGTTCAAAAATGCCTTAAGAGCAGCAATGATGGCATCATCACTGTCAAAATGCTTCCCTCGCAGTCCTGATTTGACCTTGAGAATTAGGTAAAAATCTTGGATGCCAAATCTGGGGAATACGGGGGATGAGGAAGAGGTCAAAGCAAGACTCGGCAGTGCAGCTACTGCAACTTTTGATATATGGGCAGGCGCATTATCCTGAAGCAAGAGGATACCAGGGATAATTCTGGAAGGGGTCCTGTGCTAAAAGGCCCATACTTTTTCAAAAAGGCCCCTTCTTCTAGAAGGTATAATGTAAAGGTATAGGGAAGTGCTGTTCTCTGCGTAGTTTTCTCAAGAATTTCTTCCAAAAGGCCCATGATGTCTATCTGCCAGAAATATCCCTGGGATACCTGTTTTAAGCTTTCCTCTTTTTTTCTTTGATATTCTCAGTAGGTTCCCAGTGGTGTTGTTGACACCCCAGGATTCTACTGGTGTCTCAACGCGTTGTAACTGTCGAGTCCTCATCTTTGTTTCATCATAGTCTTGTACGTTGATTTAATTGTTGCCCGTGATGACTCATTGATGAGCTAGGAGTCCTCCATACGAGCCGAACAACCAACTGAATGTTTTGAACCGCAGTGGTGGGTGAGGGTGAGGGTGAGGGTTGGGATCCCATAAAATCGATTTAAGCCCCCCAGTAATATATTATCACAGGCGCTTGAAGTTAAGCCCAATAATATTTAAAATATTGAAATAAGGATGTTCATATGCCATTTCGTAGATATTGCTTTTGAACCCTTTAGGTTCATGACCTTTGAGATGATTCTGAGCCGGAACTTCAAGCGCCTGTGATAGTACTGACCGTCCCAAGGCGGTTCCTTCGCTGTGGTTCATTTTGTTTTATGTTCGGTGGTGTTTTACTTATAAATGTTTTCTTTTTTAATACTTCTGTACGTCATACTTTATTTAGTTAGGTGCGGGTGACTGAGTTGCCGGTTTTTTGGGAAAGAGCTGCCAACTCGGCTCGCCGAATGTTCTTCAAGTGTTTGTCAAGATGTATCTGTACATCTTTCCCTTTGATGTAGGAGATAAGATTTGGGTTCTGATTGGGTCAGTTCCTGATGTTTTCTTACTCAATTAATTTTCTTAATTCCTCAGTAGGCTTATAGTGCTGCCTAGTGATAGTTTGACCTCTCTAATTTAATGTACTAGCATAATATGCTTACAGTCCAGAAAACTGATAAAGTCAGTGGTTCAAATTTGTCACCCTGGTTAACGCCTTTGGAAAAGAAAAAAAAAGTGCCAGGCCAGAAACATTTTGATTTACTCTCGTATGTCATAAAATGTGTAAAAAATCAGAATGGTAACAAAGGTGGGGAAATACTCCAGATTTCATATTTCCATCTTTTCGATTACAGTGCGCTATTTCTGTTGCGTTCTATTTAATTATAGGTCAAGACGGGGTTGGAAGCGGAAATCAGGTCCCTGGCTCCATAAACCTAAGCACAAGAAACCTAGATCGCTGGTCGCGTCTGTCCCAGTTCAGGAACAAAATACACCATGTAATTCAACAGAATCAATGAAGCCAGCCCCTGAATCACTTCTTCATGCACCATTCAAGACAAATAAAACCAGTAGAGCGAAGAGAAGAAAAAAAACTGTTTTCAGAAAGTGCTAGGGAAATACTTACACGGAAACGGACCGATAGGGCACTAAATATCGATGTTACGGGCGATTTTGTTTTCCTTTTGAATGATTTTTGACCGAGACACGTAGCCATTCCAGCGGTCTGGTGTGGTCTTGAGAAGACACCTACCCTTACTCAAGCGATACTCCAAATAGAAGACCTTATACAAGTAGTCATTTCAAAAGGGCATATAGCGTCTAATAATGGTTTTATAAACGATTAAATGTAAGTATTATCGAGACATCTGTGGCTGGATGAGTTATTTAAGACGCTCAAATTACGAAGATTTTTTTTTCTCTTACACCAACTCCACTTAGAGTGCGTCAGCAAATCCTTTCTAAATTTCTGATAAATATCCATGCTATTGAATTAAAAAAAAAAAAAAAAAAAACGTGAGCAGAGTAGGCAGAGTCCATCTAAGATATGAAAATGAATCAATCTGTAATGTGACAGGCTGTTTTCATCACTGTGACAACGTAGGATATCGTAATATAAAGTACGAAACAGAGGCGGAGCGAATAGACTTTAAGATTTGAAGGAAGTGGAGTCTGGATCACGCAGGAAGCGGTTCCTGTCACAACTCGCTAAATTTGTCTCTTTTATAAAGATCAGTGTCTGTCATCATTTCCAAATACCTAGAACTGGTAAAAGCAAATGAAAACTTCCCACACAAGCTTTTCGATGCTATATGTACGCCCCAGGGTCTTAATTCTGAGCTGACAAACAACAACGAATGATGAAAACTGCAATCACAAGCCCTCGAATTCGTAATGTTGTGGCGTAACCACTACAATGAGATACATCAAATGCATTCTGAGTTGAAGAAAAATCACTTTAAAGTTCCGCAGGCACAGAAACCAGTCCTGTAAATATGTGCGAAAAAAATAAAGGCAGACAAACTTCACTTACCGAAATCTTCTCCATCATTTTACATCAGAAGGAAGCGGTGCTGATCGCGAAGGATGTCTGCAACGCGGATCAAAAGAGGAAGGAAGCGGAACGATCATACACCGTGGATTTCAAAGTGTTAGAATTCAATGAGTTTTCCGACCATGCTCCATTATTTTTCACCTTTCAACTTAAACAACCAACAATACATACGATATGTCATGAAAAGCACGAGCAACAGGCATCCAATCAAATTCGTTTCGACGAGACGAAAATACCCATATTTAGGACACAGCTTATGAATAATAATGAGGTGTTAAATCGCTTGACTAATTCAGTGAACACGGAATCGATTGATAGAATATTAAGCTCGTTTACTACGTTTATGAATGAAAACAGCGAACAGGTGTTTTGTACAAAAGGTTGTAGTACAGCTAAAAATCGCAACTCGCATAATTCGTTTAAACAGTCGGAATGGTTCAATAGCGACTGTCGTACGGCTAAGCGGGAATTTAAAACGGCCAGAAACTTGTTTATTAGGGACAAAAATGACGCGAATAGAAAACGGTTTATTAAAACGCGCACTAAGTATAATCGGGTTAAACGACAGGCAAAAAATAAATTCAAGAGAACCGAAGGATATACCGTGTCCGAATTAGCGAAATCGCACCCCAAAAAATTTTGGAAATCCATTAAAAAGCGCTACAAAAAGAAATCGTCGCAGTCTGATACTTTGAGTGCCCAAGATTTTCTCAATCATTTTAAAGAAATATACGGTGGACCGGATGAGCAATCACAACAAGACGAGCAGCCAAATTTGGGAAATAACGAAGACCAGGAACTCGATGTTGAAATCACGATATCGGAACTTAAGGAAGCAGTCTTTTCGCAGAAAAATGGTAAAAGCTGTGGCTTGGATAATTTGTGCGCGGAAATATTCAAAAATTCATTTGATATTATATCACCATTTTTGCTTATACTTTTCAATCGCTTATTTGCGAACGGAGAATACCCAAAAGCATGGGGCGAAGGCATTATAGTTCCAATTTTTAAGAGCGGAAATACCCACGATACAACAAACTACAGAGGCATTACACTTATTAATGTTCTAGGAAAAATTTATTCACAAGTATTATTAAACAGACTTTCGAAATGGTCCGAAAAACATGAAAAGTTGTCTAAAAATCAGTTTGGATTTCAAAAAGGAAAGTCCACGGTAGACTGCATATTTATATTGTATTCTGTTATCTCAAAGGTACTGAATTCAGGAGAAAAACTATATTGCTGTTTTATCGACTATGAAAAAGCATTTGACAAAATTAACAGATCTCTTTTATGGCACAAACTCATTTTTGAAAACGTGAGTAGTAAATTTGTCAGAGCATTAAAATCAATGTATGATGTTGTTAAAGCATGTATAAGATATAACTCAAAACACTCAGATTTCCTCAACTCATATACTGGGCTCAAGCAAGGGGACCCGAGTTCTCCGCTCTTGTTCATGCTATTTATAAATGATCTTGTTGATAATATCAATGCAAACCTAGAGAATATTTTTGAATTAGATGAATTAATGCTGTTCATTATCCTGTACGCAGATGATGCTGTTGTGTTTGCTAGATCAAAAGAATCTCTGCAATCATTATTGAATGACATTCAACTATATTGTGGAACATGGGGACTGAAAATTAATACAAGAAAAACCAAAGTCATGATATTTGAAAAGGGTCGACACACTAGCTGCGATTTGTTTCTTAATAATGTGAAACTAGAAGTGGTCCAATCATTTAAATACCTAGGGGTACATTTCTTTAAAAACGGGAACTGGTTTAGAACTCAGAAAAGGCTGGCAAACCATGCATCACGTGCGTTACACAACCTGTTTGCATTGTTCAGGCAATTGGATTTGCCAATGTCTGAACAGTGCAAACTGTTTGATATATTAGTAGGTTCTATATTAAATTATAGCTCAGAAGTGTGGGGAATGCACGATGCAAATGATATTGAGGTGATCCATACTAAGTTCTGCCGCTGGATTCTAAATGTTAAAAAGTCTACAAATCTTAGTGCGCTATACGGCGAGTTAGGACGAGTTCCTTTCATCATTCAACGAAAGTTCAACATGATAAAATACTGGGTTAAACTGTTAAAAAGCAACGACTCCTTCCTTCCAAAGAAAATGTACAGAATTTTGAAAGACGACGCGGATAGCGGCAATTCTTATAATGGATCCAATTGGGCATCGTACATAAAGTCATTGTTAGATAATTTAGGTCTTTCATATATCTGGTTACAACAGGGAGAAATCGATATCCCGCTGCAATTAATAAAGCAAAGAATTTTTGATCATTATTACCAAACATGGTATACTGATATTAATAATTATAACAGACTCATTACCTATGCTAGGTTTAAACATGAATTTCATCGTGAAAACTATCTAGATTTCATAGCAAATAAGAAATATAAAGTTGCATTAACTCGATTCAGACTCTCCTCACATGATCTAAGAACTGAACGTGGGAGATATGAAAATATTGCCCGAGCGGAAAGGATTTGTAAATGTTGTAATATGTCAATGATTGAAAATGAGTATCACTTTTTACTTGTATGCCCTCTTTATGCAGAATTACGAAGAAAATTTTTGAAAGCATATTTTTGTCACTGGCCAAACATGAATAAATTCGATAATCTAATGATGTCAAATTCAAAACAGGTAATTTTAAATGTTGCAAAGTTTATATATTATGCACTCGAAATGAGAAAAGTTGAATTGAATGTGTAAATTTTTTGCCATGCAAATTACATTTGGCTCCTCTGTTAAACATTGTGCTATATGAATGTAATGTTCTCACTTGTATATTATGTAGGCTATAAACATTGTTGTAGATGTTTAATGCTGAATAAATATATTTGTATTTGTATTTGTATTAACAAAACGGGCATTAAATGCGGCACTTTTGATAATGCGATTAAACAATTTCACAGACAGAGAGTAAGCACAACAGAAAAGGCTTAAAAAAAGAGGCACGGCCGAAAGCATGATCGGCCAAAAAAGTGGTCCGGCGCTCGCCGGACCGCCGACGACGGCCTTGCGTGTTCAGCAAGAGAAGGGTTAAAGGCCGACAGGCTTTATGTTGAAGACATAAAACTAAGGTCATTGGTCTTATCTTTGATAAGAGACTGGCTACTGTCAGTAAATGATAGACAGGTAGAGGCCCCGCATGGGGAATTAAGTACTGGCTTATTTGTCTGACATATAGATAATATCCTCTCCAATATACTCATTACCCCTCAGGAGCCTCTTTACCACTTCCTGGTGGGATCTCACAATCACCTCTTTATGACACGCCTTTGATCTCTCTTGTATAGTGCCTAGGTAGGGACAATAATTCATTAGTGAGTGGTACCACTTTTGGTCTCATTTTAGCTATGTCTTTAAGCTGGCGCCGGCGTGTTTCATTGGCGTTTACATATCGATAAAATCCACAAAAATAAAATTCATGTCTTCTAATTACAACTCAGTTATGTTTATTTTGAAATCTTGAGTTAAATGACTTATTTTTGAAATATACCCAAAGAAAATCGTTTCAAGATTCCTCCTCTGTGGCTTTATCAAAAATGCCAATTTGAATTTGCTGTCGACCAATCAAATCATTATATGCCTGTTTAGTGGAATAATGGTTATCTTAAACAAAATAAAAAAAATAAAATAAAAATAAATAAAAAATGCTAACCCAGTCAGCATTCTACGTAAATCTATATCGGGCCGTCATCGGCCCGTCAGGGTAGCTGACGGGCCGATGACGGCCCGATGTAGATTTACGTAGAATGCTAGCTGGGAAGCTCCTAAATATCAAGTGTTTACTGCAGCGTCATTTGTCTTTATAACCGCTATTTGAACATTCATTTTTGGGGTTGCCTCGGTAGCGTAATTGGTAAAGACGCCGGACGCTGCAGTGCCAGGCGCTGTCGCCACATTGGCCAGAGCTTGCAGGGTTCGGACCGACCCTAAACTAAAGAACTTAGATTGTTTTTCGGAGGATTATTGGCTTGCGGGTACACGCGCAAGCCATTTAGAATGGAAAGCTCGTTCCGGTTTTAGTCTGTATTTGTCCTCGTTTTCAGGGCTCAGTCATCTTCAGAAACAAGAATAGTTGGAAAATCCGTCTACTGCCGTCAACGGCAATTGATACGGCGGCCGTGTAAATTCACATGGCTGCCGGGTGTATAAGGTGTCGGACAACCGGCAGACGGGTGAATAACAAGCGGCTGCTGTCACGGCGGCCGATTACGAATGAAACGTGAATTTTGACCAGTAGCTTGATTACTATATGGAATATTTTGATGAAATTTTACAGATGTATAGAATACTCTAAGTTGCATATTCTGTTTTTTTTTAGTTATCTGCCTTTGATATATATGAAAAAAAAGTTTTGGCCACAGTTATTTTATGGAATATCTTAATAAAATTTTACGCTGTAACGAATACTAAGGCCAAGGGCCACTACTAGTTATTTAAGTACTTATCTGCCCATAATATATCTAATACATATATTTTTCCCTGTAGATTTTACCAAATACTTTAAGTATTTAAAAATATGAATTTATTAACAGCAACGCCTTTGTATAACATGATGTTTCATCATATTATTTTTCTTGTTCTCGTTGTTTTTTCTGTTCCATAATTATTTTCGTTTCATCCCAGCTAGCATTCTACGTAAATCTACATCGGGCCGTCATCGGCCCGTCAGCTACCCTGACGGGCCGATGACGGCCCGATATAGATTTACGTAGAATGCTGACTGGGATAGTGCTTCCGTTTTTATTATGTTTACAGTAGTAAAACCCATTACTCACTCTGAGACGGATCGACCAGAAAGCATGCTATCGGAAAACGTGTAGGGCGGGGAGATGTCGACTAACTTTTGTAAACCTTTCCCTTGGAATCTTTTCGTAATATTATTTTCAGGGTCTCGATGAGCTAAAACATTGTAAAGATACGTCGAATGCACCTGAACAGACAAAATTTCGAGAATTGTTATATCCAGGAGCCGGTATATTGGCTGGTTTTAATGTGACGGTCGTTGTGGGGTGTATCGGACAGTCAAACAGTCTCATTCATCGGTATAAAATATCTCGACTTGGACATACTTTTCTTTTATGAATTTCCGTCCTTTAATAATACAAGTGACATTCATTTACCTATTTGCTATTCCCAGTATACCCTAAATAATAACAAGGATAGGCTTTGAAAAAAAAAACGGATGCCCAAGAATGACACAAATGAAATTCTCCTCGTAGACCAGTCTGGTAACGACAAGCTTTATCGCATAAGTACATTACTGGATGCAGTTTCTAAGGTCAAGTTTACATTACTACGGACCTCCGACACAGAGAGCAGTCAGCTTACGAAAGGATTATAGCATTTAAGACCAGACTTACGTTCAAGAGGTATTTCCGGCAAAATCGGCAAAATTTGGAATTAACGTGTGTTCGAGCCATTGAAGTAAGACCAATAAGCGGTAGTGCTTACTCGCGGCCTTGGGGGAGAGGGGGTGGGGGGAAAGTAACTTCCTATATATGACATATTACGGATGTGCATGCCGAATGGCCCCTTTTTGAGCGCTGCCAAATATATAATTAGCCCCTTTTTTTCAGGAAAAGTATATGACTGACCCCATTTTTCTGGATTGGTATATTAAAGGCCCCACTTTTCTGATGTATCCCGGTACATGCACACATCTTTCGTTCAGAGATTTTCCGAGGCTGCTTGTTTTCTTGGTACTCAATGAATTGACTGCGGTATTTGACTAACTACCAGCAATAAATGGGTACAAACAATCAAAGGGCAGTATATGAATGGGTCAACATTTCAGACGATCTAGTATATGAATGGGGCCGTTTTTTTTTCAAAGGCCAGATATATGAATGGGGTAGGTTTCGAAATACTGACTCGAACACCCGTACCACAATTATCCCCAAGTTAACCCCCCCCCCCCGCCCCCCCCCTCCCCCCAGTTTTGGAGGTCCCATTGTATTATTTGAGCAGTCAGCTGAGGGGCTTATCAGTAGTAAAAAGTAGAAACTCAGTTTGAGTTTTACGGCCGAATTAACAGCTAAGGTCATGTCGAGTCAGATAACCTACTCACTATTTTCCTTGGCAGGCTTAATCATCTATGTGGAGAAAAAAATACTTTGTGCACATACTATCTCCAGTAGCTGACAATTGCCTTTTTGTATCAGCGGAAAGGGGAGAAAGTCTGTAGAAATGATTTCATAATCGATCTCCACGGAAGTTATGTGGCCGAGCTAGAATTCGAGTTTGCAAACCCTGGATCTGCAACCAGACGCGCTACCGACTGCACTGTGGGGCCCGGGTACAGTCTGAGAGTAGTTTCTCACTAAGAATATCCACTCTTCGTCCCTAGACAAATGACGCAGGCTGATCAAGAACTCTCCTAGTTTTTGATACATTCTTTAGTATTCAATCATGCTGTAAACGAACAGCGAAATGTCCACGAACCACGCTTATACACAGGCTGATTTGGGTCCGTTGTCTGTGTATGCCACGTACGACCCAAACTTGCATTTCAATAAATAAACCGCAACGAAGTAAATGGAATCCCATCGGTCATGCAACAGATAATGACGCCTTTCGCTCCCGCGAAGGTACACATTCAGCAGATTGCGTGAAACTGCTGAGTACCCGGGATTACAAATAGATCCGTCTACGCCAGTATACAGCTCATCTAGGCCAGATGAGTTGCATTTTCTACCAAATGATTTTCGGTTATATATAATTCTTTGCCCCAATTAGATTGCGAAAGACTGTTCCTAGTTATCAGGTCATCAATTAACCTTAAAGCATTAAGCAAATTTATAGCAGACGACAAATGGATTTTGTTATTTTTCACAGAAACTCAGCCGTGGCATTACATGTGAATTGATTCACATGAAATGCGAAGACTTTTTTTTTTTTTTTTTTTTTTTGAAAAAAAAAAAAAATCTTTCAGAGTATCGTCTGCTGTAGATGTACTCAGCGCTATAAAAGTTAAACCAGTCAAAGCTGTCGTTCAGTAAAATATCTGGAGAATGCGTGATCCTTAGCTGTTTGATAGGATTTTAGGTCTAATTAAGCATTCATCCAATAAAGAAACGTTCTTTTTTTTTAACGCTTAGCATGCTGGGAAAGTTCAGCAGAGGACATTTTAAATCATTTTCTTATTTCCCCCAACAAATAAGGAGACCCCCTGCTTGAAATATCAAAGTCTATTTTCTTAGGAGACAAAACATGGCATGAAATACATTGTATCAAAGCCGAATTTCTGGGAAAATCCTATCAGTTTGTCATCTGCTGAATTTGCCCAGGGAGTGGTAAAGGTTAAACTACTCCGTTGCTCTACGGAAACACGCACGTATGGCTGTATAAGGAGCTAATGCCAACGGAAGATCGCTATATAACAGTTTCATAGTTTGTGACTTCAAAGAGGATGGCGTTGTTTTCTTAGAATGCTTCAAGTCAGTCGAATGGTGTTCTTGTTTGTGACACAAGATCCTATTTAACCCATCCATGCTTTGCGTCTCATAAAAGGGACACTGGCAAAAAGTGTAGACTCAGATCAGACGCCGCAAAACACAGCGTCTGATCAAAGTCTACATTGATTGCATTAATAATCAGGGCCCAGTTGTTTAAAGCGTCGTTAGCTTAACGAGCTCGTTAAGGGTCATTTCGTTAACTATTTTAGCGGCTTCAATATACACTATTCTGATATTTTTTGCTGAAAAAATGTGAGTAGCTTTTGCACTGCAAAAGCTACTCACATTTTTTTCAGCAAAAAATTTCAGCATATTTGCGTATCACTTGATTTAGATTTTAACGAATCGTTAACTAACGACATCGTTAGCTTTGAACAACTGGGCCCAGGAATTGCTGTTGAAAGTAACATAATACAAAACGCGACATCTAACATTGGCAAAACATGTAGATCCAGATCAGACGCCGGAAAATGTTTACATTAATATATCGGGATTTTTCTATTGAAAGTAACGTAATAACAAACCAGGCATCCCTTAAATTGGAAATGGAGCAACCCAAACAATTAGATGGAAGAATCAACTAGGCATTAAAGGTATAACTAAACGATAATGTTGTTGAAAAGCTAAGAACTAGATATACTGGATAAATCTGAATACTAACAAGGATAAAGGACTACCAGGAACAAACTTTTCTAGGATTTTACCCTTGTATTTGAACAACTAGTAATAAATTTTGGTAACTAAATTTTCTTTTTCATAAAAGAACACCGACATTCGATACAACGATACAATTCGTCAAAATGATAATTTGACTGACAGTCGCACATAACGTGACAGTTAATAAAAAAGTAAGCAAGAACAGTGTATTTAGTAATTAAGAAAACACATGTTTTGGATGTTTGTTAGATTTGCCTCGCCGAGAAATATCCATAAACACATGTTCTATGAGCAAATAAGAATAAAGCAATGCGTTTTTTACATATAATCCTTTCTGTAACTTGGAGTTAAAACATACCAATTATTGAAGTGAATTGTTTTACCTGTTTAAAAAAAGGATTTTCCGATTTTAGCTCTTACAGTCATTTGAATTATTTTATAGAAATGAAGCACCAACCAAAAACATGCATTTATGTAAATGCTTTGTTATATCATTCGGCTATTAGTGTCCTTGAAGGAAGCCAAAATAATAGGTAAAGAGGCAGTTAAGATCTAATGTGCGTATTAAATTGTCGCTGACAATTACTTACTTGTAAAATGGATAACTAAATGTTTGTTTAATATGTATCTTATGTATGTAGCTTTGAGAAGTTTTATGTATTACATATATCTAAGAACAATTTATGAACGTTCGCTTAAGAACGTTTATACCTCACTACTGATTGAAACAGAAATATTTCCATTATACGCTTTGTTTGTGATACTGAGTCACCTAATTTGTTAAAATTTCAGTTTCATGTTTGGAGAACAATAAATAGCCCATCTCTCAGTGATGCAAGGATTGATTCTGTATCTTTCTATGTATTCTGAAGTAAATTTCCTTTGAACCAATTCATGTAAAGCTTTGTATGTACAGATAAACGTATGAAAATAAGTAAAATAAAAACAATAAAATAAATAGAAATGTGGTGCTTGAAGGAAGCTAAGTATAATTATCTCAAACAGACAACTTACTGATAATTAGCTTACTATGTAACGTAGACAACAAAATACTTTTGATTACATAGTGATCCATGTTTTTGGCAACGTGTTTAATCTAAGATATGCCTTTATGCCACAGGATATTGTCAAAAGCGATGAATACTTCCAAGGCTCTTGCAGAAAACACCCAAAGATCAGAAGAACTTAAAGTTTCGGAATTATTAAATAATGATGGAATGGCCAGGGATTACCCCTTTATGTTAATAAATCAGCCAAGTAGTAGTTTAATCAATACTAGTTTCTTTAACGGTACTTTTAAGTTCGATGGTGAAGAAACCTTAGGATTTTTCATGGTAAATATAAGGTTGTTGAAAGCCATTGTGCTTGGAATCGTTGTTGTGATCTTAATATTGTCCGCGTGCAAGATTGTGCTGAAGATGTTTTCTAGATATGCTGATGATAGTTACAGAAGAGATGATGGGGAGTTAAGCTTTTATGCATGAATTAAAGTTTTGGTATGAATAGAACGATTGCAACATGTAAACAGTGATCGCCCAGTCGACGGTGCGCCTCCACAAAATAGTAAAGCAATATCAGAGTCATAAAACAGGGTCTACCAATGACATCAAATCCCCACGCCTTCGTGATTGTCACGAATCCCAGTCACAGTCGTCCCAGGCCCCGAATGTCTGGGTTAGAAATTACCTAGCGGGCACACGACGTTTATATAGCGTCGCATTAACGTCGATGCAACGTCACGACGACATTAATGCGACGTTGTATAAACGTCATGTGCCCGCTGGGATAATAAGGTGATGTCTGACACTAGGACATTGGAAAGATGTAAATGAAGATAGAGTATCGGACAACAATCTGTACGAGATCGAACTTTTTGAACACTGCTTTGTGCTCCAGAGGTCAAGGACAGGGTTCAGTGTTGTGCTGCATGAAAACATCAGGTACATTTGGTTGACATTCATAGAACGGTGTAAGAGATAGTAGAACGCTTAAATGAAATTGCCAATTTTGATATTTTGGTAGGAAATAAAGATAGTTGCGTGAGTATTGCACATGAAAAGGCAAACAACAGATGTGATCCTGTCTCGGGACTAGAAATCATTATGGTGTTGTATGAGCCCAGCACAAAGGCATTTGGAAAATCCCCATATTACACTAGGTTGAAAACCGTGCAACGTTTAGAAAGAGATAACTGACAAAAGGAAGCATCCAGATTGATCTGTTTTACCTACCCTATGGGTCGAGCTAGTATTCAAATTGGTGATGTTGGAGCCAAGCATATGGGAATGACATGGAACAAAATCTGTTGAAGATCCTTGAAATAGTATAGGAGATACCTTACGGGCAAGAAAATAAAGTAATCTAAAAGAAAATCGATGTTTTAAACTTTGACCTGAACCCCGGGGTCGGGACCAGAAATTGATATGGTGTTGTGAGAATCTACTATACTGGAAATGCAAATTTGTTTAAAGATATTTATTATTCCACGTTTTTAACAATATGAGAGAAAAAAACACATCTAAATAGAAGTAGTTAAAATAGCACTGGATCCAGGAAATTACTAAAATGGTGAGTTGTAGTATTGTACAAGTTGAGATATAATCATTCTGGAAACAACAGTCTGGAAACAACGATTGGTCTACTATTTACGAAGAAAGCGCTATTTTATTTCCAATAATATATACATTGCCCAGGATCCTAAAGTATAAAGAAAGTTTCAAGATCAGTACAGCAAATATGGTTAATATAGTTGAAAACTGAGCAAGCCAGTGTAGGATGAGATAGCATATCGGCACGCACGGACGGATAGATGAGGTGGGCAAATTACACCTACTTTTACTTCGAAGCAAGAGAAGACCGACGTATTACGATTTCAAATGCTAAGTGTGTGTTTTCTTATTGTTCATTTTGAAATATATATAATATCGGGAAAAAAAAATTGCAACTTTTAATTGTTTATTGATTATTTTGTAAAATACGCGAGAGTAAGTGACAACTTTTCATTGTTTTATTGATTACTTGGGAATATGCACGACAGCGAGGAATACTTCTTTATATGCTTCTACAGCATATACAGTCGAACTTCAATGGCTCGAACATATTTGGGACCATAGAAAATTGTTCGCGACATGGGTAGTTCGAGCCGCTGAGGGTTAATCATGGCACCAGTTCAGGAAGCAAATAGTGATAATTTAGGGAAATCTTTTCGATTTTCTACACAATGATTGTATGTTGAGTGTACTCATTAGAATCGCCTCGATGAGGCGATTCTAATGAGTACACACAACATATAATTCCATGATAAAATAAGAAAAAAATCCCTAACTATTTGTTTTCTTGAGCTATTGGAAGGATTTTGAAGGGACTGACAAAAAGAGTTCGAATCAGGGTAAACGAGCCATCCGGGTTCGAGCTATTGAGGTTATACTGTATTAAGCATTGAGGCATAGGAATTTTTGTATTGTAAACAGCTGCTGAAGTTCAGGAAGGTCTGAAAGATGAAACGGGTAACTGCTAAAAAATTGCACTTTCACACCTTTGTTAGCACCTAAAGGTCACGTACAAATATCGCCTGCGACACTCACTGCACAAATCTGCACAATCTCGTGCAGTCAGTGTCCAGTCGCTTCTTCCACGTGCTGATCATGTCAGATTTTCAGCACATCTTTCTCCTTATACTCAGATACAAAATGCATGAAAGGAGCATTCTAGTTGAAATAAGTTCCCGCACAATCGGCATTTTGGAAAACGGGACCAGCGCTGAACAAAAACTGACATTGTCGGGACAATCTGAACACTGAAGACCTGCCCAGCTGTTTTGAACGCAAATAAGTGTGATATTGTTTTACCTTTATGTTGTTTTGCAGTTTCATGCTTTAAAGACTGAAATAAAGCGAATCAATTGTGGATCAATTGCTGGGTTCCGTCTTGCATCATTTAGATTCTTGTTTTTGCGATCGATTTCTCAAACTGCTTACAAATGGGCTAAAGTGTAATTTTTTAGCAGGTACCTCCTCAGCATCAGACTTGCTGATCTTCAGGTACCTCCTCAGCATCAGACTCGCTGATCTTCAGGTACCTCCCCAGCATCAGACTCGCTGATCTTCAGGTACCTCCTCAGCATCAGACTCGCTGATCTTCAGGTACCTCCTCAGCATCAGACTCGCTGATCTTCAGGTACCTCCTCAGCATCAGACTCGCTGATCTTCAGGTACCTCCTCAGCATCAGACTTGCTGATCTTCAGTAGCTGCTAGCAGCTACTGAAGATCAGCAAGTCTGATGCTGAGGAGGTACCTGCCTCATTCTTTAGATATACAGCTGCTATATCTAAGCATATAAAGCAAACTCTTACTTTCATTTATAACCAAGAAATCAGTAAAACAATTCAAAGTCGCAATACTTTTTCCGATCGTATATTTTGACATCATAATTACTTACTACCCTTTTTACCATATTTATTGCTTTTATTTTATCGCATAAGAGCTCAAAGTCGCGTATTTTGTCCGTTTTCGATTTACAGACCAATGCCTAGAATTTCCAAAAAAGACATTTTGGAAAATAGTGTAGACCCAGTTCGAAAGCCGCATTCTGTGGCATCTAATCTGTGTCTACACCGTTTGCCAGGATATAAGCAATTTCCAGTAGCAGAAAGATAATAAAACTTCTATATAACTTTCCTTTTGGCAATGGTTTTTGGCTGGGTCCAAACCACGCCAATATTGCGACATCGTCTAGCATGGCAACGTCTGTCGTCTTTACCAATTGCGCTACCGAGACAATCCCAAAAAGGTTGTTCAAAAATTACTTTTATAAAGCTTACTGACGCCGCAGTACACATGGTGACTCCGTTTGGCAGACAAGACGACTCTGCTTTGTATATTGTCTGTTACTAATCACATATTGTTATAGAACTGTTTATACATGTAAATGACTTCCTGTTTGCTTTTCTGCCTACCAAATCCCTTCTGCAAATCAGTCTACTTTAAAATGACAAAAAAAAAAAAAAAAAAAAAAAAAAAAATAATAATAATAAAATAAAAATAAAATAAATAAATCAATAAAATAAATAAATAAATAAATAAATAAATAAATCTCCCCTAGAGATGTCAGTTCTTAAAGGAAAGAATTTGCCGCCCCATCCCCTGGGAGCAAATTCTTTTCTTTTAGAATAGAACACTTTTCGGAAAAAAAAGAATTTATTCTGAAATGAAAGAATTCGCACCTCTTAGGAGCAACTTTTTTCCTTTTAGAACAGAACACTTTTCAGAAGAGAGGCAAAACAATTTTAACTGCGGTATTTCCCGTGGAAGTTAAAAGGGAAGAACTTTTTTCCCGGAAAAGGGGTCTATTCTAAAAAGAAAGAATCCCCCACTCCCAAATAAAAAAAGCTTTTCTTTTAGAGTAGAACGCTTTTCAGAAAAGAGACAAACCAATTTTAACAGAGGTATCTCCCGTGAAAGTTAAAAGGAAAGAACTTTCTCCCCGAAAAAGGGTCTATTCTCACGCACCATCCCCCAAATTCTTTTCGTTAAGAATAGAACGCTTTTCAGAAAAGAGACAAACCAATTTTAACTGAGTATCTCCCGTTGAAGTTAAAAGGAAAGAACTTTCTCCCCGAAAATGGGTTTATTCTCACGCCCCCCCCCCCCCCCCTGTGTGTGTGTGGGGGGGGGGGGGCTGGTGGGGCGGGGGGGGGGGGCGGAGGGGCACACACACACACACACACACACACACACACACACACACACACAAGTTCTTTTCGTTTAGAATAGAACGCTTTTCAGAAAAGAGACAAACCAATTTTGACTAAGATGTCTCCCGTGGAAGTTAAAAGGAAAGACGATTCTTCCCGAAAAGGGGTTTAATCTCACCCCACCCCACAAATTCTTTTCTTTTAGACTAGAACGCTTTTCAGAAAAGAGACAAACCAATTTTAACTAAGGTATCGTCCGTGGAAAATTAAAGGAAAGAACTTTCTCCCCGAGAAAGGTTTATCTGAAAGGAAAGAATTTCTTCCCCCACCACCCTGTCTCGCTTTTAGAGTAGAACTATTTTCAGAAAAGATTCAAACCAATTTTAACTGAGGTATCTCCCGTGGAAGTTAAAAGGAATGAACTTTCTCCCCGAAAAGGGGTCTATTCCAAAAGGAAATAATTTTCTCCCCACCCTTAAAAAAAATCTTTCTTTTAGAGAAGAACATTTTTAACCCTTGTCCTGCTGAATAAATTAAAATGCCATGCCCACTTCTAATTTTCAGCCAATCAGGTTACATGATCCAGATTTTTGTTATAAATTTGCATACTTGATGGCAAACAGTGCAGATCTAGATCAGTTGGCTTCTTCAGAAGCCAACTGATCTGGATCTACACTGTTTGCTAAAAGGGTATATACGGGTTCAGCAGGACAAGGGTTAAGAAAATATTCAATCCAATTTTAATTGAGGTATCTCCCGCGGAAGTTAAAAGGAAAGAACTTTCTCCCCGAAAAGGGGTCTGTTCTAAAAGAAATAGTTTGCTCCCCCACCACCTTGGTAGCAAAGTCTTTCGTTTAGAGTAGTACCCTTTCCAGTGTATCTTTGCCCCATAACATATACCCGAATCACAAAGAACCTCTTTAGATACAGAGTCTGTTCCTAGACAGCAAAAGACCAGATGAGATAGGGGTAGTCGGGTGTCGAAGTAGGGGTGGCGAAGGTGTCGTGTATCTTACGTCATCGGGGCGTCCATCTGATATTGGCTTACAGCTGGGCAAGGCCTGCTATCGATGCAGCAGGTAAGGGTAGAGGGGAAATGTTTCTATTTCTTCTGTTTCTTCACTTTCATTCCTGTTCCTCTTTTTTCCCTGTCCCCTGTCCCTCTGTTTCATCTTCTCTACTATTTCTTCTATGACTCTTCTCCCTTTCTCTGGGAGACCACACAAAATGACCCACAAAGGTTGACGTGTCATTAAACCCCGACACAATAAAAAAAACCAGGTGAGATTATACGGTTGTGCAGGCTGATTTGGGCCATAGGTTGAGAACCACTTTCTGACACTGAGAACAGACTATCGATGACATCAACATCGCTAATTAATCTATGAATGCAATTCGCACAATCAATATTTTTAATTAAAATGAAATGTTAAAACATCAATGATAAAAGGGCCAGGAGACTTTAAATCGCTCATCCGAGTTTAAGACCGTATACGTACAACCTTGAGATAGGCTGTAACACAATGAGGACAATAAGAGTCCCAACGAGAGGAAATTTGCGCTCAACGAAGACTCAAATCAGCCTGTGCATCCGCGCAGTCTGATCAGAGTCTTCATTGTTCGCACGCAGATTCTATCAAAAATGTGTCAAGTGTAGATTCAGATCAGATTTCACGAATGTGCAGTCTTACGACATAAAAGCCGTAACAAAGGAATGAAGTATAGCTGAAAAAATTCCCGCCTATTGTGGGATTCGAACCCGCTCTGTCCGGATGAAAACCCAATGCTCTAACCACTGAGCCAAAGAGTCGACTCCCTGACACAGTTGTCAGTGATTGAATAGATATCTACAAGCTATGCGTAATCTGCCAAGGCAGATCATTGATGGCAAGAGTACTCAATCGTAACACTCCCCCTTTTCAAGGAAGTCATCATTTATGATGACGCGAAGCCATTTTCGCCAAGTAAAGTCCAATCCGGACGAGCCCCCATACTACGACATGAAAGTCGCAACAAAGGAAAGAAGTATAGCTGAAAAAAATTCCCGCCTATCGTGGAATTCAAGCCCGCTCTGTCCGGATAAAACTCCAATGCTCTAACCACTGTGCCAAAGAGTCGACTCCCTGACGCAGTTATCAGAGATTGAATAGATACCTACAAGCTATGCGTAATCTGCCAAGGCAGATACTCGAAGGCAGGAGTACTCAATCGTAACAGCAGGCTGATCTGAATCTTCGCTGGGCGCACATGTCTGAAGGTATTTTGGCGGTTCATAACTGTTCTAGAGTGCTCCATAGAAGAGGGAGGTTAATTTTTAGAGACATTTTGGTTTAATGCATGAGCCACGCCATGATATATGAAGGCTTCCCAGTAAACATTCTACATAAATCTAAAGCGAGCCGCTATTGGCCCGTCAGGGTAGCTGACGGGCCGATAACGCCCGCTGTAGATTTATGCTAGCTGGGTTTCTTCAAAGCATCTGTAAATTGTCCTGTAACGGAATTAGTATATAGAGGACTTCCATAGCCTTGCTGAGGAAGCTGGGTTTTAGATTTTTTTTATTAGCTGGTTCTAAATGCAGTATGGCGGCCGTAAAACGTCTCCCCGTACTTCACTATAGTACAGATTATAATTTTATTCCTTTAGGATCATTTAGTCCATTCTGGTTGGTATGAAAATAGAATACCGCTTATGCCGGTGATAGGGAACGTCTGCAGACTCGCAAACTACAGTGCTGTATATGAAGAGGCTTAATAAAACCGAACCTCCGATTTTCGTTCTCTTTTGTTTTCTTTCTTTCCAAAGGCAACCATTTAGATTTTTTATTTTATGGCAACATTGGTAGAATGATTGGCTCTTCACGAAGTTTAACAACGTTCATTGCAGTTAGTAACTGAATGGGTGACCGCGATGCTTGACATTGTGGAAGATCTTGCAAACACTACAGTCCAAATCAGTTGGCAATGCCACACCACGATAAAGGTTTTCGCTAAACGTCGATGTATTCTATAGCAATGTGGACCAAAAGGTGTTGCCATTAACCCACTGTACAGTAAAATCTGTGTAAGACAGCCACCTTTGAAATTGACCTTAGTGGTATGTCAGAATATGTGACTTAGATATTCCTAGAGCAAACTGGTTGAACTATTTGCAAACAGTGGCGCGACCCTAATCAGACGCCGCAATTACCCTTTTAGGGGTATCCAGACTACAATGGGTTAAAATGAATTTGTTACCGAAAAGTATCCTTTAACAACGCAGCAGAATGATATGTAAGAAAGGGATTGTATGATTCTTCTTTCCTGACAGTCACTATATATTTGAATATTTCTTAGAATTGCCTCACTGAGGCGATACAAACAAACATCCTAAACATATGTTTCTTGAAATTTTAATTTTCTTGCTTAATCTCTGGGCCCGGTTGTTGAAAACGTCGTTAGCTTAACGAGCTCGTTAAGGGTCATTTCGTTAACTGTTTTAGCGGATTGAATACACAATATTCTGATATTTTTGGCTGAGAAAAAAAAAAAAAAAAAAAAAAAAGCTACTCACATTTTTAAGCAAAAAATTTCAGCATATTTGCGTGTCACTCGATGTAAATTTTAACGAATCATTAACTAACGATGTCGTTAGCTTTGAACAACTGGGCCCTGATTAATTGTCACCGCGAAGATTTCTGGCTAGTCAAATTATTATAATGAGTTTGTCGTTGTATCGAATGTCGGTATAAAGCTAACTGTATTCATTTATTCTATAAGCGGATAGCGACGGCCATGATCATTTGCGGGAATGCAAAGGTTGATCTGGGCCTTTGTTGTTTGCGTATGCCCCCGAACACACATTTCACATGTCGCGGTCTACATAGAACTAGCACAGTGACAAGAGCAGAGAAGACCCCACCCCTCTGCACCAAAGGGTATTTTTTTATCATAACCAAAAGCTTCTGGTCCCTTCGAACATTTGTTGAAGGTTTCGAACAAAATCTCTTTAATCTCATTTGTTGTGGTTCGAACCAAATCACGTTGATCTCATTTGTTGCAGGTTTCGAACAAAATAACTTTGATCAACTTTGTTGTATTTCGAACAAAATCACTTTGATCTCATTTGATGCAGGTTTCGAACAAAATCACTTTGATCTCATTTGTTGTGTTTCGAATAAAATCGCTTTGATCTCATTTGTTGCAGGTTTCGAACAAAATCACTTTGATCTCATTTGTTTTGTTTCGTTCGAATAAATTCGCTTTAATCTCTCTTAATTGGTTTTCAAAACTGGGTAAAAGACATTGTTAAAATGTTTACCGAACGATGGAAAGCGACGACAAAAGTATATCCTCATCTTAGCACAGGTGAGCTATAAAGACATAGCCAATTGCCATGCAGTACAAATAGGATAAGAAATACAAGACGTTGCAAAAGTCGCCATTTTAGCAAGTTCAGTGGTAAAGGGATTTGTTGAAAATATTATATAACAAAATATTTGAGCCGCAATGACAGAAAACACACATTCGAACCATGATGTGCCCAGCGAAGATTCAGATCAGACTGCGCATTTGCGCAGTCTGAACTGAATCTTCACTGGGCGCATTTTGGATAGCCAAGGATGCAAAGTTCTTTCATGCGGACAACGAAGAGTCTTATCAAACTGCTCGAATCAGTGCCCAGGCTAATTTGAGGCTTCGTTGGGGGCACATGACAGAATGTATGTTTTCTCACGATGTGGCTAACATTTGTTTGCTTTTCTCCACTAATTTTCTAATGTTTCTTTATTCATGATATACAACAATATTAGGGAAATTCGGAAATTTCAAACGATTAAAACTTATTAACCCATTAAAGACTGAATAAACTCTCCCACACTATATATTGGAAGAGTCCATTTTCGATTTTAGATATGTCAGGCAATGTGATATAGATATTCCTAAGGAAAAATGGTTGAACTATTTGCAAACAGTGGAGACCCTGATCAAACGCCGCAGAACTAAGCGTCTGATCTGGGTCTGCACTGTTTGCCAATTATCCGTTTAGGGGTCTCCAGTCTTCGGTGGGTTAAAACCTCTACCTGTCCTATCAATTTTAACAAAATTTGCAGCCATTTTGTAAACCATACAATTACGTCTTCATGCTTTACATATGGAATTAGGTCCCATTTTCCATGTTATCCCCATTTATATTTATAGATCTATAATTGCGTTTCCTGTACGTGTAAGTGCAAAAATCAAAATATGTAATTTATATGCAAGATGTTTCATGTAATTACAGCTATATAAGGTAAAATAATAAATCCAATAAAAAAAAAGTAAAAAAAAAAAAAAAAAAATCAGCTGCTTTGTTCACCATTTTAATGACAATTAGTTGGCTTGAATTGTGAAAATGGAACGCAACACACTTATGACAGGAATAATCACAATAAACCTCGTAAGCACACATGTAAGTGCCATGTCTCCGGACAAAGTGATATTTGCACGTTGAGCAGCAACGTCAGAAAACATACCGTCGGACGCACGCGCCTAGCGAAGATTCTGATCAGACTGCGCATACGCGCAGTCTGATCAGAATCTTCACTGGGCGCATTTTTCATTTTGGTTAGCCAAGGATTCAAAGTTTCTCTGTGCGGACAACGGAGACGCTGATCTGAGACTGCGGACGCTCAGGCTGATTTGAATGTGCGCTGTGCGCGTATGTCAGACGGTAAACGTTTTCTCACGTTGGTGTTCACATTATTACAGTGAACCCTCGTTACAATGACATCATTTGTTCCAAAAGATGTTACCATTAAAATGAATTTGCTGTTGTTAAAAATCCTAATTGAGCAGAATGATATGTGAGAAAGATCTTATTTTATGCTTCTTTCCTTGTGTATAATGTTTTGGATATTTGTTAGAATCGCCTCACTGAGGCGATTCTAACAAATATCCAAAACATATGTTTTTTGAAGTATGAAATACAATGTTAGTGGTTAATTTCTGATTAACTGTCACCTCTTGAGCGGAGGTATAAAGAGGGATGACTCTACTACATTACAGTCGAACCTCAATCGCTCGAACATTTTTGCGAACCATAGAAAGTTGTTCTAGATACGGGTAGTTCGAGCCATTGAGAGTTGATCATAGCGCCAGGTTAGGAGACAAATGGGAATACTATACGGTTGTCTTTTCGAGCGAAGGTTTCGGGCCAATCAGTTTATCATAATAACGAATTTTGTCGTTATAACGAGTGTCGGTAAAACGTGGGTTATCCTGGTCATTTTTGAAAATCGAAAACCGCTTAAGCCGGCGCTAAGGGGCGTATGCAGCCTCGCAAACTGCAGTGCTGCACATGAAGAGACTCAATCAAACCAAGTCTCCGATTTTCTTGATTTTGTGTGTTCTTTGTTTCCAAGGCAATCCTTTTTTACTTTTATTTGACTGTATTCTGACACCTTAACGCTTTCCCATGCGTTCCCAAAACAAGCCTAAACAAGTCTATTCAGCTACTTCGTAATGTTTCTAAAATGCTGCGACGGAAAAAAAATGTGCCACAATTACGAAGCACATCCTTCCCGGGCTCCAAAAGAAGGAGCGATGAGAATAAACAATGACAAAACAAACACTACATATGAAACCACCCCAGTAAGCATTCTGGGCATTCTAAGCATTCATATACCTGACGGGCCGATAACGGCCTGCTGTAGATTTATAAAGAATGCTAGCTGGGACTGACGCATGAGCAAAGAAGAACTGCAATAGAGGAACCGCCTTTGTACTGTTAGTGAAAAAAAAAACTACTGTAGGACTTAAACCAGTTTACTAGCGCGAAACTTCGCTGGCATCTCCTGGTGCAGACAAACGAATGAGAATGATAAAACATTTCCTTCCTGTATAAGACCAAGAGATACGGGATACGTTATTTTACGTTATTTCGCGTCATTTAAACGAGTCCTACTTTATGCTAAGCATGCTGGGTAAAATGTTAGCAGACGACATTTCGAAATATTTTTCTTATCTTATCCCGAAAATAGGCTTTAGCATTTCATGCAAATTGTCCTTAGTGGAGATAATTTGCATGAAATGCCAAATGGAAAATAATATCAATTTGTCGTTTGCAGAATAAGTCCAGTGAGTGGTAAAGATTAACCCTTATCCTGCTGAATAAATTAATTTAGCCACACCCATTTCTGACTATCCACTAATCAGATTACTTGATATAATGTATTCATTCAATTCACAAACTGCATGACAAACAGTACAGATCCTGATCAGATGGCTTCTTCAGAAGCCATCTGATCTGGATCTACACTGTTTACAAAGGTAGGGATTGTCGTGTTCAGCAGGATAAGGGTTAATAATTGTTCACAGAAGGCTAAGCAAAATAATCCCTATGTTGGCAGTAAAGATGCGTACATTTCCAATTTTAGGCAAGTTTAGGGTAAAAAGAGCATTAGGCATGATTTTCCTTTTACGCTCTATAGAGGGTTTTTATCCTAATAATTTCTGCGGCCATTCTCCCATTTCAGCCTAAGCCTATCCAGGAACAGTGTGAGTGTTAACTGACCGCACGCTCGACATGACCTTAATGGATTTACCTGGCCGTAAAACCTCAACTCAAACACATAAACCCTCAGAAGTTCTCTGGCACTCGCAAAATTGAAGAGAGTCTCGATATACAGCTGTACATTGGAGGAACTCGTACAGACAACCCTCTTTATACCGACACTCGATACAACGACAAAATTTGTTATAATGGCAATTTGACAGCCACGAACCTTCGCTTAATAGGTAACAGCTAGTCACATATTATACAAGAGCATTGTATTAAACACTTTAAAGATTAATATGTTTTGGATATTTGTTAGAATCGCCTCAGCGAGGCGATTCTAACAAATATCTAAAACATATATTCTATGAGGCAATAAGAATAAAACAAGACCTTTCTTACATATCAATCTGCTCGTTAAGTATTCTGTACAACAGCAAATTAATTTTAATGGCAACGTCTTTGGGAACAAATGGTGTCGTTGTAACGTGGATTCACTGTTTACGAAAATAAAGCAAATTTATCAAAATGCAGTAGGAAAAGAAGATGTCCAGAAAGAACCGCAATCACAGAACAAAGCCTACCAATGACACCAAGAGGATGAGCACACAGACCATGGCACACCATTACGAAAATACGCCTATTCAAATATACTGATAATTTTACAACCAAAAAGAGAAAATTTTCAGATGAAAAGTTCTGATATTTTTCACATTTCTGCTCAAAACATAGATTGTGGGTACTCGTTAGAACCGCCTCGCCGAGGCGGTTCTAACGAGTACCTACAATCTATGTTTTGAGCAGAAATAAGAAAAATAATGTATACCCCTGTAAATCCCAGTTTTACTATATAAAAGTGGGGTTTAAGGGAGTCAAAATTATATAGGCATGTTTTCATGATGAGTACACGAGCCACAAACCAAAGAAAAGCACAGGAATCAGCTGCCTCATCCTCAAAAAAGTAATCACAAGAAAACATTGATGCAAAGCATCAATACGCCGGTAAATTAATCTGTCATGCATTACTTAGCTCCCTGTAGATCGTAGTATAGTGAAAAAATGTTATAATTTATGAACGGTTGTAATTATATAAATTATCGCAATACTCAACGATAAAAACATTATAGACGTTATCAGAGCTATGTAAAAATAAATCAGCTATGATCGTCTGTTTTCTAGCCCGCATACATAATTACATGTCGCCATCCATAGCCTAGGCCGAACATACTATATCCGAAATCATCTATGAAGCAGTGTTTCGTTCTTTTCTCCACTCATAACGTTTTCTTTCGGCCCAAATCTTTCCATGCTTGAATATCAAATTAAACTGTATTAATAAACCAGCTTATAATCCGTTCGATTTGAGAATGCATATTTCCAATCGTAAACAAAGAAAAATATCTTTTGTTTCTTCTTCGTAGTACGACGAAAAAAAAAAAAAAAAAAAAAAAAAAAAAAAAAAACGAAATGAAAAAAAATTCAAACGTGCACGAATATTGACAGCAACGAACTCATTTCAGGTCGAATTGTCAAATTGGGGCTCCTACGGGAAAACTGCTCATTTCTCTTTTAAATGAGCAAAACCCACATTGCTACATTCATTCTACACAGTACTTCCCATTTTTTTTTTTATTTCACTGTGTTACCAATAGCACAGTTCTCTGCTGCAAAAGTGTGACTTTGAATAATAATAAAAAAAAGTGGGTGGTGAATAGTTATGTATAACCCCACTAAGAACCCCATAAAACTGGAAGAAAACAGATGTTCTTCAAATGCATACACATTTTACAAAAACAACCTCAAACAGATACGCCGGGCTCCAGCCCGGCGTAAATAATGCTAGACAGGAACGGTAAGACAACGAAGAGGACAAATCACTGTAAGTACACAAGGCCACAAAAAGAAGAAACACATCAGAATCACCACATTAGAACGACCAGTGGTAAAACTGCCGTGGGGTTTAAATCGATTTTACCAAATCTTCACCCTTATTAGGCTCAAATGTTGTGAACAAACAAAGAAAAGAAAAGAAGAAAAAAAATTAAATCACTGGTAGGAAACAAGGATGGATGCGCTTGGAACACTGCCCTGTAAAGTCCTTCTCCAAAACCTGATATGGCAGCGTCAATCCGGCACCAGTTGTTCAAGCTTTTTATCCCATAATGTTAATGACTTGTCAGCTGCAGAGAGAATTCAATGGGTCGGGTGCGAGTAATTACAAAAACAACAACAAAAAACAATAAAAACAACAAAATGTCGGTTGTTTTTCAACATTGAACCGTATTTACCGTGAGCATTTTGACAGACAGGCTTGAGCAAACAGTATATACCAAGATCGGACGCCGCAGAATACGGCATCCGCTCAGCGTCTACACTGGTTTTCCCTTTTGCAGCAGTAGTTTAGACACAATAACAGATAATAATTCCAACTTCTCATCTTTATACATATTACGCAATTTGACTGTTTGAGGAAAAGTTTACACTTCAAGTCCAGAGCATGAATCAGTCGGATCTATTTTCCTTTCTTCATCTCAAAAGATTGACATTTTTGACAACATGTGTAACATTTTGCTGACAAAGCTTGAGTTATAAGGAGTGAAAGGCTACTTTTGTGGATTTTATTGATGTGTAAACTCCGACGAATCAATCACAAACCTAACCCTTGTCCTGCTGAACCCGGATATACTCTGTCTTTGCAAACTGAAAAAGCCAACTGATCTGGATCTGCACTGTTTGTCATTCTGTATGTGAAATTATATCAAGTAATCTGACTGGCTGAAAATTGGAAGTGGGCGTGGCATCTTGATTTATTCAACAAGGGTTAACATAAAGCCCCTTCGTTTCAGTATCCAGTTTGAGATTGATTCGCCGGAGTTTAGGTAGAATCCACAAAAATAAAATTCATTCCTATGATAAAATGAACTTTTAAAAAAAAAATAGGAGAGGTTCTGTAAAAAGACAAGGTTTCCCAATACAATGTACATAGGATACATGCGGTAATAAGACTCACGAGATTCATACAATACAATGTATATGACCACCTCAAGAATATCAAATAACTAGGTCATTCGTATCCAATTCTGCATTACGGGTTTATTTTAAGCTTAAACAACCTGTAGGATAATCATCGGATGACGATTAATGACAGTTTTCTTACTTTTCACAGAAATTAAGGCCTGAAAATCGAATACCACATAATAAACCGGTGCTTGGGGCGTATGCAGCCTCGCAAACTACAGTGCTGTACATGAAGAGACGTAATAACACCTAGTTTCCGATTGCCATTCTTGTGTGTGTGTGTGTGTGTGTGTGTGTGTGTGTGTGTGTGTGTGTGCGCGCGCGCGTGTGTTTTCTTTTTTTTTTTTCTTTTCTTTTTTTTTTTGCTTCCAAAGGAAACCTTTTAGATTTTTATTTGACATTTCGTTCAAATTTGAATGAAATGTCAAGCCTTGATTTATGTGAAAAATAAGGAAACTATTTTAATGTTATTCGCTTTTATTTATAGCCAATAGGTTAACCCTAGTCCTGCTGAACTCGGATATGCCCTGCCTTTGCAAACAGTGTAGATCCAGATCAGAAGGCAACTAATCTAGATCAATCAATTCAGATTTTTATTGTAGCCGGGCAACAGAGTCACATTAGGGGCTATACCAACTGATCTAGATCTGCACTGTTTGCCATTAAGTATATGAATTTGTATAACAACCTGGATCAAGTTATCTGACTGGCTGAAAAAATTGGAAATGGGCGTGACATCTTAATTTATTCAGCATGACAAGTTTTATCTTTCCTGCTATGAAAGTTTCTGATCTGGGTCTTCGAAAGGGGTACCCTTACCTGAGCACCCGTTATTTTCCTCGCTTTCCACCGATCTAATTCATTCCCACTTATTTGTTGTTTCAATAGAATGGCTTATTATTGGCGGAATAGATTGACCATATGTCTATGACGTGATAGCAAGTCATGTTACAAATCTATGTTCGCTTCACACCATTATATAAAGAACCCCAAGAGACTAGCACTAAATCTTGGAAGGATTTGACAACTTGCAATGAAACGTCTACCATTCATGTACATGAATCACCAAAAGTTGTTTAAGTAGTGTCTGCGTGGTTGGCACAGGAGCCTATTTGATGAAAGTGGTGAAATTTGACCGTGAGTTTGATGCATTACTTCACTAACAGGCCTAGTATGCGGACAAATGAAGGTTTTAAATAAAGTAAATTTTCTTCAAAGTCGGACAATTTAGAATTAAAGGATGGGCCTTCTTTCTTGAGGGCGTGAGATGCTCTTAGATAGGCCTACACCCTAAAAGCGTATATTTACTCGGTCCGCAGGTTAAGGGTTAAGGGTTAAAATTTGTGAAGTCCAAATAAAATCAGGTTTACATGTGACGAGGCTGTGAGGTTGATCAATATTATATAAGAATGTGATGCTTTGGTATACGATAACATGACACGGCATAAATAAAGTCCTTCGTGAACGTGCAGCTGCTTAACGTTTAGCACTCTACGTAAAATTTTCAGCAGACGACTTTTGAAATACCTTTTTATATTTTTCCAAGAAAACATGTTTTGGAATTTCATACAAATTGTCTCCAGTGGAGACAATTTGCATGAAATGTCAAAACCTGTTTTCTGGGAAAAATAAGAAAAAACATCATCAAGTTGTCGTCTGCTGATTTAGCCCAAAGAGTGGTGAACGTTAACTATAAGTGACGGAAACTAAGACGATGTGCAAAGGAAATAAAAGACCCTTATTGCCATGTAAGCAGTGAACGTTCTAGATCAGGCAGCTCACCCGAAGAGTGTGATAAGAGCATCGTCTGTTCATCGTTACAGTCCATAATGTTTAATGTTTCTTTAAGCGAAGAGGGTAACTCCTAACAAGCAGACATATCTGGACCTTCCCTGATCGTTTATCAAAAACAAGGATCATTATCGTTTCTTGTTTACCGTATATATACTCTATAAATATTTGACTCCAGTGACCTTAATCATTTCCACTCTCTGGGCTGATTCAGCAGACGGCAAATTGATGATATTGATGAAAATTGGTGATATTTTTCTCATTTTCCCCAGAAAATAGACTTTGGCATTCCATGCAAATTGTCTGCTTAGGAGACAACTGGCATGGAATATCAAAGCCTATTTTCTAGGAAAAATAACTGAAAAATATTAGAATAATTCAAAATGTCGTCTGCTGAAATATTTACCCATCACGCTAAGCGTTAAATCCTTAGTATACTTGCTGCAAAATTCGACCAAGTCAATTTTAATGCTGCTAAAATTGCTGGATGAGTTGCAAAACATTGTAGATCTTGATCAGACGCCGCATCATGCGGCGTCTGGTCAGGGTCTTCACCATTTGCTTAGGACTGTATGTCCGAATACTTAGGACAAATACGAAGTACATGTTGTCCGAGTGATGTATCATTTTTGTACACTCGTATACGGTTTCTTTAATTGTATGTTTAAGTTAAGACAATTTTATTGAGCTTAATTAAATATGGAACATTTATATTGTTGTACATTTCTGCTGTTCCTAGGCGTAACAGGTAGGTAAAATTATTGTTATAATATATGAATGCGTTATATTTTTGTGGACTTTATCGATGTGTAAATGCCGGTGAATTACTTTCAAATTGAATAAAGCCTAAATGTCTTTACGTATTTTTTGAGTGGTTCACCGTTGTTCACACATCGATAAAATCTACAACATAAATTTCGTTTCTTATAATTACAGCTCTACAAAGTTAACCTTTAAAATGCCAGGAAAACCAGCATCTAAAAATGTAGTCTGCTTATGTCGTCTGCTGAATATTCTTGCAAACATTTCAAACCTATTTTTGCATACAGGCAAACAGTGTGGACCCTGATCAGACCGCTCCTAAAGGAGCTGTCTGATCAGGGTCCACACTGTTGGCAAAAATGCCTTTTAAAATCACAAGCAGATGACAAAGCAGACGACAGTTGTTGTGATTGGCAGTTTAAGGGTTAACATTGAAAGAGGAGTTAAATGGTTCATTTTAGACATTTGTGAATGTGCACTCGTCCAATCAGATTGCGCTAAAATGGTGTATATTACAATGGAATTATATACACACAAATATGTTTTTCTACGTCAAATTTACAATGGCGAACTCTTATAGTTTTGGTAGACCTATTGAAATCAACCGACACGTACGTTTGTATGTACTTCGGCGATCATCTAATTGTTAACACTCTAAAAAGAAAGAATTTGCTCATACGTGGAGCATATTCTTTCCCTTAGAATAGACAACTTTTCATTGGGGAGCAAAAGCAATTTTGTCAGAGTTGTTCCCCTTAAAGTTTATCCATTCTTTGCTTCAGAATAGATCCGTTTTCAGAAGAGAGACGAAACATCTTGAGAGGATTGTATCCCCTGGAAGTGTATTCGTTTCCTTTAAGGTATTTTTCCATTGGCTGGCACACTCTGTTTCTTCTTCCATTAAGCTCTACCTAGTAGTAATGCTCTGTTAGGATGTCCCACGAGAAACACGGTGTGTGATGCCAAGTGTCGCGGCCAAGGTTACAGTGAAGGAAAATACTTGATGACCCACTGCATATGTACGTATATTGTACAAGAAGGATCTGCTCGTATTTTCCGGATGTCATGATGACTGATTTTATCTAATAACCATTATAGAAGATTTGTAAATTTACTGGAACCTGTATGAGTAATATATAAGATATTTACTTCAGACTATTAGTTGTCAATAATTGTTTTTGAAAAGGCTTTCATAAAGTTTAATGACGTAATATTGGCGTAAAGTTTTACATAAAGTTAATGACGTAAAGGTTTACATCCAGTGTTGCAGACTGACATATTGCGGTTAGTATACCTTCGAAACCTCTCGCCTTTGGAACGACATTATACAGAATAGCTATCTTTCAATGTTTAGAGGATTTATCGTAGGTTCCTGTCCCCAGATGAGCTGAAGGGGGCTACATATACTTGGTAGATTTATCGCTGTTTTATACAAGGTATACAACATTTGTAGCCGCTTGTTTGCTTTCATGCATTCTAAATCTTTTCTGAAAAGTGGTCTACATTAAGAGGAAGGAATTTCTCCCCTACGGTGGCCAATTCTTTCCTTTAAGAGTAGACTCCTTTAGAGGGAATAGAAGCAAGTTCTTTCTATTTAGAATAGACAGCTTTTTCAGAGGGATAACAAACAATTTTGACAGAATTGTCTTCCTTGAATTGTATCAATTCTTTCCTTTAGAATATTCATTTTCAAAGGGGAGGCAAACATGTAAAAGAGTTGCATCCTCTGAAAATGTATTCTTTGTCTTTAATATAATTTTTCCGCTGGCTGACACACTCTGTTTCTTCTTCCATTAAGCTCTTCCTGGTAGCAATGCTCTGTTTGGATGTCCCGCTAGAAACACGGTGTGTGATGCCAAGTGTCGCAGCCAAGGCTACAGCGAAGGAAAATGCTTGATGATCCACTGCATTTGTATATCATACAAAAAGGATATGCTCGAATTTTTGGGATGTCCGGATGACTGGATTTTATGTAATAACCATTGTAGAAGCTTTGGGAATTTACATGGAACTTGCATGAGTAATGGTCAGTGCCTCTGTCTCGAACTGAAGGATTAATTGGCGATTAATGGGTGACCGAAAACTTAGGTAAATATTGGTTTTAGATAAAGGCCTTTTCATGCTATTATTTGAGCCGCGACATGGAAAAAGGTGTATTCGGGCTAAATGCAAACTGTAAAGATCCAGATCAGCCAGTGGAGGTATATAATCCCAGCTAGCATTCTTTATAAATCTACAGCGGGCCGTTATCGGCCCGTCAGCTACCCTGACGGGCCGATAACGGCCCGCTGTAGATTTATAAAGAATGCTAGCTAGGATCTGATCAGTTTTGCTATACTTCGTTATGTTCTACAGTACTCAATGATTCTGTAAGCGGACAGTAAATGTCCTGATCACATTGCGGGGATGTGCAGGTTGATCTGCGCCTTCGCTGTCCGCATATGCCCGAAGACACGTTTTTGCATGACACGACCCATTTGTTATATTGTAAAGAATTTTAAAATCTACTGTGCTTTCGACTTCCTTCAGAAAGTCGCTTTTTGATTGGCGCTTTACACAGAAAAAGAAAATTTGCAAACTTTTGTTATGATTTAATGCAAAACCATTTTTCGTATCTACCTATGCACAAAAAGTTGTATTATAGTTATTGATTTTTAAAAAAATCATATATTTTCTCTTTTTCCTATAGTAAAAAAATGAATGCAACCTATGCAGAAATCTAAAGGGTAGGTAACTTGGAGGCAGATTTTCAACAAATTTCGCTTATTCATTTTTTCTGAAATTTGCACACCATTGTTGTGAAACAGCAATAATTCAAACTCAGCAAAGAAAAAAAAATATTTTCTGAGACAAAACTTCCAAAATATCACTTTACTATAGAAATTGCATAGGTCAGAACAGTTTTTGGCTGTAAATTTAATTTTCGGGTAAATATTTGAGAACAAAACACAGAAACAGAAATGACAAATTGTTTCTGATAAAATATGGTCAATCAGAACAAACTATTTTCATTTAGGATAAAACGTCAAGCAAAAAATGTCTTTCCAAGAGATGTCGAAAGGACAGTAATCATCTTCACTACAGCTGTTGTATGTGTTGTGCGGCGGTCGTAAATCACTAAAGTGTACTCGTTATCTCGAATTCCAAAGAACTCTCTGAAATACTTCGAGATATCCCTACCTCAACATGTCAGATTTGCAGAATTGAGTAAAAACTAATTCGATTAACCACATTTAACAAATATATGTGTACTTTGACCCTTTAAGTTAGAGATATATTGAAAATATTGTGGAATAGAGGAGAAATTGCTCCTGAGGAGCAATTTCTCCTCTTTTTCACAATATCTTTTACATGTTGTTAGATTTTCATGTTTAGGCAGGGAACAGATTTTCACTTTGAGATAAGCGGTTATTCGAGATAAGCGAGTTCGAGATAGCGAGAGTCAACTGTATATATTTTCTGGTCATTTGTTAGCATCGAACCCATTCCGAGATTTAACAAAATTTATAAGGGTCATACGTCAGGCCTGATTGATAGAAACTGCAGGACTGCGACGTCCGTCGTCTTTAGCAACTGCGCTACCGAGACAACCCCAAACGGTCAATTAAATAGCGCTTACAAAATTAATTGACACGGCATTACAACAATATAATTGGTGTTTAGGAGCTTGGCATATTTTTAATTATTAGAATTATATGGATTGTTTTATTCTGTTATATTATAGTACTTATATTATAGTACCAACTCTCGTCTTTTACCAAGTCAAGTCAAGTCAATATTTTTTTTTATTATTCTCTGGTATACAAAGTATACAGCAAGATAGTCATGTGAAAACATATAGCTTAACTAAACAGCTACAGAATCAACAATTTCATATAAGATAAAACAATTTGAATTGAAGATAGTATCAACCATTTCGGATTATTTACCAAAACTCCTGATCAGGGTGGAGGAATCATTTTTTCGGCACTTTTGCTAGGGTTGAAAAACTCGATTTACCGCCCCTCCCCAACCCTAGTTTTTACTACTGACCGTTCTAAGGTGGTGGTTCTGATGTTGTTTGTTCTTTTTTTTAGCCTTGTGGCTATTCTTTGCGGAGTGTTTTACGTCTTGTCTGATTGTTGTGTTTAGTGGATCCTTTCTAGGATTGTGTTCATCTTGTTGGGGAAGAGGGAGCTGCTTGCTTTGTTTTTCTTTTGTTTGTGTTGAGGTTTTTACGGCCCAGTCAACCCAATGGGGTCATGTCGAGCGCGGTCAGTTTACCTAACCACACGTTTACTGGGCAGGCTTAGTCCTTTAAGCGGTTAACCAGTATTGTGCACATTCTTTCGCCAGAAACTGACAACTGCCCTTCTTGAATTAGCGGAAGGGGGAGAATGAACGTAGAAAATATTTCATGATCAATCTCTACGAAAGAATGTTGCCGACCTCGGCGGGGGTTGAACCCGCGACCTCCTGGTCTCCAGTCGGACGGCGCATCCAACTGAGCCACCGAGGTCGGCTTTGTTTTTCTTTGGTTTATGTTGTGTTCTCTGTCCGTCATGGTTTGTTTGCTCTTTTCTTCTTGGTGTCATGGCTCTTCCTGGCCATCTTCTGTACTATTTTTCGAACCCATGTTGCGAGACGTTATAAACTTTTTTTAATGACGTTGAGTTGTTTGATGCCATTTTCAACCAGCCCTTGGTAACACTGACAAATAACTTACGAAAGCTCTCAACAAAAGCTTTGTAGTGTAACAAACTGGGCCCAGTTGTTCAAAGCTAACGATGTCGTTAGTTAACTCTGTCCTATTTTTCGAACCCATGTTGCGAGACGTTATAAACTTTTTTTAATGACGTTGAGTTGTTTGATGCCATTTTCAACCAGCTATTGGTATTACTGAGAAATAACTTACGAAAGCTCATGACAAAACCAACAAAATGGCATGTGCGCCCAGCGAAGACCGCCCAGGCTGATCAGAGTATTTGCTGTGCGCTCAATAGGTAGCTAAGAACCCAAACTATCTTCATGCGGACAGCGAAGACTCTGATCAGACTGGGCGGAGGCCCAGGCTGATCTGAGTCGTCGCTGGGCGCACATGCCATTTTGTTGGTTTTGTCATAAGATGGCTCAATTCTCAGGCTGGGAATATCACCCATGTCCCCGGTTAAGAATCCAATTGAGCTGCAGCGTGAGAAAACGTACATTCAGTCATGTGCGTTCAACGAAGACTCAAAATCAGCGGTCCATCGAATTACCCCAAACCACCACAAACTACCCCAAACCACCCCAAAAGCAGCCTTTGCTACGCACAATCTAATCAGGGTCTTCATTTTTCTCACGGAGACAATTTGCATCCTTGGCTATCCAAAATGCACCAAGTGAAGATTATGTGAAGAATGCGCAGGCTGTTCCGAGTCTTCGCTGGGCGCACATTTCCGAAGCTACGGTTTCTGACTTTGCAGCCCAAATAAGTAATAATACTATGCATCTGAAGCTGCAGTGACCCTTCGTTACAACGTCAGCATTTGTTCCCAAAGATGTTGCCATTAAAATGAATTTGCTGTTGTAAAGAATTCTTAATGGACAGATTGATATGAAAGGTAGACCTTGGTTTATTCTTATTTCCTCATAGAACATATGTTTTGGATATTTGTTAGAATCGCCTCAGTGAGGCGATTCTAACTAATATCCAAAACATATGTTGCTTGAAGTTTTAATGCAATATTCTTGTATAATTTCTCATTAACTGTCACCTCTTCAGCGAAGTTTTCGTGACATTCAAATTGTCATTATAACGAATTTTGTCGTTGTATCGAATGTCGTTATAAAGAAGGTTGACTGTATTAATTTCAACGGGAAACAAAACTCATAAATCCGTAGTGGATTTTTTTTCCTCTGAGACCAAAGACAGGAGTGGATCAAGGGGTTGTGGGGTCGATTTAATCATATTACCGTACTTTACGTATTCGGACAGACAGGCCTGAGCAAACAGTGTAGACGCAGAACGCGGCTCTAATCAGGTGCTACACTGTGTTCCACTCACCCAGCAATTTACATACATTCATTCACAGGTAGTAAAATGGACTTGTTGAAGAGAACTCTAAGGAAAAGTATCCCGAATTTATCAAATTTATTCAAAATTTCCCATGAAAATGAAATTTTGAATCGAAGCGGGGTGGGTTTAACTGAACCCTGCGAATCCCACGAATTCTCTCTAAATCAACCCTGAAAAAAAAAAGAAAAAAAAAAAAAAACAAACAAAAAAACAACAACAACATTTTACTTAAAACGCTTTCACACCGTGTGACGTGAGAAGTTGATATAGTCGCAAAACTGACTGACATGATTGAAATAGCATAAATAGAGGATCTTACATGAGTGGTCATTCCGTATGAAATTTATGAAACGAGACTTCGGCGATGACCAGGAATGTAAGATTCTGTTTATCAAATAGTACGGACTCCAGTATTCAATTTTTGCTAGCCCTAGCATCGGAAAGATATACGATTTATTTCGATATAGGAAGAAAGTCTGGACATGTCTGTATATAAATCAGCTGTATAGCAGATATACATGCATTGCATTTTGCGAAAACTTGCACGTTTCTATGGAGGCCCAGTTGATACTTAACAAATTCTAAGTATACAAACCTTGTGTATTCAGGTTAAAATCATAAAAAAGAAAGAAAAAAATGCTCATACTCAAAACAGAAAGCAGAATGTTTATTTTCTCAAGCACATATGCAAACATGGCGTCATTAGTGACACCTCGGTTGTTTTCCGCATTTAAGGGAGAGTATCCCGTATTCCGGTCTGATATCAATTTTTGAATTTCGCATGCAAACTGCGTTTCAAATAAACCTTCTAACGTTTTCTATAGCCTTAGAAGGTATACAGAAATGGATTATTTACACCAAACAGTTCGATTTTTTTTTTCGCCAAATATGGCCGCTACAATAAACATGTAAGAAAACGTTTGATTGCAAGTTTTATGACACCGTTTTGATTGCACGTTTTAAATGACACATTTTAAATTTTTACCAGGCATCTTTCGGGCGTTTCTGCTTATGGTTTTTCGATAAAAATATTCGTCTTGAACACCGTATTGTACTTACGTAAGTTTTCAACATGCATGTTGAGAGGAATCGCCGCGCATTTCTTTATGTCCATAATTTCAATACCTTTGTTGACGAGCTATACTGGGTAAGAATGTATGAAGACCAAACATAACAAGTTTGGGATACAGATCTAAATAAGTCAGATGACTTTCTTCTGGATCCCTTTTGTATATATAACATATATGCTATGTTCTGGTTTGTATTTTCTGTAAAGAATTATACAAATAAAATACTGTTTAAACTAAACATAATAAGTGGCTAAACTAAAATGCTCATCATTAGTCCATAAAATACACGCCGTTTTACAAAACGCAACAATAAACATGAAAGAATTTTAAACATTCAGTACTAGTTTATATTCAAACATCAACTGTACAGATTAATTTTTCGCGGGTTGGGGTGTATCTTGTGTGTATTTTACCTGTTATTATATACATGTGTACTATACGCTAAAATAGAACTCTAAACCAGTATCATGCAAAATTCATGCGTTTCTCCAAAATGCAATGAGTTTAGCATTGCTATACAGCGGTTTTGAATGAGCCAATATCCAAGCTTTGTATATACAAAAACTCAGCCATATATCTTTCCGATTGTAGGGTAATGTTTTTTTTTTGTTTTTTGTTGTTGTTGTTTTTTTTTGTGCAAGATACAGGGATTGAGAAATCCGACTAATATGAATTTTTAACTTTTTTTATGACCGTAGAATTTGGATCATTTTTCAACAGAAAACATAACGTTGTCAGGGCCAGCATTATGACAGTACGCGCCAGTAACCAAGGTTTATGTAACGTGTGGTCATATCATTTTTACTGCATGGCATTATCCAATGAATAATAGCGACCTCGTATGATAAAATACAACTTAATGAGCGAGAATGATTTGTTAAGTTCTTGTATTTAAAACTTAAGGTGCATTAACCTCTCCATAGGTACAAATGTAGCAGTGATATCACTTTCAAACACCGGCACAGTGGCTAAGTGGTAGAGCGTCCGCTTTGTGACCGGGAGGTTGCGGGTTCGATCCCCGGCCGGGTCATACCAAAGACTTTAAAAATGGTACTAGCTGCTCTTTCGCTTGGCGCTCAGCATTAAGAAAGTAGAGCTAGAACTGGTCAGCTCAGTGTCAGTATAATGTGACTGGGTGGAATATCATGTCAAAGTGTCTCGGGCGTGATATTTCAGTGAGGCAGCACTCTAAAAGTGAGCATTGAGCTCCCTGCCACATCCAGACACCGTCGCGATATGACTGAAAAAGGTTGAAAGCGACGTTAAGTTAAGCCCAAATCAAACAAACATTTTCAAACAAGTACGAGGGATGTTCAAAATGAATTGCTTATTGTCCTCTAGCTCGATATCCACGTGGGGCACGATAAAAACCAATACATACCTGTATAGGGCTATTCAATATCTACACAATGGTGTATAAATGTACATGTTAGACTAAGTGTAAGACATAAAATTTGCCATTTGAATACACGCAGTCATTGACCACTGCAGTAAAAATGGTTGGTAGAAGCGTCGACAAAAAAGATGAAATACGGGCTTACATCAAAGCTCGCTCAAAACTTGGTTGTTCTTTGAAGAAGCTGATGACTGAAATTTCTACTGCTTTTGGACCTTCTTGTGTGTCTTATGACACAGTTCGGCGGTGGAAAAAGAAATTTGAGTCTGGTGTAGAGTCCATCAAAAAAAAAAAAAAAAAAAAAAAAAATGCACCGAAATCATATAGGCCAAAATCTGCATCTCGTAAAGAAATCGTTTCCAAAATAAAGGAAATCATTGAAGGAGATGCCAGATTTACAGTTCGTGATATTGAACGAAAGGTAGGCATATCACTTTCAACGGTTCATCTTATTTTGAAGAAGCATTTGAAAGTCAGAAAGATTTCTGCTAGATGGGTGCCACATCTGTTGACTGACGAGCAAAAGAGGCAACGGGTTAAAGTGGCCAAAAAGCTGCTTCAAATGTTTCCAAAATATGACAAAAAGCAGTTTGCCAATGTCGTCACAGGTGATGAAACCTGGGTCCATTATTTTGAGCCCGTCAGAAAGGTTAGCAATAAGATCTGGGCCACTAAACACAGCAAACGCCCAATAATTGCCAAACGTTCTTTGAGTACAAAGAAGGTTTTGTATGCAATCTTCTTCTCTGGTGAAGGAGTCGCAATAAAAGTGCCGGTGAAAAAGGGCAAACGCATCACCGGAAAGTACTACAAAGACGTAGTACTGAAGAAACTGAAAAAGTATTATCAGAAACGACGCCCTGCCACTGGTTTCAAACATGTCCGTCTTCTACATGACAATGCCCCAGCTCAAACCTCCGCAATAGTTACGGCGTTTTTGAAGAAAGAAAAAAGTAACTGTTTTGCCTCACCCCCCGTATTCCCCAGACCTTGCCCCATGTGATTTCTTTTTGTTTCCAAAATTGAAAGCATTCCTTGCTGGGCGGAAATACCAGTCCCGACAGGCACCTGGATCTGCCATTCGTCAGTACCTTATTACTGTGCCCAAATCAGCGTACCGTGACGCCTTCAAGAAGTGGATACATCGGCTGGAACTTTGCATTTCTAGCCACGGGGAGTACTTCGAGGGCATGAAATGAGTACTTAGGGGCTTACTTGAAATTTGAAGTCTCCAGATAGAAATAAGCAATTCATTTCGAACATCCGTCGTAAGCTTCTAACAGTCTGATCCAAAAATAAATAAATAAATAAATAAAATAAAAACATGAAATAAATAAATAAATAAATAAATAAATAAATAAATAAAAATAAAAAAGGATCATCTGAGAGTCTCGATTTTTCCAGGATCCATATCACCCCCTCTGAAACAAGATTTCTTAAACAGGGCTGTCAGTATTATAAACTTAGTAGGACGTTATTAACATTTTATCAGCGATAATCTGAATAGGTGGCTGACCATTGGTTCGAAGGCTTTTCTACGGCAGGGTATATCGAAACCAGTTTTTTTTTTGGCAATCTAGTTTATAGGAATATTGTTGGGAAAGCACAATTTTCGAAACAATTAAACATTTCGTTAACTGTTATACAAATTTATAGTCCGCACGTGTCTTCGGGTATAGGCGGACAGCGAAGGCCCAGATCAGCCTGCGCATCCGCGCAGTCTGATCAGGGCCTTCACTGTCCGCTAACAGAATCATTCGACACTATAAAACGTATCATTGGAGCGCAAATGCCCGGATGAGACTTTGCACATGCGCGGTATGAATCTGAGTGTGCATTTTGCGCATGCTCGAAGACACCTTTTCGCTTGGCGCGGCCAATAGTATAACATTGATATTATGCGGCAGAGTGCATGCTTATTGTTGAATCAATCATGGTTGATAGTTTAAATTGCTCCATAGGTGACGTTTCGGACTGAACGACGGTTTCAACCGTTTTACTATAATTGGTAGGTGCTTCATACACTTGACCTGGCCCTCCGTGGGTAAAATTGTGATTTTCGTTTGCTATAACTGCCAATGTGTACAATTTTTGAGCCTCATCTTTAGCTCATCGCCGGTTTTTTTTTTTTTTTTTTTTTTTTTTTTTTTTAGCGATGGTATATTGGTTGAGTAGAAGTCTCTACGCGAACCGAAAAAAATCTATGTAATCATGAGAATTACGCTGTACAACCGGCGCCTTTGACGACAGATGACTAACGAGACGACACATGTAAACATTGTTGACATAAAAAGGGTATGTGAAGAAATTGTGCCCGTAAATATCCAGAAATAATGCATTTGACTTTAATGCGTTATGGATGGGGATACTGTTTAATGTTTGAAGACTACGCAGTAGTAATCTGGTTTAATTTCACTGCCGCGTAAGCCTATGTGAGGTGGTCGAAAAAAATGTTTTCTGAAACTTGCACCAAAATCCGTTTTCTATTAGGGTCGTACTTTCCAGGAACCAAATCTGGTATTTTATCTTGCGTAAAATAAATTTGCAATCATTTAACAGCAATTCTGCAAAATTTGGCGTCGCAGCTCGGTTTAATAACGAAGTTATACGCTTCCAAACGGAGCAAGTGTCTCAAACCCAACTGTCTTTGCCTACAGATCAATTTTAGTTGACTAACACGCACGGCAGAAGAGAAAACTTGAAGGCTAACAAGGACGGCTGATCAAGATGTCAGTTGTTTCTTTCAAAAAAAAAAAAAAAAAAAAATCGTTCTGACTGAGTTTGCACTATTGCTTCGGTATGGAATCGATATAAGCTTTGAAAGAACACTTTTGCCAGTATTTCTAATTCACACAGTCAATATGTCAATTCCAGGAAGGTCAAATATTAGAATATAAGCGGCATTCTAGCAATTTGGAACTCAATGTTTAATGGATGACTCAAACTGATTTAATACTGAAGGCATAAGGGGGAGAAGGGCTCAAGTTATATTAGGACTCAATACCTAAGCGGAGCTCACGGTCTGCTGTGGGCTCAAAGTCTAAAGTAGATCAAGACTTAAAAGGGGCCTAATGTCTATAGGAAGGACCTACTGTTTGGAGCTGAAGGGCTCTATTAGGCTAGAGACTTATTAAAAGCTTAATGTGCTAAAGTCCTATTTACGGCTGAAGGTCTGTACGAAATTCAAAGACTATCAGGGATATGTAACTGTGTAACTGATACAAATTTATAGTCCGCACGTGTCTTCGGGTATATGCGGACAGCGAAGGCCCAGATCAGCCTGCGCATCCGCGCAGTCTGATCAGGGCCTTCACTGTCCGCTAACAGAATCATTCGACACTATAAAACATATCAATGGAGCGCAAATGCCCGGATGATTGAGGTTCTATTGTATCAGTCCACACCGACAGAGACACTTTGCAGCCAATTTAATGTCGAAAAAAGTGTGGAATGTCTAAGTTGAAAACAGCTACAAAATTGTGCGTTTGTGGGTAAATACTGTATTAGTAACTGTAGCTATAAACTGGAATATTTTGTGCAAATAATAAATAAATAAATAAATAAAAAATAGAGCCTCTGACAGAAACTACGCGTAAGAATGTTTGGTATGTACATGTGTACCTTGTTTGTCGAATGTAAAATAAATTCGTGGAACCGATCAAATGTTCTTGGATGATATATTGTGGTGGACTGTTGGTTTGTACATGTGTACCTTATTTAAGGGTCTGGATGGAGTTTATTGACTACTGATTAATGGCCTTATCATTTATTGACTACTGATGTCTGGCCTAAAATTTTAGTGACTACTGATTTTTCTGATGTAGAATTTAATGATTAAGCCAACAAATCCAAAATATACTGATTTTTATGAAAATAGTTGCTAAAATTTTAATGATTAACGATTTTTGGTACCCCCCAGCCAGACCCTCTTATTGTCGAATGTCATATTAACTAATGGAACCGATCTTGTGGAAGTTGATTGTATATTGTTTACCTACCATTTTAATACCTCTGTCATCCACCTTTGTTGACTATAGGAATCATGTTTGAAAACAATCTAGTATCCAAATTTTGGACAGCTAAATATTTCAAAACAGTGATCTAGAGAAGGATCTCAATCGGTGTGGAGAAGTACAACAGAACATCGATGGAGATTTTTTTTTTTTTTTTTTGATTTGGGTTTTACGGCCATTTCAAGAATATTTCACTTATATCGAGCCGATCGTTCATCGAAGGTGGGCGAAAACCGGAGAACCCGGAGAAAAACCACCTGACCATCCGTAAGCAGAACTTGGCTTTCCCACATATGACCCGAGCGAGGCTCGAACCACAGCGGTGAGAAACCTAATGGATTAAGAGTCAACTCTCTTATACACTAGGCTACGGGGGCCCGTTACATCGATGGAGATACTCAATCTACTGTGTATTTAATAAGAGTAGTTTGATTCTACTACCATTTTCTCTCCTTTTAGGTCCATCGGCTACATCACATGAGAACAACCATGAGACAGTTCTTGTGTTATTACTTTGATTGTGAAAAAGGCACTGTACAGTGCATAATCGAACACTTGATTTCATCTAGACTGGCTCCAGTCTCCAGTGACTAAATATTTACCTCATAATCCTGTTTGATAATCCACTAAGATAAAACCCAAAAATATCATGACTATAAAGGCTGGTCACTAGTGACCAGCCTTTATAGTCATGATACTACTTTGGTTTTATTTTAGTGGCTTATTAAACAGATTATAAGAAAACTTATTTTGTCACTAGAGACTGTAGCCAGTCTAGATTTCATCCTTCAGAAATAACTACCTGAAATATCGCGAATTAGAAGTAAATAAAGTATCTGGTTCGATAGCATACCACACTAAGGACCATGTGGACATAATCACATAATCCCAGCAGACGGTGACGTTGTTGTCAAATCTGATAACAAGGTTGGAATGTATCGTACCATATACGACCGAACAAGATTTTTCAAAACAGTGTAGTATAATTTCTGGCCCTTTGTGATCATTAAGCCCATTTCAGGATTTTTGAAAACTTACACGAAGGTCACTGATGAGGCCTATCTGGCCGAAACTAAACGGCCTGACCCAGAAATCTTGACACGGTTTCATCACAAAAAGTAATGTTACGTGCAACTCTGCTCACGCCGCCAAGTCCACAATTGAGTAATATCATTTCATTTTTCATATGAATCCAAATGAGCTGAAGGATTCAAAGGACCAGAAAATATACACTTCAATAAAGTGAAGTACGGGAAGATGTTTTAGGGCCGCAAAATAGCACTTAACATCAGCCAGCTGTAATAAAGACAAATACGCTAAAAAAGAGGGGTGATTAGGGAATAAGTAACACACCAATTAAACGGAAATACCAGACTAGGTTTTATTGAATTTATCAATAAACCCACCGCTAGTGGCTCGGTCCTCTAAAACAGATAAAATGTAAAACGAATGCAAAAGAAATACTAAATGAAACAGACATTGCAATATTTAACAAATACAGTCCACTTTAGAAATAAAGTTTAAGCTGTGGTTTCTATATTTTATTTTCAGGGCACTGGTACTATGGAAAAAGTTCATGTAATACTGACCACTAATTGTCTAATATCTGGAGGAAAGAGTAGACGAGAAACTAGAAAATAAGATAAAACACGTCAAAAAACGAGGACAACTTGTATATTTGCAACAATGCATATTTCGTACTACACAGAAGAAAGTTTGAATGTGACTCTTTACCGACAGTAACAAAGCAGCCTTAATTTTCCCTCTAATCGAATCCTTTTAACCCATTTAAGACTGGAGACCCCTAAGCGGGTAACTTGCAAACAGTGCAGATCTAGATCAGATGCCACAGAACGCGGCGTCTGATCAGGGTCTCCACTGTTTGCAAATAGTTCAACCATTTTTCTTTAGGAATATCTATATCATATAGCCTTACATACCTAAAATCGAAAATGGACTCTTCCAATATATAGTGTCTCCACCCCCCATATATAAATATATGCTTCGCAACGTGATAAAACGTACCTTCTGACATGTGTGTCCAACGAAGACTCAAATTAGATAAGATAAACCTTTCATTGAAGTGTTGGTACCTGGTGTCAAGTCTTTGTTTGGGTGCTCCATGGTTTTCTTTCACTCTGTCAGTGTTAAGAAGTTTTTGCCACGAGCCCTCATCCTTACATCATCACAGTAAATTTGATTTGATTTAGATGTGTTCCTGTGATGTGTCACCGATAAACCCCCATCATACCAGACCAAGTTCCCACTAAGTCCACAAAAAATACGAAAAATTTGAACGGACTCGGTAAGAACTTGTACAATATGGTAGGGACGGAGTAGAAACCGTTCAGGACGTGGTATAGTCTCTATGAACGTGCTGACCATGGTCAAATTTCAAACATGTTAAAACAAACGTGGTGCCGACGTAGTTGAATCAGGACGCAATAAGAACTTGGTAAGGACGTAGAAAGGACGGTATGTACGTAGTAACGACGTAACATAAACCGACTATGGACTTTATTGATGCAGTACAAGCATACTGCGGACGCAAAAGATTGTATTGCGTTTTCACGCGTTGTCACTGCGTTCTTCCTGCGACAAGTGAGTTCTCACCACAGCTGTTCCACGTCTCTGCAATGGCAATGTTACCTTCATGCCGCGTTTCAGAAGACGCCATTACGTTGTTAATAGGCTCTTTTGGTTCTCTATACGTCTGTTGCACGTTTGTAACAGGTTCTTATCCGTCTATATTACAGCAAATTTGATATGAATATTAGATCCTATCACTTGAGTTTCACCCAGTGTCACTAGCATCAACACAGGATGCCGGTGACGAACATCTAGAGCCTCTACCTCTGCCCTAGCTTTTTCCTTTGCCCTTCCTTCCACGGGCTCTCGGAGGTGTCACAATTTTGTCACAATTTTGTACTGATGCTTACACACTGAAACGTAGAGACGACATGAGAACACAGAGGACGAGGACTAGTATAAGATCAGGAAGAACGCAATGAAAACGTGGTAAATACGTCATAAGTACGTGGTCGAAATAAGAACGTGGTAAGAACGCACTGAATCTTGCGCATGCGTAGTTAAGCGCGTAGTTTGAAATTAGAGAAAAAGTGTTAGACGCAGTGAGAACCTGACAAGGACGTAGTGAAGACGTAGAGTTTATTTGAAATTGGATTTTTCCACAATTGACCACGTTCTCACTACGTTTATGGACTTTTTTCAGAACCTGATGCGATCATCATGGTCAAGCAGGCTCATGTCGTTTATACAACGTCGGCTCAACGTCGATGCAACGTCATGACGTTGCATCGACGTTGAGGCGACGTTGTATTAACGTCATGTGCCTGCTGGGTTGTCTCGTGTGATGGGGATACTAGGGAGCCTCTATGCGAACCGAACAATTATTTTGTATCTTTTACACTCTTAGAACCTAGGGTGAAGATTTGGTAACAGTAAAATAAATTTTCTCCCACCCCACCCCACCCCACCCCCTGCCTCGCGGTAGCTTTTACTACTGACCATTCTAACCCAGTAAGCATTCTTTACAAATTTATAGCGGGCCGTTATCGGCCCGTCAGGGTAGCTGACGGGCCGATAACGGCCCGCTATAGATTTATAAAGAATGCTATCTGGGAAGGCAGTATTTCCATAGCACCAGATAATGTTGTTTTTTTCTTTTTTTTTTTTTTTTTTTGTTTTTTTGTTGTTTTTTTTCAACAAAAAAGTACTGATATTTTTCTTATTTCTCCACAAAACCATAATATGTGGGTACTCATATGGAGCGCCTAGCCGAAACGCTTCTAATGAGTACCCATAACATATGTTTTCGTGGAGAAATAAGAAAAAAAATATATGTGGTTACCCCCACTTATCTGGAGCTACGTGGCTGTCGTGTTATGTGTTCCTTAGGTAACGCTAGAATGTATAGTGTGATGTTTCATTCTATTATTTGAAAAGAAACAAAAAGTGCATATATGATCATTCCATTCAGATCTGAGCGTGACTGTTAAGCGAAAAGCTGCATGCATGGTTATTTACCCAGCTACATGTTTGACCAATAACTTTGTTTCCCTCTTTAACTTTTACCATTCTTTGGGCAAATTCAACAGACGGCAAACTGATACTATTTTCTTATTTTCCCCAGAAATATGCGAATGTCAGCGTCTTTTTTCTGAAGAAGAAAACATTTCACAACATCGTCTCCTGCATGCTAGGCGTTAATTGCACGACGGTGAGCAGAATTTCATCCCAGAAGGCACACAAAATTGGAACCACATCGATTCAACACTGAGTCAACGTCAGGACGTTGAATCAACGTTGAACCGACGTTGTTTCAACGTTGTGTGCCCGCTGGGATACTAAATAAGGGCTCCGCCAAAACAATGAACTGGACTTTACGATACTGTATCAATTTCATTAGAATTGCCTATTACGCCTAAAGTTACAACTATCTTGCAAGAGTCCAGACAGGAATGATGAGGACTACCATGTTTGCCCTAAATATTCGGACAATATCGCCTTACCATAAGAGCCCTAAAATAAAATAAGTCCATTCACTAACTGTTGTGTCTGCACTTCGCTAGATGAATGGCAAACAGTGTAAACCCTGCTCAGACGCCGCGTTTTGCAGCGTCTGATCAGGGTCAACACTGTTAGCTTCGGATTATCTGTCCAATTAAGATGGATAAATACAGTAAGGTAAAGGTAATACAAGAACAATTTTGTAACACGATGAATGATGAATAAGCGATATACCTTATACTGATATATAGAAAACAACATTGATACATGAAACTAATATTTCAGTTATAAATTATAATAGCTGAGCCGGGTGAAAGAACCTACTTCAAGCGAAAATGTGGACAGCAAAGACCTCAACCAGCCTGAAATCTTATATCTCTAGTCAGAGCCGTTGCTGTCCGCTTACATTTTATTTGGATACTGCCAAGGCACTGGGCATATAACCCACAAAACATCAGATGAAAATTAATGATATTTTACATATCAATATCTTATCAAATCCCATTCTCTGTAAAAGTAAGCAAACTTTTATTATAAACAGCAATTGCTTTTATTTATAGTCAAGTGTCGACGTTTAAGCATCAACTTGGGAACCTCTCTAATGTGCATGCGCGACGTTAGGCGCCACGCTTTTCTCGGTGAGATGATTTTAAAAAAATAAAATTTAATAAATTATTTCTGAGCATTCAAACACAACCATTAAAAGAAATACTTTATTTATTCAGATTTAAGAAAATTCCCTACTTCGAATTCAATACTATGGCAAAATGGAGGACTCAGGGGTCAGAAGTTATTAGAACGTTCATGTGATGATGATGTGCAACAAATGAGACGCAACGCGAGAAAATATACCGACATGTGCGTACAGCGAACGATCGGATCAGAGTGTCTATCCACGCAGTCTGATTATTCTTCACTGTCCACCTGAAGAAAACAAAAGGATACCCACAGAACACCCAGCGTAGACTCTGCTCAGACTGCAAAGAGGCGCAGTCTGATCTAAGTATACACTGGGTGCATATGTTGTAATGTATATTTTCTCATTTTTCTACGTTGCAGAACAGATGCACCTTTTCGTATCTTTGTTGTGTCAATACGTTATACAAAACAAGGATTTTATTGAAGAGATAACGGCATTTCTCTTTGTTTTGGCCGAAAAGTTTTATTTGCATTAATTACACAGACTGAGGATATAGAATAGCACATAACTGCAGATATGAACACTTTAAAGTGTTTTCTGTTGATCCTATTTCTCGGATTGGCAGGTAAGTAAAATTAATAATAATAATAATAATAATAATAATACATTTTAGTATCCCGACCAGCCATTGTGGACAAGTTTGTCGACCAGCAATAGGACCGCCCACTGTAGACTTTTTCGAAAACAATTTCAGGGCGGTTCCTCTGTTAATTACGAAAACACGCCTATTCAAATATAATTAAAAATGTATCACCAAAAATTGATTTTTTTAGATAATAAATTTTGATATTACTCATATTTCTGCTCAAAACATAGATTGTGGGTACTCGTCAGAACCGCCTCGACGAGGCGGTTCTGACGAGTACCCACAATCTATGTTTTTTAGCAGAAATAAGAAAAAAATAATGTATACCCCTTTAAACCCTAGTTTTACTATATAAAAAGAGCGTTAAAGGGGGTCAAAATTATATAGGTATGTTTTCGTGATGTGCAGTTCTTTGTATGTGCGTCGTTGGTTTCATATGTGGCGTTTGTTTTGCCATTATTTGTTTCTCATCGCTCCTTCTTTTAATGCCTCGGCTGTGCTTAGTGATGGTGGCTTTTCCTGGGTATCTTCATTTAAATTCTTAACCAACTATAGGACTGCCCACTATAGATTTCTTAACCAACGGTAGGACCGCCTACTGTTCTCTTTCTGTTTGTAGCAGAGCCTTCATCTTTGTTTATATACTTTTATCCTAACAAAAAGAGGTTTACTCCTTTAATCATACACTATAAGTTTCAGCCATTAGTCTTAAATACATATTGAAAAAAAAATCAACTTTTGACCCATACAAATTTATAGAGACGCAAATTCGACCTTGCCGTTAACAGGTCAAAAGTCAACCTATGTCTAATTTGTATCAACTTTGTAGCACTTGAGACAGTTATGCTATATACCAAGATTCAGCCTATACGCCTTCTTGGTTCTGGAGAAGACTTTTAAGTGTTTTTGCTATATATGAATATGGCGACCATCTTGTTCAATGGCGCGGAACCATCTGAACAAATTGACTAAACGCTTTCGACAGGAGGCCCCATGTGAAATCTGTTGAAAATTGCTCAAGCAGTTTAAGAAGACATTTAAACATTACACAATTTATACATGAATATAGCTCAGGGACAAGGGCAGATAACCCTCAGGGGACCAAATTTTACTTATAACTAAAATGTTTTGCTAAAATTTGACCTTGCCGTAAAAAGATCAAAGGTCAACCTAGGGTCATCATTTGAAGAAATGTGGTAGACCTTGAGTCTATGATGCAATATACCAAGCTGGAAAAGAAGGTTATTAAGTGTTTTTACCATAAATGGGCATCTTGATTAAAGGACCGTGACCATTTGTACAAATTTTCAACCCCCACTCTCCTTTTAACAGAAGGCCCCACGTGAAAGTTGAAGACAACTGGCTCAGGGGTTTCAGAGGAGAAGACGTTCAAAGGTGTGGACGGACGGACAGATTGCGGCAAGAGATCACAATAACTCATCCTGAGCCTTCGACTCAGGTGAGCTATAAATAGCATCACCCCTCCGTCGCCCCCCCTCCCCCCCCCCAACACACACATTAAAAAAAAAGAAGATACTTCTTTTTCCCATGACCACACAAACTGTGGAGACACATTAGGAGCGCCTCGCTGAGGTGCTTCTAATGTTTACCCACAACATATGTTTTTGTGGTGAAATAAGAAAAAATATTTATCTGGCTACTGCTCTTAACAGGAACTATGAATGAAGTGTATGTAGGAAAAGTGAACATACAGCTACATTTAATATAGGGATCAAACATGTTTTTTCATGCATTAACATTCGCCAGGTCCCGAGGGAGGTGTTGAAAACCGAGGCCGGAGGTTGAAAAACCATGTTTGATCGCTATTATTGCATAAAAAACTGAAAACATTTGCTACATTTTGCGTTATTTCTTGCATTAATTTGTTTCGCCTTTTCACCGATGTTTAGCGAACGCAGTTTCCAAGGACTATGCTCGTTCAAGGGCCGGGCATCATACATCGCGTGTCGGCAACAATTCTGTGGCCCCGGTAAAGGTATATTGAAAGTTGCGTAGCCGTGCATTAACAGCGCATGATACACGGTCTTTACGCCGGTTAATGCACGGCTGTTAATAACGTGCGGCACTGCTTTTTATGCAATAGCCAGCACGTACTACTTGTAATAATATCTAATAATCATCTCTTTAAACTAACTCATGGCGTTTTAATTGATAAGATTGTATTTTTCACCTTAAGCTCTCTCTGGTACCAGTGCCATATTTGGTTGTCCTGGGCAACAGCATATATGCCACCAAAAATGTCGAAGCAATGGATTTATGCGAGGGATGTGTGTGGGCGCAATCTGCCATTGTAGGCGTATAACCAATCCTCATGGTTGTCCTGACGAATGGTTTGCGTGTAATAATGCTTGCCGACGCTTGGGAAACTTTCATGGACATTGTAGAAGTGACGGGAGTTGCATATGTGACGAAATGCTTGATTAAAAGTTGAAGAAAAAAAGGTTTACGTTTAAATGCCTACTCTATACCCAGCTAGCATTCTTTATAAATCTATAGCGGGCCGTTATCGGCCCGTCAGCTACCCTGACGGGCCGATAACGGCCCGCTATAGATTTACAAAGAATGCTTACTGGGTATTCATTTACAGTATTTTGTGTCGATCCTGTCAATGTTCCACATGTATTTCATTCAAGCCTGGACAAACCGCATTTTTTGTTATCTTATGAACTTAGTTATATCTGTTGTACGGTGTCTGCTACAGATTATGTGTTAATATTTTAACCGGGACCGCATCTCTCTGTTATTTGAGTTATATGTACGATATATATACTGAGAAATAGATGTAACACATACAAGGAAAATATATAGAAAGAATAAACCAGTCCGATGTCCAATAAACACTGTCTTTAATTTGCCTTTGCTTCTACCACGGTTTCACTGATTCACAAATATTGAGAAACCTTGCAATAAACATCACGTCATAAGTAACGTTTCCGCTTTCCCGCTTGACGTTAATAACGTTTCCGATAATTGATTATATTAATTGGTACTCAGTGTATATCCATATACCCGCTCGTGTGTATCTGAATGTACATTGTATTTATATAATCTATTTATAGAAACTGATTTAACATCAAGTTGGCGATCTTAATATATTGCCATTAATTATACATACAGTGTACAAAACATGCATCTTATTTACATGTATGCACCAATGTTATTGAATACCCTGGTGGCACTACACTCATTCAAATGTCTTTTATGTTTCAAAGAGCCCTGTTTAACTTAGGTTTTAAACTGCTGATGAAGTACATGTATTTCTCCTTAGCCCATCGTAAAGTTGTACTTTCTGAGTACATGTTATAAAAGGGAAAGATATAATATTCAGGATTTGCGTTGTTTGCACATTCGTCGATGTGCCCACTAACTCGCAGTATTCTGGTTTAGGGGTCTGTATTCAATTGATTATGAATAGGTATTCGCTTACGCAGAAAATAGCCTGTTTCCGCAATTTACTCCTCCCCGCAGGCCCATGCATTTCAACACGTAGATAACGTTTTTGACTTCACGTGTTATATCTTTATGCACTTCGAAGTTATTCCGCAATTAAATATGAATGAATTTCCTTTGAGAAGACGAATTTAGAGGCCGCAGTTTGGTCTATACATTTCTTACTTCGCATGTATCGTTTGACTTAAACTTCGTTTTTGTAAGTAAGCATTTTAGATTATATGGTTGACGTTTACTCTTTCTATTTTGTAATTTGACAAAATCTTTCGCATTTTTTCGTATTCCTGTAAAATTGGCATTTTGTCACTAATTATCCTGAACATTTCGGGGTCTCTAGGATTATACATCGACACATATGAGACTATATTTTCTTTATCCTTTATTGTGATCGTTCTTGTTTGGCGACATTGTTTTTTGTAAACCAAGTTCAATTATTTGTGCAGGATAGTTTTGTTTAATTAAAAATGATTTTAAGTCTTGCATACGTTTCTACCGAACCTATTCTTCTGAAACAGTTGTTCTCAGTCGGTGCGCCAGATTGTACGGAATGTTTATATTGACATAAGTAAAATATTAAATAATGCATACTGTCTGTGTCTTTGTGGTAGATATCTATTCTACTTTTCTTCTCGATTTTTCTAAAAAATATCAAGGAATGTTTGTTCAGTGTTACTAAATTGTAGTGTAAAGTTCATATCTAAGTGTAGGTTGTTCAAAATATAGTGTAATCTTTATAAATTAGTTACTGGTTTTGTCCACGGGATAAAGCAATTATCGAGGAATCGTTTCCAAATTGTAATGAAATATTTTCCCATACAATTTCCTCGGCCTGGCGCTCCGTGGATCAAATAGTGATTTTCGTTTTCTATAAGTGCCAATGTGTACAATTTTTGATCCTCTTCTTTAGCTCTTCGCCGTAATTTTAATATGGATGTGTTGTGAACCGAAAAATTCTAAATAATCAGAATAATGTTGGAACCTTGGGTGAAGATTAGGATTCTGTAAAATATCTAGCGACCTATAAAAAGGGACATTTGCAAACAGTGTAGACTTAGATCAGATGCCATAGAGTGCGGCGTCTGATAAGGGACTGTCATTTTTGCATACATACTGGAACTTCCGTAAAACATAATAATGATAGAAACCAACCACGCACCCCTTAGACTGGAAATGAACCTATCCAAAAAAAAAAAAAAAAAAAAAGAAAAAAAAGAGGTAGCAGAGTCCACTCGGCACACATGGGTTAACCTCACGGTGTTTTAAAACAATGAACGTTCTAAAGCCGTGGTTCTGACATTGATTGTTTACAAATTTGTCAATCGAAAAATACCGGTATTTTTCTTAATTCTCCATTAAAACTTTTATTGTGGTACTCGTTAGAAACGCTTTGCTTTGCTTCCCTGAATGACAATCTTATATACAGTTGTTCCCATTCTAATGCATTGATTCATTTGTTTTGTTCAAAACAATGTACTATTTACATAAAGCGGCAAGCGCTGTGAGCTGCGGAAACCAAATGCTAGCCAATGAAAAGTGACGTTACGTGATGACGTCAGGTTTCTGGCAGTATATCGCAGAATATACAGTCTCCTTGTACTTCAAAACAGTTGTGTATATTTTCTGGTCCTTTCTCATTACCGAGTCCATGTCAGGCTATTTGAAAACGAAGGTCACTGATGTGGCCTAACTGGCCCAAACTAACTGGTTTGACCCAGAAAACTTGACTCTTCAGATGGTTTTAGTTTTGCAAAATACGGTTTAATCATGTAACATAATGTTACGTGCAACACTGCTCACGCAGACTAGTACATGATTGAGAGACATTATTATTTTTTTTTCAAATAAATCCAAATGAGCTCAATGATCCCAAAAGAACCAGAAACTCAATAACGTGAAGTACGGGTAGATGTTTTAGGGCCGCAAAATAGCAAACAACACTAGCCTAGCTGTAATGATGGCAAATACGCTACATGGAGAATAAGGGATGATTTGGGAGTAAGTAACACATAAATGAACGGAAATAGCAGACTCGATTTTATTGAATTATTTAATGAACAATAATGTAACACATACCACTAAAACGGATAAAATGGAACAAAAGTGCAAAAAAATACTTAATGAAACAGAAATGGCAACATTCAACAAATATAGCCGACTTAGAAAAAAGAAAAGTTTACGCTATTGTTTCTGTATTTTATTTTCAGGGCATTGGTACTATGAATAAAGTGCATGGAATACTGACCACTAATTGTCTAATATCTGGAGAAAAAGTAGACGAGAAACTGGAAAAAAGAAAGATAAAAAGACGTCAAAATCGCGGATAACTTACTTGTAACAATGCGTATTTCATACTACACCGAAGACAGTTTGAATGTGACTCTTTACCGAGAGTGGCAATTCAGACTTATTTTTCCCTAATTGAATCCTTCTAACCCATTAAAGACTGGAGACCCCAAACGGGTAACTGCATGGCAAACAGTGCAGACCCAAATCAGACGTCGCAGAAGGCGGCGTCTAATCAGGGTCTCCATTGTTTGCAAATAGTTCAACCATTTTTTTCTTTAAGAATATTTAGATCATATAGCTTGACATACCTAAAATCGAAAATGGGCTCTTCCAATATATAGTGTGGGAGAGTTTATTCAGTCTTTGATGAGTTAAACGATTGTCCGGTTATGATACTTTGTATTAATGTTCCCCCACCCCTGTATTTAAAATATGCGCGAGAAGCGTGAGAAAACGTACCTTCTGACATCTGTGCCCAAAGAACACTCAAATCAGATAAGATAAACCTTTCATATTAAAATGTTGGAACCTGGTACCAAACCATTTTTTGGGCAATCCATGGTTTTCTTTATTCTATAAGTGTTAGGAGGTGTTTGCCCAGAACCCGAATCCTTTATCACAGTAAATTCAACTTGATTCCCATGTGTTGTGTCACCGACTGTGTTAAACCCCTATCACACCAGACCAAGTACCCACTACGTCCACAAAGAAGAAGAATAAAAAAAAAAAGAAAGAAAGAAATACTCAGTAAGAACTTGTACAACATGGTAGACCACAATAAAAACCGAACAGGACATCATATGGTCTTCATGGACGTGCTGAACATGGTCAAATTTTGAACATATTAAAAAGACGTGGTGCTAATGGTCTTGTATCTCAAGAACAGCACTAATGGTCTTGTATCTCAAGGCCCAGTACTAATGGTCCTGTATCTCGACCCAGCATGATATATTTGTGTAAAAAAATAACTTTTTGTTCTCAGTAGCTTGAATAAATGGACTTAGCTTTTTTGTGTATGAATGAGTGCGCTGACAATAAGACGGTTTTCTTTTTTAGGAAAATGGTAGCCCTGATAAGGGTTGTTGTGAGAATAATGAATTCCTGGTATTTGTTTTGTCTTCTTCCTCTTAGTCATACTTATGTTTTTAGTTGCAGCTCCAATCCCTTGACCTGTAGGTATTACATGTACAGCGACGTCTAATCGGAGCGGTATGTTGATTGGTGGTAACTGTATGTCCCCGGGTTGAGCTTCAGAGGTCTCTTCTAAACTCTTTACTCTGTTTTTCAGCTCGTGAATTTCTTCTGCCATAACCTCAATCAATTGTAACTTAGGATGCTGTTGTTTCTGCTGTGGCTGCATTATCTGTGGTTGCGCCTGAGATAGGAAAGTTAATTGTGATGATGGAAAGAACGGTTGTGTTATATTTCCATCGTTCTCAAACGTTTGGGTGCACGCTCTCAGCAATATATCTTAATTGCTAATCATCTCATCAAAGCTTATCTGATTTGCCTCCATGGTTGTATGATTATATTCCATTAACATCTATACTCACAGTGTGGATTGATCGACTTTTTAGCTAAATGTAATCAGTAACAGTTTGTAAGGGTAGTCTGTGACTGGATAAGTTTTCTGATTGGTCAGTTTTATTACTTATCATTTTGTGATTGGATAATTTTTTGATTGGTTGTTTTTTGTGCATGTTAGCTTTTGATTGGTTCCATGAATCAGTATCTGATTGGTTCATTGTCTAAGTAGGTCAATCCATCTGAGTAGTGTATAAGTAGGCTGAAGTTTGCTTCTGTACACTTTTGAGATTTCTCAAGAAAGTATGGAGAAGACACTGGACCATTTAGAAAGATAGACTGATTTACAGGGGCAAGGGTTGAATAATTTGAGACAAATTGTTCAGTTTTTGAGGATGAGAGAGAAGAGGAGAGGTTGCCTGCAGTGAAGGTGGAAGAAGAAGGAGACAGCGAGAAGACTAGTCCACCGTTTTATCTGCAGACAAACAGAACCATTTCATTTGAGCGGTGGGCAGTTAGATGTCAAGCTTGTGGTGGCCGTCGTACCGTTGCCCTTGTCAGTGATTGACGAGACTACTTAAATATACAAACGACCTTTTTTCAGGACCATGACAACTTATTCCGATTGAATTAACCTTATTGATATTGTTTTGTATTAGATGTACGATGGAAAGTATCAGGGACTTATTTGCTTTTTTGTTTGTTGATTTGCTAGTTATCTCAAGTTTAGCTTACTACTACCTCCTATGAGGAGAAAATAGGACACTAGACTGGTAAACAATTGTATTTGCCCGCTAACTAGGAACACGATAAGACAGAGGATTAGGGTCATCCCTCTGCTATCGTTAACAATAAATACATTAACACAACATAGTATACATAGGAAACTTCTGTGACAAGCAATGCGTATTTTTGAAGTATTTACAAAATTTAACCCTTGGTTTCCACAGAGATGTTATGCCTCTGTAATTGTCCTTGTACAATTGTCCATAGTTTAAACTGAACCACATTTCGACGTCTCTGTCGTTCTGATAGGGTTCTTCTCCAGTACTATAGAGTTGTTCATGAATGGCTGTTTTCAAGTCCAGTCCTCTTCCGAGTTGATCCAGAATGTTGATACAGTACATGCCACAGACTCTACTCCATGGACTTTGTAGCATTTCTTTGTTGTAGATTCAGTGTCTGGTATTTCTTTGAATGAATGGTAGAATATAATCATGTAGTGGTGGTAGTCCATAAGAATCAAAGTAGATAGCCTCGTCGTTGTTTCTGAAGTAAATGGCTACCTAATATTCTCCTGGTTTGTCAGAAGTGTCCGTATTGATGATATAAGATTTCACATCCAATGGTTTCTCTTCTGGTAGTAAGTCTTTAGCACACACATGTCCACGTAAATGTTAAAGTTGTGGTGCTCTGTTTAACAGAGATATCAGTTCGTAGTATTCATTGTAAAAGCTTTTGTTTCCAGAAGTCTCTCCACTCTTTGTTGGTACTAGGATCACTTCTGTATCTGTGTTGATTGTTTCAGAGAAACATTCAGGTTTTATAAGATTCCACCTTCTCTTGGTGACAGATCTCTTAGTCCTCTTATATTTTCTGACCATAGAAGACTGTCCCATTCTTGAATGATTTCGTAGATATCGAGACAACTCAGCGCTGCCTCGTCGTAGCCATATTCTACTATCCATTCAGTTGGTGAGCAAAAAGGTAAGAGAAAAGTCCAGAGAGTGCCACAATTACAAACCGCAGCCCTTCCCAGACACCAAGAGGAAGAGAAAACCGACAAATCCAAACAAGCACAAATCGAACAAACGTACGAAAAGCACTAAGATTCACTCCCTCTTCCCCAAGCGAGGTAATCGCAATGCTAAATGGACTGAAAAAACACAAGAACAAAATGACAGAAGGTAAGACATAAAACAAGTCGCCTCGTAGAATAAACTACAAAGCAACAAAGAGTAAGTTCACCGGGACCACCGCCTTAGAACGGTCAGTAGAGCAAACCACCGAGGGGTTTAAAGCACTTTTACTGCTAGCCAACTTCATCCTGGGTCCCGGTTCCACTCTTAATCACAAGAAGTAAAACAGAAAGCAAAAATGGGAAGCTAGCTGTTGAAGGTGACCAAAATACTAGCATCACAAAACAACTAATAAAACAGAAAGCAAAGTGGGCAGCTATTGAAGACGGCAACCACAATGCTAGCATCACAACACATACAGAAGAAAACCAGAAAAAGCTACAAAGAGTAAGAACAATACCAGGACCACCGCCTTAGAACGGTCAGTAGATAAAACTACCAGGGGGTGGGTGTGTGGGGTTAAAGCATTTTTACAATTAGCCAACTTCACCCTGGGTCCCGATGCAACTCTTAATACAGAAATACATAAAAATTCGGTTCGCATAAAGGCTCCCAACTCAGTCAATGCATCAAAGCAAAAACATAAAAATCAAATTAATCACTTTAATAAACAAAGACGAGAACTCATAGCTAATTCTACTGTATGCCAGAGTAAATGAAAACCAATAGTTGAACTACGGCGGGCCTAGCCAAAGACATATCGTCAAGCCCCAACCCACTGGTTAAAGTTTTACGAAGAGGCCGTCATTGAGTCTGAGGCCCGAACCGCTGTCGTGCAACTGAAGAGTGAGGCATAGCCATCAACAATGATTGGGTTGACAACTAGGCATGCAGTCAGCCGCATAATATCCAGGCTATAACCAATTCTTTTATAACGGTTAATAAGTTTTCTGAATCGCTCCGAAAAGTTAGATTTTCCTACAATTTTTCTAAATCTGTACACTAAGTCACCGTAAAATTCTGGTTCCGAGTCCATAGACACAGATCGTGGTATTTCTGACTGGGATGATCAATTCTACATCCAGTACATTCGTGTCGAGCGAAGTCTGCTATGGCATCTTTCAGTTTTCCAACCATTGCTTGCTTTAGCTTGTCACAGATATATCATCTTCTCGTCTTTTTCAGCAGACTCCTCGTCATTTTCTTCTTTCTCTTCAAAGTCCCATTCTTGAAAGATAGGTTCTTCTGGCTCGCCTTCGTATTCCGTTTTCAGTAAGCCATATCCAGGAACGTCCGTAATATTCTTCTTCAATGTAATATCCAGGATTCATTCTTTTAGTAGTCTGTGATGACTTCTCTGATTCCGTTGATATCTATGCGATTATCAAACTCTGCATACATAATCACGTTGATGGTGCTGAGTGCTCTTGCAAACTGAAGTTCCAGTCGTAGGTTTCCAGTTTTTATAGGATGCAAATGACCTTGATCTGCCTCCTGATCAGGTGTGAGATTATATCCCCAAAAGCAGTATCCTGCTATGTAATCTTTGTAATTTATGTTACATTTCTGAAGTTGATTTCCCAAAGCTTGATAGATGGACATATAAGATCTGAGATAATTGTTTGATTCGAATTTGGGTTCAAAGGGTTTTCCGTAAATGCTCTGTCCATCGCAGCTCACATCCAGTTTACTGAGATTGAAAGGTTAAAATAACGGAAGGATTTCTGTTATAAGCACCATTGAAGTGTCATTGGTGACCATTCCAATAAAGATACGTTTTGGAAGTTTTGAATTTTGATTTCTATTCCGTTGGGCAGATATTTTTCTAAATGCAAAAGTCCCTAAAGTTACACTGGTATGCTTTTAGGTACAGCACCATTGCGTGCCTTTACCGTTTTACTGTCACGATCTTTAAATTTCCCAGCTGCATCTGGGTACCAAAATTCACCAACTTTCAGTTGATTACTATTGACATCTGAACCATAGGAAAACAAATTTTCTATGTACGCTCTCTATGGATAGGTGTCCATACTGCTGGTGACAAGTTTATTGTTTAGAAACAGATCGACACCACTGAACATACTGTACAAGAAATTATTAATGGGACCTGCTTTCTAATCATCATCCAAATTAGACCCGTCTTCTTTTAAGATTCGAAATTTTAGTAAGGTTTGATTGTGACAGGTCCGTATAATATTTGGTCTGAGCAGGTACAACGAATTCGATAGGTGCATGATAACTATCGAGCGAAGCAATAGGGTGATACATTTCCATTTTAGTTGAACCATGGCAGTCTTCGTAGGAGAAACGTATTGCATTTCTAATTCAGACTTTGCTCTACCGACCGTTCTAGGGCGGTGGTCCCGGTGTTAGTCTTACTCTTTATTGCTTTCTGGTTTATTCTACGAGACGATTTGTTGTATGCCTTTCCGTGTGTCATTTTGTTCTTGTGTTTTTCAGTCCTTTTAGTATTGCGATTACCTCGCTTGGGGAAAAGAGAGCTAATCTTAGTGCTTTTCGTACGTTTGTTCGGTTTGTGCTTGTTTAGATTTGTCGGTTTCCTCTTCCTCTTGGGGTCTGGGAAGAGCTACGGTTTGTGATTGTGGTACTGCCTGGACTTTTCTCTTACCTTTTTTGCTGCATTCGGTAGATTCTTGTTGAAACATGATCACTTAAATATGTTTTGACCAGAAACTTTTTTTCAATGTCTTTTATACTTAGACTCTTTCTTTTGCCTGTCATGTTTACTCTTTGGCGTTTAGCGAAAGAATGAGATTTGCGAGATAAGCGTTTCAATTTCATAGGCAAAAGTTGCTTGAAGGCTACTTGACCGCGACGCTGCAACATTTGTTTTACATTTTGTCCTGACACAATATCATGAAGTGCTGATATACCTTGTTCTTTGACTACTTTCTTAGCCGATCGTAATCCACCTTTAGTTACAGGTTTTAAAACGGGAACGATTGTTCGAATAGCAGTTTTGAAAATGGAGCCTAAACCATGACCATATTGTCTCGATATGCCACGATACACTACGTACGATGCAGTAGTCTTCATGTTTTTTTTTTTTTTTTTTTTTTTTTTTTTTTAACTTTCTTTGAGTCTGAAGTGTAACTTGATCAACGACTTTCTAGTAATGAATGGCACATCATAGCCTTATCTCCTTTTATACTTATGATAACTTGATTGATGAATGATTTAGCTACGGGAACGTAAGGTAAGTTTTAAAACTCTTGGTGAGAGTGAGTTTCTGATTTTGTTTGTTGAAACGGCACAACTCTCAAAACCGGTGCAGTCACATCTCCAATGTAAGTGTAACTTGCAATACCTGTACACACATACAATTGATGATATGACGTGTTTAAATCCACACTATATTTGAAAGCATGGCTTTCGTTAACAATGGGCTTATCATGAAAATTTGGATTGACACCTAACTTTTCTGCAAGTGGAGTTTGAACGAAAATTTTAACATGAGTTGGATCCTGTAATTTGACTTTCACGCGTTGACTATTTTTCCTATATGTAATGCTGATAGATGCATTGTTCTAACATCGTGCCATAACGTCTATCGATTATATGTTGTATTTCTTCAACCAAATGGAACGGTGGATGATAGTTGCCATTTGGAATAATGAAATCGATTTCTGAACAACTACCATCATATGTGCATTTCTTATCATCTATTTTTGCAGCTAAATTCCTGTCGTAAAATCTTAAAAAGAAATAATTATTTTCTTCAGATACATTTAAAACTTGCGAAGGTGTAATCATTTCTACCAACGCAACTTCCCAAAGTTCTTTTTCGATTTGAATGGGGTGATCTAGTTTTATAGTAAACGAGTTTTGTTTATTGTCCGGATACATGTGTAAAGAACTGTCACTTAATAAAGTCAAATAAAAATCTTTCATGGTTTCAATTTTGAGTCGTGTTCGTCACCTGGTAAAGATTGTTTTCTGAATTTAAAACCTGGCGATGGTAATATGTATCCAATAGAACTGCTGAGTAAGATTCACCACAATTCTTTATCAGGACTTCTCAGACTGATTTGAACTAACGATGTTATAATAATGATGTGAATTACAATGATCTGTGCTAGAAATGTAAAACAATTTTTAACTATTTTTCCTCTACTGTCTGTAGATTGTACTGATGCGCTGTCACTACACTTAAATGAAGTTTTAGGATCCATTTTCATGCTTTTGTACTAGCTCAGATTCTAAAATCGAACTATCAAATTTAGAAGGATAGCCTTTCCAAATTTAGAAGGATAGCCTTTCCAATGAACTTTGATTTCTTTTACCCATTTTTTGCCAAATTTTCACTTTCTGTGATTTAAAATAGATTCAATTTCGTAAAAACATGAAAAACACACACAAAAAAAAAAAAAAAAATAAATAAATAAATAAAAAAAAAACAAAAAAAAAAAAAAAAAAAAAAAAAAAAAAAAAAAAAAAACCAACCAATCAAACAATGATCCAATCACAAAATGATCAGTAATAAAACTGACCAATCAGAAAACTTATCCAGTCACAGACTACCCTTACATACTATTACTGATTACATTTAGCTAAGTCGATCAATCCTGTTAATGGAATACAATTATACAGCCATGGAGGCAAATCAGATAAGCTTTGATGATGTAGCAATCAAGATATATTGCTGAGAGCATGCAATGAAACGTTTGGGAACGATGGAAATATAGCACAACCGTTCTTTACATTATCACAATAAACTTTCCTAGCTCAGGCGCAACCACAGATAATGCAGTCACAGCAGAAATAACAGCATCCTAAGTCACAATTGACTGAGGTTATGGCAAAAGAAATTTACAAGCTGAAAACCAGAGTGAAGAATTTAGAAGAGACCTCTGAAGCTCAATCCCTGGGCATACAGTTACCATCAGTCAACATACCGCTCAGATTAGACGTCCCTGAACATGTAATACCTACAGGTCAAGGGATTGGAGCTGCAACTAAAAACATAAGTATGACAAAGAGGAAGAAGACAAAATAATTACCTGGAATTCATTATTCTCACAACAGTCCTTATCAGGGCTACCATTTTCCTAAGAAAGAAACCTTCTTATTGTCAGCACACTCATTCATACACAGAAAAAAAACTAAGTCCATTTATTCAAGCTACTGAGAACAAAATGACTAAGCTATTTTTTCAAGCAACTCAAATATGTCATGCTGGGTCTTGTCAAGCTTAGCCTATGGGGACACCATATGGGAATTTTTATATGGGAGAAAAATTACCGAAAAATGACTAAGTACTACCTATAAATTTTAGCCTGAAAAAAATCTCCCATACAAAATTCCCATATGGTGTCCCCACAGTGGTACCAAATACTACTGACTTAGTTGAATCAGGACACAATAAGAACTTGGTAAGGACGTAAAAAGGACGGTCTGTACGTAGTAACGATGTAGCGAAAACTTATTGACTTTATTGACGCAGTACAAGCATGAGATTGTATTGCGTTCTCATGCGTTGTCACCTGTTCTTGCTACGACAAGTGAGTTCTCACCACAGCGGTTCCACGCCTCTGGAATGACAATGTTACCTTCATGCAGCGTTGTAGGACGTCATTATATTGTCAAGAGACTCTTTTGGTTCTTTATAGGTCTGTTGCACGTTTGCAACAGGTTCTTATCCCGTCTTTATTACGATCAACAAATTTAATATAAATATTAGATCAGTATCTAACTATCACTTGAGTTTCATCTAGTGTCACATCACTGGAAGCTGGTGATGCATATCTTGAGCCTTTACCTCTCCCCTGGCTTTTTCCTTTGCCCTTCCCTCCGCGGCCTCTCGGAGGTGACACTATTTTGTACTGACACTTACACGCGGAAACGTATAGACGAAATGAGAACGCAAAATACGAGGACTAGTATTCATAAGGGCAGGAAGGACGCAATGAGAAGGGTAAATGCGTTGTACATGTAAGCGCGTGGTGCGACTTGACCTTAATTGTCATGGTAAGAAAATACTGAAGGCCGTAGTCAAGTGCGTGGCGCACGCCGTAGTCAATTGCGTTGTAATTTTTTTTTCAGCAGAAAAGTAGTGATATTTTGCTGATGTTTTTCTTATTTCTCCACGAAAACATATCCTGTGGGTACTTATTAGAAGCGCCTCGGGAGGCGCTTCTAATGAATACCGAAACATATGTTTTCGTGGAGAAATAAGAAAAATATATGTGCGTTCCTCAGGTTAGGTTAGAATGTAGCGTGACGTTTCATTCTTTAATTGTAAAGAAATATATCATCATTCTTTACAGATCTGGGTGTTACTGTTATATGACTAACTGCATGCATGGTTATCTATACAACCATGGTTGATAACTTTGTTTCCCTCTTTAACCTTTACCAGTTGATACTGTTTTCTTATTTTCCCAAGAAAAAGGCTTTAGCAATACATGCAAATTGGTTCCAATGGAAATTTCAATGTCTTTTTTTTCTGAAAAAACAAAACAAAACAAAAAAAACAACAACAACAAAAAAAAACAACAACATTTTTTTCATATCGTCTGCTGCATGCAAAGCGTTAATTGCACGACGGTGAGTCGATTTTCATCCCAACAAGCACACAAAGTTGAAGCGATGTCAAAGTTGATGTAGCGTCAAGACGTTGCATCAACGTTGAATCGTATTTGTTTCAACGTCGTGTGACCGTTGGGATACTAAAAAGGAGCTCCGCCAAAACAATCATAAATAAAACAGTCTTCATACTATAGCAATTTCATTAGAATTACTGCTTTAGCCTAATATTACCACTACCTTGCAAGAGTCCATTTACAGCCCATATATAGGAATGTTGAGGACTTTCGTATTTGCCTTAAATATTTGTAAAAGTTAAGCCTTACCATACTAGCCCTAAAAATGAAATAGTCTATTTCCTAACTACTATGTCTGCATTCTGCTGGATGAACTGCAAACAGTAAAGACCCTGATCAGACGCCGCGTTCTGCGGCGTCTGATCAGGGTCTACACTGTTTGCTTCGGATTATCCGTCCGAATTACTCGGGCGAATATGGTAAAGTGAAGGTAATATATGAACAATTTTGTAATACAATGAATGATGAAGTAGCGATATCAGAAAACAAAATTGTAACATGACACCGGTATTTTAATGACATGACAAGACAAAATATTTAGACATAAACGTCTAAGTATCGGCGCAAATTTTGTTCATGTTTACTTAGCGATATGGGACGAGGGTATACTAAAGTTTAATAAATGTTCAGTGTTATAGGTAAAGCAGAACAACAATGTGATTCTTTAATGTTTGCTTTTATTAAGCTTTATGAAATTTCTTGGTTGAAATGAAATTAAAATAGACATTAATCTGTGTATAAAACACAGTTTGTTAAAAGATTTTTTTTTTTTTTATTTGTCGGGATCGTCACACACCGACGCTCCCGGCAAATATACATAAAAATTTCTTTGTGAGCTGATCGAATACTCTACAATACATAGAAATCAAAGTCTATATTAAGAGATCGGCATGAATCCCGCATTGGTCAATGATAGCTGAGCCGTAAGATAAGAACGTGCTTTAAGTGAAAATGTGGACAACAAAGGCCTTAACCAGCCTTCGCTCTCATACCTCTGACCAGAACCATCCCTACCCGATTACAGGTTATTTAGATACTGTCGAATAGTTAAGGGGCTCACCATATAACCCCCTAATATCAGATGAAAATTAATGATATCGAATCCCATCCTCTGTAAAAGTAAGCAAACCCATGTTATAAACTTGTTTGCTTTTATTTATAGTCAGTTGTCGACGTCTCAGCATCAACTTAGGAACCTCTCTAAGGTGATACGTGACGTTAGGCTTCACATTTTTGTCGGTGGGGTGGTTTAAAAAATATAAATTATTTCTGAGCTTTGGTTTAAACATATTTATTTCCAAAATGTTTACATATACAACACATACAAAAACACAACGATAGGATTAGAATGAAAGCATAAGAGCTTACTGAGTTCCTTTCCTAAAATGTGATCATTGTCAGAAATATGAGTATACGAGTAAATCCAGAATGGTTTATTTCCAATAGTCCTCTTCAAGTAACAACAATTTATCAGTGAATGATAACTCTGAAATGATGAGCCACTATAAATTGAGAATTAGAAGAGAAAGGAGAGAAAAAATAACGCAAAATGATACAACGAAAAACAGAGAGGGAAAAAGAAATGAAGAACTGTGGAGCAGATCTATACGAAGACTATGGATATACATGTAGTAAGAAGTCACTGGGGACTGCGAGTGGTGCTGGAGAGGTCCGACTAATATCATCGGTGTATGCTCCGAATCACTGTCACTCTATAAAAATCCATTTTATCTGGTACAAATAACAACTGATACGAGTGTAACCGATTAACTTTCGCTTAAAATCTTTTTGTTCTTTGGATATACCTCTGTACTGCCTCAAAAATGACTATGTTAGATTCATTAGATAAATTAAGATCGCCATTTAGGATTATGTTAAGCGTGATATTGCCATGTTGTGATATAGTATCCATTAATTCCTGTCTATGATTTCGATATAAATGGCATCTAAAAAAGAAGTGGTCTGCATTTTCTGTATCACCACATCTACAATTACAGAGAGATTCTATGATGTTTTTCGAATAGAGATCATAATTGAGAGAGCTGCAACCAGTGCGAAGTCTAGTATGAAGTATCTGCATGCTTGTGTTGCCTGTATAAAAGTAATTTGGAACAATTACTCTGCCCTGATTTAATTGTCTCTTAAAATCATCATCTGTATCTACTATCCTACGAAGATCATTCCAATCACGAATGACTGCAGGAAGAAAAGAATTATAATACTGACTAGTGCGAGAATGGATTGTTCTAATATTATTTGCGTTACGCAAACTGTAACGTGAAGTGTTCTGGTCAGGCCGAGGAACCAGTGAAGAGAGATAAGATGGAGCAATGTCATTATACATTTTATAAAACAGGACTAATTTATGCTTTCTTCTCCTTTCATCTAGTGTTTCCCATCCTATCTCATCATATAGTTTTTGCACAGAGACTAGTTTAATTGTTCCAGTGGCTATTCTAGCAGCCTCTAATTGTATTTTTTTTTCTAAATCATGTTTCTCTTGTTGAGTGCAGTTGTCCCAAACTACATCGGCATATTCTAGTATTGGGCGAATAAAAGCTATATAAATTGTTTCTAGGGACTTCCTATCTAAGGTATATTTAAATTTCCTCATGACATTTATTCTTGACCATGCCTAACTCTTGACATATTCTATATGTTTATGCCAGGAGAAGTCAGATGATATGTAAATTCCCAAATGTTTATGAAACTGAACTTCGTTAATTTCTTGATTCGACGTGAAAACCGTAGGATGACCAGGTTTGTTTATTTTGCGAGAGATAATAAGATATTCATTTTTATTTGGGTCAAATTTCACTAACCAGGACTTTGCCCATTTTGATATTTTGTTAAGATCAGTATTAAGGATTTCAGCAGCAGCATCTGGATTTTCTACAATAATATACAGACTAGTATCATCAGCAAAAAGTCGGATCTTCGGTCGAATTTCAGTGACAATGCCATTTATGTATAGCAGGAATAAAAGAGGGCCCTGCGGAACGCCAGCATCAATATAATTCCAGGCAGACTTGACCCCAGATAACACAACACGTTGTTTTGTATTTTCCAGATAGTTGGTGAAGTAAATCTTAGTTATTCCTGCTGCCTCAAGCTTATAAATTAGTTCGCTATGCCATACTCTGTCGAATGCTTTGCTGATATCACAGAAAACTACTCTGATTTCTTTCCCTGAATCTAATGCGTGGCAGAAAGTATCATATAAATATGTCAATTGATTAACAGTAGAGTCGCCTGGTCTAAAGCCAGACTGGAGCGATGTAAGGATATTGTTATCAAGAAAATGATTATATAGATATTTAAAAACAAGTCTTTCTAAAGCTTTGTCTAAGTTACTCAAAAGTGAAATTGGTCTGTAATTAGAGGGAACTGCCGGATCACCACCTTTGAGTATTGGCAAACATGACTTTCTTTAAAACAAACAGGTACGGTTCCATGTTGTAAGGACTGGTTTAAAAAAGCACAGACAGGAATAGAAACTCATCAGCTAGTACAGAGAGAATTCGATTACTAATTTCGTCGGGTGCAGAAGTTTTCCCAACAGGAGGGATTTTAAGATAAGTTTAACCTCATCTGGTGAAAAAACGAGAGAACTTAAATAACGTTCAACCAGATATGGAGTAATTTCAGGAAGTACAGCATCATGATCATTCAGTAGAGTTTGGTCACGGAAGAAGTCATTAAGAACGTTAGCTTTCTCTTCCACTTCAACAAATACTAGACCGTCCTTCTCTAAAAGAGGACGAAGATTGAGAAGAAGGGGAGATAAAAGACTTGAGAAGTGACCACCACTGTTTAGGTGATAAAGAATCAGATTTAAGTTTATCAGATAAAGACTCATTAAGTGCTTTTTTAGACTCTCGAATCATGGATATAATTTTATTACGAAGTCGTCTAAAAGTATTCCAGTCATTCATTAAGTTAGTTTGTTTTGCCCGACGGTAAGCTCTTTTACGTTTCCTAATATACTTAAAACCAAAAGTAACTTGTCACTTTTTATCAATGAATAAATTTACTTCTACTTCGATTTGGTTGTAATAAGTTAGTTCAATTGTTTTCTGCAGTTAGTCTCAACAGAATTCAAGAAAGGTCATTCGTGTAAGTGATTCCAGTCTCGAGTTACCTGCCTTTTCATCAAAAACAGTATTTTCACATTTTCTCACAACTTCAAACGCAGAACATGATTTTCAATACAAAATCTGAAAGTGCATTGTTTGTCGATAAAATTCCCTGCAAAACATTTTTTCAGTTCTACCTGGCTAATTGATGGCAATTACTCAAATTTGCTTCACGTTGAAATTACTTCCCTTACAATAAAAACTATAGTAAACTTTCGTTGTTTGTAAACGCCATATCTCCGATATTATTTGGAAGTTTTAAACTGCGAACTGTTTGGACCTCTACAGAGAGTGTATGATCAGAAAAAGATGCAAAAGTTCTTATCATGTCAAATGAAAAATGGATGACAATTACCTGTAGGATTTCCATTACAAACATTGTTAAGTTTGATCAAACGGCCTTCTCGACAAAAATCGACGCGTTTTGAAGTTGCGCAATAGATGATGCAGACTTTTTGTTAATTTAAGAACACTTTTCAATACATGCCTAAGCGAATAAAGCGTTTTCGCCTGAAATAAACCCGTATTTAAGGTACAGTGACCTTCCAAAACTGAATTAATATCGTAACTTTTAATTTTGACCCCTTCTGTTGTGAGAAAGACCCTTTTGATAATCTGTTTGACAGAAAGGGCTCAACAACTGTGTGTCATGTGCACAAATATTTGTTCTTGAACATCATTAAAGCAGTTTTTAAATTTCACTCAGCAAAAGTCAGTAAAGCGTATAAATATAAGTTGTAAAGTTACTTTTGGCTTTAAGTATATATCTTTTAATTGATGTACTCATCCATGGTGGATCAGACGGTCGTATTGTTACTATTTTATTTGGAATGCAATCTTTTGAAATTTCAAGTATCTTGTCGATTAGTCTCTTAGCATAAACATTTATGTCAAAGTTATGGAGAGCGTTCCAGTCTGTTGACGATGCCATTTCTTTTAGGAGATCATAATTCCCTTGTTCGTATCGCCATATGTGACGTGTAAATGATCTACGTATCGGCTTATAAAATTTAAATATGCCAAAGATTGGACAGTGGTATCTCAAATCCTAGCCAAGAAGGGGGTTTCCCACGCCGTTTAAGATAACATGATTAGGATTACTCACAAGCATCAAGTCAATGAGGGAGGAAGAATGTTCCGTAAAATGTGTCGGTTCATTTACAACCTGAGTTAGAGAAAATTGATAATAAAGACCATTTATTTTCCTGGCCGACTGAGAGTTAAACATGTTAAGATTAAAATCGCCAGTTATTATGATGTCATTTATATCAGTGTCTACAACAAGGTAGATCGAATCCCCATTGTTGAATTATAGTTTAAATCTGAATTGGGTGGTCTATAAAATAATCCAAAAAGTACGTTTTTATGTTTAAGGACTAGTTCTATCCAGATGCATTCAATCCCTATTGGTTCTAGATCTAATCTGCGTTTATAATAAATAAAATCTTTAATGTATATCATTACTCCCCCATGATTATCACCCTGCCGATCTTTCCGTTCCGGCTCCCTAAACGACTGTATGAGAAGAGTTTTTTTTGGATATGGATGGATTAAGCCAAGTTTCAGAAAAAGCGAGAATGTCAAATTCAAATAGTTCTGAGCTTAGAATATCTATCTTGCGGGTAATACTCTATACATTGTAATGAACAATAGATTTGTTTTGAAGAGTGGATAGGTTCATAGAAATGTCCGATGCTAAAGACGAACTATTAGAAGTGCTCATTGAGGTGCTGTGGGGGAGGACCCGGATTCTGTTCGGTATCTCCGGCCTTAAGAAGAAGTATAAAGTTCGAGGCGACCGTAACCAGTAAGATAATAAATGATAATCCATGACGTGTAAGCTTACAGTTTTCCGTGTAGTGCTTGCCAGGTACAATGTGCGTAGTAGAGTTTGAAATTCAAAATTGTGTTCTTCAAGGTTTTCTTTGATGGCTGATAAAAGGGAGAAAGAATTATCTACTCTATTCCAGATGTATAACAAGGATTCGGAACAAAAAGGGCACAATATTGATACGATACCTATTCTGAGCTTTCAAATACAACCACTGGGAAAATGCCCCACTTCGAATTCAATACTTTATATGACAAAATGGAGGTCGGGGTCAGAAGTTATGAGAACGTTCACGTGATTGGGTTGCGACACAAAGGAGATGAAACGCGAGAAAATATACCGACATGTGCGTGCAGCAAACAATCAGATCATAGTGCCAATCCGCGCAGTCTAATTATTTCTCAATGTCCACCTGAAGAAACAAAAGGACACCCACAGAACACCCAGCGTAGACTCTGATCAGACTGCACAAATGCGTGAACTGGGTGTCCTAAGGTACACTTTCTCATTTTCCTACGTTGCGGATCAGATGGTATCTAACCTGCTCATATCTGTTTCGTGTCAATATATTATACAAAACGAGATTTTTTTTATAAGCCAAAACAACATATCTGTTTGTTTGGCCAAAAAGTTTTATTTGCATTAATTTCACAGTGAGGATTTAGAATAACACAGAACTTCAGATATGAACACTTTATATTGTTTTCTGTTGATCCTTTTTCTCGGATTGGCAGGTAAGTGAATTTATTAATAATAATATAATGATAAAGATAATAATGTAAATAATATAGTTTAATATCCCGACAAGTTATTGTGGACAAGTATGTAAACAACCTATAAGACTGCCTACTATAGACTTCTTTCAAGATCATTCCGGGCGGTTCCGCTGTTGAAGTTCGTCTTTGTGCGTCGATGTTTTTTACGTATGTTGCGTCTGGTTTGTCAGTATTTGTTCCTCATCTCTACTTGTTTTAATGCCTCAAGAAGGTTGTGCTTCATGATTTTGGCATCTCCTGTGTAGCTTCATTTAAATTCTTTACCTCAATAGCGGTCCGCCCACTATAGATTTCTTAACCAACGGTGGGACCGCCTACTGGTGCCTTTCAGTATGTAATCGAGCCTTCAACTTTTTTCCATCATATTGTCATATCTTTTTTTTCTTTGTTTTCTGTGCTGATCCACTTGTTAGTATAGACCGAAGACTTATGTGCAGCCGGAATAATGATAATAGAGTTTAATATTCCGACAAGCCATTGTGGACAAGTTTGTCAAACAGCTTTTGGGCCGCCCAGTGTTGATTTCTTAACCAACGATAGGACAGACCACTGTAGCGTTTCCGTTTGTAGTCGCTTCATCTTTGTTTCATCATAGTGTTAAATAGTTAACTCATATCTTGTTTTTTTTTTTTTTTGTTTTGTTTTCTGTGCTGAATAAAAAGGTAAGAGAAAAGTCCAGGGAGTGCCACAATCACAAACCGCAGCCCTTCCCAGACTTTAAGAGGAAGAGGAAGCCGACAATTCCAAACAAGCACAAATCGAACAAACGTACGAAAAGCACTAAAATTAGCTCTCTCTTCCCCAAGCGAGGTAATCGCAATACTAAAAGGACTGAAAAACACAAGAACAAAATGACACAAGGTAAGACATAAAACAAATCGCCTCGTAGAATAAACCACAAAGCAACAAAGAGTAAGACAAACACCGGGACCACCGCCTTAGAACGGTCAGTAGAGTAAACCACCGGGGGGTTTCAAGCACTTTTACAGCTAGCCAACTTCACCTTGGGTCTCGATGCTACTCTTAATACAGAAATACATAAAAATTCGGTTCGCATAAAGGCTCCCAGCTCAGTCAATGCATCAAAGCGAAAACATAAAAATCAAATCAATCTCTATAATAAACAAATACGAGTAGTGTAGACCGAAGATATATGTGCAGCCGAAATAATAATAATAATATAGGGATCAAACATTGTTTTTCATGCATTAACATTCGCCAGGTCCCGTGGGAGGTGTTGAAAACCGAGGCCGGAGGTCGCGGTTTTCAACACCTCCCAACGGACCTGGCAAATGTTATTGCGTTTAAAAACCATGTGCGACCGCTATTATTGCATGAAAAGTGAAAACATTTGCTACATTTCGCGTTATTTCTAGCACTATTTCGTTTCGTCTTTTCTCTGATGTCTCGCGAACGCGATATCCACGGACTATGCTCGTCCTAGGGCCGGGCAGTACACATCTCGTGACGGTAGCAATTCTGAGGCCCCTGTACAGGCATACTGAAAGTCGCGTAACCGTGCATTAACAGTGTGTGAATTGCCTTGTTAATACACGGCTTTTCGTTGATTAATGCATTGCTGTTAATAACGTTCGACACTGCTTTTTATGCAATAATAGAGTTTAATATCCCGACCAACCATTGTGGACAAGTTTGACAATCAGCTATAGGGCCGCCCTGTGTAGTTTTCTTACCCAACGATCGGACAGCTCGCTGTTGCGTTTCAGTCTGTAGTCGCTTCATCTTTGTTTCATAAAACTGTTGAAAAGCTATTTTATATGTTATGCTTTCTGTTGATCCACTGATCAGTGCAGACCAAATAGTAATGTGTAGCTGGAACTGTATCAAAATAATGGGAATGTCGATCATAAAACCAGGTTTAAATATTTCACCCCTGAATTTCTGAAGTGGACTTTTCATTCTTTTAATTTGGACATACCCATCGATGCAAATAGGGGTTTCAGTAAAAATAAAACGAAGCACAACAGCATGACAAACAGTATAAGTCCTGATGAGACGGCTTATAATGATCTGGGAACGACCACTTGATGCGATACATGCCGTCAGATCACATTACTATAGTAATAACTTAGCTCCAGATAAGACACTTACCCTTGTTTTGCTGAATAAATTAAGATACCACGCCCACTTCTAATTTTCAGCCAATCAAAATACTTGATCCAGGTTGTTGATATAAATTCACATACTTAATGGCAAACAGTGCAGATCCAGATCAGTTGGCTTCTTCAGACGCAAACTGATCTGGATCTACACTGTTTGCCAAGGCAGGGTATATCCGGGTTCAGCAGGACAAGGATTAAAAAAAAAAACAATAAAAAAAAAACAAAACAAAACAAAAAAAAAAAAAAAAACAGCAAAAAACAAAAACAAAAACAACAAAACACTATATTGATACTTTTCTTCTTTCACAATATACACATATGTTGTGGGTACTCATTAGAAGTGCCTCGATGAGGCGCTTCTAATGAGTACCCACAACATATGTTTTTTGCGGGAAAAATAATAAAATAAAAATAATAAAATTAAAAAAGAAATATGAATTTATACTGACATTATCTCTTTAAACTTTACCGCATGGCTTTTCAATTGATAATATTAATATTTTTCATCTAAAGCTCTGTCTGGTACCAATGCCATATATGGTTGTCCTTGGCAGCAACAAATGTGCAATGAGAAATGTCGAACAAATGGATATATGCGAGGGAGGTGTTTGGACGTAGTCTGCCATTGTATATCTTCAAAATCCAATCCTGCAGTGCGTCATGGTTGTCCTGACGAATGGTTTACATGTAATAATGCTTGCCGACGCATGGGAAACTTTCATGGAAGTTGTAAAAGTGACGGGCGTTGCATGTGTGACAAACTGCTTGATTAAAAGTTGGAGAAAAAAGGTTTGTGTTTAATTACCAACTCTATATTCATTTGCAGTATTCTGTATAGATCCTGTCTAAGTTGCACATGGTATTTTATTCAAGCGTAGTTAACCGCATGTTTGGGGGCGGATTCAACATATAGCATTTCGACAAACCGTTAATGTTTTTTTTTTTTTTTTTTTTTTTTTTTTTCGGATAACTACCTATATCCGCCCTGCAAAATAATTTCCTGCTAACACTGATAACGCGAAATTCTGCATTCAAACATATAAGCTTTATACACTCTGATGCTTATAAATGGCGAAAAAATAACAAACCAAAGAAAACTTCAAACTTTTGATGAAATAAGATTCCAATTATATTGAGTACAATATCGGCGGACGAATATGAATACCCCCCGGTAAAACATACCAAATCTGCAGCGCTGGGTAACAGCTGAAATCAGTATTCACCCGCCCCTGGTTACAGGGAGAGATGATTTTAGGAATTTGCAAAAGAGAGGAAGCTTCCTTAATCCACCTGTCTAGTGCCCTAAAAGGACATTTAATGCTTAAGTTGACAGATCTGGCGAATACCTCTCGGAACTCTTTTTATTATTATATTGGTAGGAAATGCCATTTATATTCTTTAATTATATTATTCTGATAATAATCGTAGAAACTAAGTATTTTAAGGACTACTTTGTTTTCATGTCCTGAAGCAGAAAGGCGAATTGTAACGGTTCACTTACGCAGATTCTATTCTAAAAGGTACCATTGTAGTACTTCATCAAAGATTATGGGATATAAATTAATTTTGGCAATTTCACTTCCAAAAACGAAAATTGCTCTATCTTATATTGCTTGAAACTGCATTTTTTTTGCGCGCGGGAGCAATTCTTTATCCAGTCCATAAAAGTGTGCGAGGCCACCAGAAATTGGTGCAAATCCCGCGACCGAGAGCCTTGAATAATCTCTGAAAACGTGTAGCCCGAGCCGCTGTGCTTCTAAACATAGAAAAAGGGCAGGAAAAGGTCTATCGGGTACCGTTTATGTGTGGCTTTTTTTTTAATTTTCAATGTAAATCCCAATCAACCCTAAAGGCCTATAGAATTTCAGGCAATCGCCCCCATCAGCACTCTCAGTGCTTTGATTCTAATGAATATGGCCGGTTTGTTAAACCTTTTGTACAGTTTCTCTCCTACAGAATATCTGTTTGCTACATCTGTCTGTTGTTTTAGTTATATGTGCGATATGTTATAGATTTACCCGTAGGCTACATCTCTCTTCTATTATAAATGTATACATGCGATTGAGATTTAACAATGTCCCAGATAGCATTCTACGTAAATCTACATCGGGCCGTCATCGGCCCGTCAGCTACCCTGACAGGCCGATGACGGCCCGATATAGATTTACGTAGAATGCTGACTGGGGTGTCACATCCATCTGCTGTGATATTTATATACATGGTATATCTATTTGCGACTGAGATAAACCAATGTGCTGTTATATTCATATGCATAGTAAATCTATCTGCGACTGAGATTTGCTTATGTAATACATCTATCTGCTGTTATATTCACATACATCGTACATCTATATATGATTGAGGTTTACCTATGTGATACATCTATCTACTGTTACATTTATATGCATAGTACATCTATATACGAATGAGATTTACCTATGTGATACATCTATCTGCTGTTATATTTATACGCATAGTACATCTATATACGAATGAGATTTACCTATGTGATACATCTATCTGCTGTTATATTTATATGCATTGTAAATCTATATACAAATGAGATTTACCCATGTGATACATCTGTCTGCTGTTATATTTATATGCATAGTACATCTATATACGATTGAGACTTGCCTATGTGATATAGCTTTCTGGTATTATATTCATATACATAGTACATCTATATGCGATTGAGATTTAAATGTGTGATAAATCTCTGCAATTATATTTATTTCCATAGTGCATCCTTATACGATTGAGACTTTCTTGTGTGATGCATCTCTGCCCCGCAGCGAGCACTTGCAAGGCTGCACAAAGAACAACCACCGGCGACACTCAAATAGACTAGACGTTGGCGAGACTTTGATAATAAACTCGTAATTCCGATTAATATACACAAACCATTTACCTAGCCAGTGATTCAGGCACGTCCGCCTTCATTTTCTGCACTTATATATGCACCAACAGTCTCTTTGTTATTCTAGAAAAAGCAAGTGAGTTTGTTTAGTATATATATATATATATATATATATATATATATATATATATATATATATATATATATATATATATATTATTGATGTTGTACACGCACATAATGCAGAATGGACAATTTTGTATTAGACAGGTCCTGAACATGGTCCTACCATTTGCAGGATGTTTTCCAATAGGTGCCCCGGGGTAGCTTGCGCGTCTGATCAGGGACAACACTGTTTGCCAATGTCCCTTATATGGGCGCTGGGCTTAAATGGGCAAAATTGTCTCACGTTGGCTATTTCTCTTCATATTCTAACAAAAAAACTTTTCTTCCTATTTACAGAAAGTCAATAACCAACACAACGGAATAAAGGAAGAAACAAATAAAACAAGGAACTCATAACTGTATTTTGTAAATTACAGTCAACCTTTTTATATCGACACTCAATACAACGAGATATTTCATTATAATGATAATTTGCCTGGCAAGAAACCTTGGCTGAAGAGGAGTAAATTAACCAGAAATTGTGTAAAACTAATGTATTTAATACTACAAGAAACATATAACTGTCGTGCTATGCTATTGTGTATTGAGATAATAATTTTTACTTCCACAGTTATATAGAACGTATCCGCATACACATTTTGTGACTTACTCGTATACCATGCTGTTTGATATCCAGATAATTCTATTTTCTCAACTATTCAAACTTTTCTGTGCACAGATGTTGTGACTTATACCATGCTGTTAGATTTCAAGATAAGACATTTTATTTCCTCAACTACATCAAACTTTTCTGTGTACAAGTGTTGTGATTTATACTGTGCTGTTTGATTTCAAGATGATATATTTACTTCCGCACCTATGTCAAACTTTTCTGTGCACACCTATTGTGACTTACACCATGCTGTAAGACTTCAAGATAACAAATTTTGTTTCCTCATCTATATCAAACTTGTCTGTGCACACGTGTTGTGGTTTAAACCATGCTGTTACATTTCAAGATAATAAATTTTATTTCCTCAACTCACCTATATCAAACTTTTCTGTGCACACGTGTTGTGGCTTATACCGTGCTGTTAGATTTCAAGATAATAATTTTAACTTCCTCAATTATGTCATTTTTTTTCTGTGCACAGGTGTTGTGACTTATAACATGCTGTTAGATTTCAAGATAATGAATTTTATTTCCTCACCTATATCAAATTTTTCTGTGCACAAGTATTGGGACTTATACCACGCTGTTTCATTTCAAGGTAATATATTTACTTCCTTACATACATCAAACTTTTCTGTGCACAAGTATTTGACTTATACCATGTTGTTAGATTTCAAGATAATAAATATTACGTGCTCGCCTATATCAAAGTTTTCTGAACATAAGCGTTGTGACTTATACCACGCTGTTTCATTTCAAGATGATATGTTTACTTCATTACATACATCAAACTTTTTTGTGCACAAGTGTTTAGACTTATACCATATTGTTAGATTTCAAGATAATAAATATTACGTCCTCACCTATTTCAAACTTTTCTGTACATAAGTGTTGTGACTTATACCACGCTGTTTCATTTCAAGATGATATGTTCACTTCCTTACATACATCAAACTTTTGTGTTTGACTTATACCGTGTTGTTAGATTTCAAGATAATAAATTTTACTTCTTCACCTACATAAAACTTTTCTGTTTAAAAGTGTTGTGACTTATACCATGTTGTTAGATTTCAAGATAATACATTTTACTTCTTCACCTACATAAAACTTTTCTGTGCAAAAGTGTTGTGACTTATACCATGCTGTTACATTTCAAGAAAATAAATTTACTTCCTTATCTGTGTCCCTCCCCCGCCCATATCAAAACAAAAAAAATGAAAACTATGAATTTGTAACTGGCAAACAAAAAAAATCTGACGTCCGGCTCGGCCGGGAATCAAACCCGGACCACTTGCGTGATCATCGAGCACTCTGCCTCGTCGCTTTAAAAGCCAGTTTGTACCGCAGTCGTTACAAATGTCGTTTATACCTAACTCGGTGACACTCCTCCCCACCTTTAACTTCGTCCCCGAAGTTCCCGGCTATCGGGAAATTACTGCACAGGGCTTAGGATGGTTTTACGTTTGACACCAAACATAACAGAAAAAGAAGTAATTCTCACGTCCGGACCAGCCAGGAATCAAACTCGGGTCACTTGCGTGACAATCGAGCATTCCAACACGTCACTTTAAAAGCCGGCTTGTACCGCAAGGCAGTACAAGTGTCGTACATACCAACCCGGTCACAAATTCGTGATACGAACATTTTCTTTCCTGCATATATCTTATCTATGTACACTTTGAAATATAACAATATTCATATCGGCAGATAGAGATTCATCACTGCACCAACTCATACACTTAGTAAAAGGTTACAATATAGGGTTCGCCGGCCTCGGTGGCTCAATTGGATGCGCCGTCCGACTGGAGACCAGGAGGTCGCGGGTTCAACCCCCACCGAGGTCGGCAACATTCTTTCGTGGAGATTGATCATGAAATATTTTCTACGGTCATTCTCTCCGTTCCGCTGATTCAAGAAGGGCAGTTGTCAGTTTCTGGCGAAAGAATGCGCACAGTACTGGTTAACCGCTTAGAGGACTAAGCCTGCCCAGTAAACGTGTGATTAGGTAAACTGACCGCGCTCGACATGACCCCATTGGGTTGGCTGGCCGTAAAACCTCAACATAAACAAACAAACAATATATGGTTCTTAACGCCTGAGCTAATCAAGTTGCTCCTGGTCACGGCAACAACAGAGGAAAAATGACCATTTTCATTTTTACGTGCTCTACATGCAAATAGTGTTAATTGTAATATTTTAAGAAATATTCCATAATTTAAAGAGCTAGAACCTGTACTAAATCTAGTGTGCAACACTTATTTTTACCTCCTTCTTGAATAAGCTGTTTTCGACTGATTGATTTCACAAATCCATTGATATGAAGTTTGAATAAGTAATTGTACAATCAACCCTCACTCATTTTGTACCGGCACTCGATACAACGACGAAAAATCCGTAAAAATAAAAATTTGACTAGGACGAGACCTTCGCTCAAGAGGTAACAATTAATGAGAACTTATGCAAGAATACTGTATTTAATTCTTCAAAAACGTATGTTTTGAATATGCTCTGTCAGGAAAGAATAAAACAAGCCTTTTCTTACATATCATTCTGCTGCGTTTGAGGATTTTTTTTTACAACAGAAAAGTCGTTTTTACGGCAACATCTTTGGGAACAAATGCTATCATTATAACGAGGTCCATTGTATTTGCATATCTATTTACACATGGCAAACTTTTCCAATCTCCAATAACAGATGGTAGAAATGTATTATAACATTGGGTAAACCGCGTATCAATACAGTTGACTCTCGTTATCTCGACCTCGCTTATCTCGAATAACCGCTTATCTCGAAATGAAAATCTGGTCCCTGCCTAAATATGAAAATCTAACACCAGGTAAAAAAATATTGTGGAAAAGAGGAGAAATTGCTCCTAAGGAGCAATTTCTCCTCTTTTCCACAATATTTTCAATATATCTCTAACTTCAAGAGTCCAGTTACACATATAAATGTGGTTGTTCGAGTTATTTTTTCCTCAAATCTGCAAATCTGATATGTCGAGTTACGGATATCTCGAAGTATTTCAGACAGTCCCTTTGAATTCGAGATAACGAGAGTCGACTGTAGTTAGGTATCATTTGCATTCCTTAAATTGTAATATTACTTACGAGCTGAGGTACTAAACATGAAAGTTATGGAGATATTACTGTATGTTTTGTATATTAAAAGATATTCAAGTTTTACCCATCTCATCTCTAAGATTCCCGACAGGTTTCGTCACATAATTTCTGTATGAATACCAATTTCATGTTCCAATACTGGATAATGAAATTTTAAATGGTATAAATATTTAAAGTTTATTACGTTAACGATTCTTTTTAGGGAACATCAAGGGTTTGTGACAGGGAGTAAACATTATTTGGACGATTTTCTAACTGCTTCAAATGTAATGAATTTAGTTTCTTTATTTACTGACCAAATGGCATGGATTTTGCACACATGGACTTTGATATTTGAGCCAGCGTACGACAAAACCTTCAACGAAACCTGAGTGACCAGCAAATTCGCAGATTAGCCTGTAGGTTTAGTCGTGCGCTGGCTTATTTGTCTTTTAAAATTATCTTGTGTGTTGATTGATAAACATTTAAAAGACACATTTGTGAATTTGTCTCAGAAAACGTCGACACATTTCATTTTATTTGTTTTATGTCAATAAAAGGAATATCAAGTGCAATGTTGTGAACCTTTATATTTAAGTTCATGTATTAGCTGCACCAATCTGAGTAAAACGTTGTTTAATAATAAAAAGTGGAAGCAAGAAGTGCATGGATTAGAGTAGAAGCATAAAAATGAAATTTTGTTGGAAAATTAAAATATTTTGGAGGTAAAACTTAATTTATGTACACAATGATGGAAATATATATGCTTGCAATGAGTATTCACAGTTTAAGTGTTTGTGAAGAAATACCAAAACTATTTAAGCCAACAAAATGGCAAAACCAACAAAATGGCATGTGCGCTCAGCGAAGACTCAGATCAGCATGGACATCCGTCCAGTCTGATCAGAGTCTTCGCCGTGCTCTCAATGGGTAGCTTAGGACCCAAGGTTTCTTCATGCGGACAACGAAGACTCTGATCAGACTAGGCGGATGCCCAGGCTGATCTGAGTCTTCGCTGGGCGCATATGCAATTGTGTTGGTGTTGTCATGAGGTGGCTGATTTATAATGCTACCCCTCTTATCTAGAGTTATATAAGCCATGTATTTTACCACATACCGTATTCGACCTAATTACCGCACATACCCCTATACGTAAGCGCACAGTCAAGCAATTCCGCAGTCCGCAGATTTTCATACAGCAAGTGTACTATTTGTCTACTTCTTTATAAAGTCATATGTTGTGGTTACCCATTTGAATTGCATCGACTTGTCGATGTAATTCAAATGAGTATACACAACGTTTGATTTTATATAGAAAATCAGGAAAAAGAATACACAAGAACGTCGCATAAGCATCATTAGATAGCCTTCGCTGATTTTTTTAAGTGTACCCTTAGTATTGGTGGATACCTATTTACCCAATATTTTCCAAGTAATTTTGACAAACCTATGCGGACAGTGCGGTTATTATGTCGAATACGGTAATATGGAAAAATGGGTCCATTAAGACAGATTTATACAGAACAAAACGTTGGTTCGAAAAACAAACACTTTGAAAACTGGTATAAAAACTGCAAAAATTATGAAAATCTGCTAAATAATGCCGACCCCTACATATCCCCGTTTCCATTATTCATGATGGCGGAACATGGAGTACACATTATATAGCCTTGTTTACGTGATAGAGCAATTTGATAGCATTTGAAGATATCCTATGTTACCACTAAAGCGCCAAGCAAAATTTGTAGCAGACGACATTCTAATTGTGTTTTTCATTTTCCAGTGAAAATAAATATTGACATTTCATGTGAGTCGTCTGCTTGGCAGACAATTCACACGAATTGTCAAGACATTTTCTCTAAAAAATAAAAGAAAACATTTCAAAATACCGCCTGCTGCAGTTGTGACTGGCGCTTTAAAGGTTATACAAAATACATGTAATATAGGTACTGCACTTCTATCTATCTATCTATCTATCTATCTATCTATCTATCTATCTGGTCTGGATGTATATCTATCTATCTATCTATTTATCTATCTATCTATCTTTCTGGTCTGGCTATATATATATGTATGTATGTATGTATGTATGTATGTATGTATGTATGTATGTATGTATGTATGTATGTATGTATGTGTGTGTGTGTGTGTGTGTGTGTGTGAGACTTATTTCTGGATCCCATTTGTATAAAGTATATATAACATGTATATATCATCGTCATTGCCATTGTTATATTTTAACTAAAGAAATAAAACTTTAACTAAAACCTGGTAAATATGTTGCCATAATGAAGGAAAGGTTTGTAAAAATGGCATCAGAAATAATAATGAACTGAACATACCTAACGTTAAGTCTATTCTTTGAGAGGCTGGTAACAGATGGTGAAATACATACGTTTAAGCAGATTCAATGAATTTGAATAACTCGAACACCGATGGCTCATTTATCATGGCTGATTCGAACTCGTTTTTTGAGTCCCTCCGAAATTCTTCCAATATCTCAAGCCAACAAATATTTAAGGATATTTTAGATTTTTTGTTATTTTTTCATCATGACAGTTGATGTTGTTTGTACTCATTAGAATCGCATCCTTGATGCGATTCTAATGAGTACACACAACATACCATTATTTTATAGAAGATCGAAAAAAAATATCCCTAAACTATTACGACAGCTCACAATCCTATAAAGCTATTCTCTACCCATACATTCAGAGCCACACCTGCCTACCTTAACATATGAGTAAACTGTATATTTCATAGCCATAGCTACAGATGAACAGATTCAGATCACCCTGCGCATGCGCAAAGAATCATCCGAGTCTTTGCTCTCAATTCAAACATTTGGTAGTATCCAATGAATTCTGTTAGCGGACAATGAAGGCCCTGAGCAGACCGCACAGATGCGCAGGCTGATCTGGGCCTTCGCTGTCCACATTTGCCCGAAGACAAGTTTTCGCTTAGCGCGGCCTATGTATAGTATTGCATTGATAGGTTGTAGGAAACTTCTGCCACGAAGAAACGTTTGTTTCTGTTGAGGTTTCACGGCACAGTCAACCCAGTGGGGTCATGTCGAGCGCGGTCAGTTTACCTAACCACACTTTTACTGGGCAGGCTTAGTCCTCTAAGGTTTTAACCAGTATTGTGCACATTCTTTCGCCAGAAACTGACAACTGCCCTTTCTTGAATCAGCGGAAGGGAGAGAATGACCGTAGAAAATATTTCATGATCAATCGCCACGAAAGAATGTTGCCGACCTCGGCGGGGGTCGAACCCGGGACCTCCTGGTCTCCAGTCGGACGAGCATCCAGCTGAGCCACCGAGGCCAAGGAACGTAGAGATTCGGTAAATTACGGGTTCCGAAGGCTATTTAATTTTACCTACATTACGAAAACATGCCTCTTCAAATAAACTGAAAATTTTACCTCCAAAAAATGAAAATTTTCAGATAAAAAAATTCGGATATTTTTTATGTTTCTGCTCAAAACATAGATTGTGGGTACTCGTTAGAACCGCCTCGACGAGGCGGTTCTAACGAGTACCACAATCTATATTTTTAGCAGAAATGAGAAAAATAATGTATACCCTTGTAAACCCCAGTTTTCTCTATAAAAGTGGGGTTTAAGGGGGTCAAAATTATATAGGCATGTTTTCGTAATGATTGTCCATGGTCATGACTAATAAATATTTTCAAATCAAGCAAATGTTGCCCTTTATTCTATTTATTATAAACATTTTCCCAGTGGAATAGCGCTATTTTATAATTCTGAGCATGAGCGCTGCCATTTTGAGATTTGAGATACAAGAATATCACTTGACACATATCACCGCACTGATCTGCTCAGAATTTATCGACGTACTACCTTAACCCTTAAAGTGTCAATCACAACTGCAGCAGACGGCATTCTGAAATGTATTCTTTTCTTTTTTTTTTTTTTTTTTTTTCAGAAAGAATAAGACTTGACATCTCGTGTAAAATGTCAACTCACATTAAATGTCGGACCTTATTTTCTATAAAAAAATAAGGTAAATTGAAAATGTCATAAACTCCCATTTTGCAAAGTGCTGAAAAATTAAGTTTGAAATACAGGGCTGCATCAAGTCAAAAACCTATTAATGATGAAACCCTGGAGATGCCACAAATGCGACGCACAGACCTCCAGACGCAGCGAAAGCAGGAGAGATGAGGAACAAATAAGGACAACACAAAAGCCACATATAAAATCTGAGAAGCGTAAACAAAAAGCTACAACAGAGGAACCACCTTGGAACGTTCAGCAGAAAAACTACTGGGGTAGGGGTGTTAAACTAGTTTTATTTGCGTGAAATATTGCCCTTAAATCACGAAAACATACCTATATAATTCTGACCCCCTTAAAACCCACTTTTATATAATAAAACTGGGGTTTAAAGGGGTATATATTATTTTTTCTTATTTCTGCTCAAAAACTTAGATTGTGGGTACTCGTTAGAACCGCCTCGGCGAGGCGGTTCTAACAAGTACCCACAATCTATGTCTTGAGCAGAAATACGAAAAATATCAGAATTATTATCTAAAAAGTTTCAGTTTTTGGTGGTGAAATGTTCAATATATTTGAATAGGCGTGTTTTCGTAATGAATTATGATACAGCTCCAGATTACAAATACATATTTGGTCCGCTTCGGGATCCTGTACCTCATCTGCGAAACATCACAGTGAAAAACATATAATAAAAATCACTGTATTGAAACAAAGCAAAGGGCTCAATGGCGATTTGAAGCCAGAACACAAGAAAACCACAAAACAGGGCCACACTAATAGGCACGCAGTTTTAGCTGCCACACTCATATACTAGACTGGTGAGCAAGACTTTAGAGAGAGAGAGAGAGAGAGAGAGAGAGAGAGAGAGAGAGAGAGAGAGAGAGAGAAATGACAATACAAATGGGATTATCCCTTTCTTTTTCTTCTAAGCAATTATCTCTTCAAACAAGGCCATCAGAATACGGTGACATAAATATTGATTAATAAAATCCATTGGATTTGATGTGTCTGACTTTCTTGACAAATTCGTGACCTTGTTTGGAACTATTAATGTTTCCTCGGCTCTAATATTGCCGTGCGACACGCAAGAAAAGGCCACTTGCGCATTATGCAGACAGAAGGCCCAATCCAACATATTTTCGTTCCGTCTCTGCAGGACCTTTATCGAAGTGCAGTTTTTATACAGTCGACTCTCGTTATCTCGAATTCAAAGGGACTCTCTGAAATACTTCGAGATATCCGTATCTCGACATATCAGATTTGCAGAATTGAGGAAAAAATAACTCGAACAACCACATTTAACAAATATATGTGTAACTGGACTCTTGAAGCTAGAAATATATTGAAAATATTGTGGAAAAGAGGAGAAATTGCTCTAGGAGCAATTTCTCCTCTTTTCCACAATATTTTTTTACCTGTTGTTAGATTTTCATGTTTAGGCAGGGACTAGATTTTCACTTCGAGATAAGCGGTTATTTGAGATAAGCGAGGTCGAGATAACGAGAGTCAGCTGTATATGATTTTCCTTGGTATCACTGCGTGCTATGTGCCATTCAGCATTAACCTTGTCATGCTGAATAAATAAAGATGTCATGCCCACTTCTAATTTTCAGCCAATCAGATTACTTGATCGAGGTTGTTGATACAAAGTCAAATATTTAATGACAAATAGTGCAGATCCAGATCAGTTGGCTTCTTCTTCAGAAGCCAACTGATCTGAATCTACACTGTTTGCCAAGGCAGGGCATATCCGGGGTCAGCAGGACTAGGGTTAACTTAAAGGTTTCATAAAAACTAAAATACAACAATCTCCAACAACAAGCCCACCAACAAACCCCATATGTGCCATAGGAAATTCCAACACTTCAGCGCTGATCCGCCCTAGAGCAAATGTTTAGCGAAAAGCGTGTTCTGCGTTTCATTTCTATTGATTTGATACGCTATACTACCGTGTTCTGAAAAAATTGAATGATCCTTTCCCCAAGATCCACCCATCCCTATGACCCTGCCACAACCACCAAAGAAAAAACATTTAGTGGAAACATACAAGTGAAGATACCCAGGAACTACCACAAGCACAGACTCTCCGAGGCACCGAAAGAATGAGAAATGAGAAACAAATACAGTCGAACTACAATGGCTCGAACATCTTTGGGACCATAGAGATATGGATAGTTCGAGTCACTGAGGGTAAATCATGGCACCAGGTCAGGAAGCAAATAACGATAATTTAGGGTAATCTTTTCGATTTTCTACACAATAATTGCAAGTTGAGTGTACTCATTAGAATCGCCTCGATGAGGCAATTCTAATGAGTACGCACAACATACAATTTCATGATAAAATGAGAAAAAATCCCTTAATACAATCGACCCTCGTTATCTCGAATTCCAAGGGACTCTCTGAACTACTCCTTAGGAGAAATTTCTCCTCTTTTCCACAATATTTTTTATATGTTGTTACATTTTCATGTTTAGGCAGGGAACAGATTTTCACTTCGAGATAAGCGGTTATTCGAGATAAGCGAGTTCGAGATAGCGAGAGTCAACTGTATATGTTTTCTTGAGCTGTCGGAACAATTTCGTAGGGACTCAAAAACGAGTTCGAATTAGCCATGGTAAACGAGCCATCGGTGTTGAGGTTATCAAGGTTTGACTGTAATTACAAACAAACGCCACATATGAAACCACCGACGCACAAACAAAGAAGAGCTGTAACAGAGGTACACGGGCTGTCCCTGGCCCTGTCATCAGGGGCGGATCCAATATTTAATATCCCCTTACGTATGTCCAAGTTTCAAACATGGTGCTCTAATGGTCCAGCAAGAGGTAAAATTAATTGCATGGACCCACTAACGGATGGTACGACATTATCATCGTCTTTGTCCAAAACGCGCAATGATAAACAGTCAATTCTTAACCCATTGTAGACTGAATGAACTCCCCCACACTATATATTGGAAGAATCTAATTTCATTGTTAGGTATATCAGGCTATGTGATTTAGATATTCTTAAAGAAAAATGGTTAATTATTTGCAAACAGTGGATACCCCGATATGTGTCTGCACTGTTTGCTAGTTACCCTTTTAGGGGTCTTCAGACTGCAATGGATAAAAAATGGGCTTCAGGGAAAGTATGTTATATAATCTTAATACATGTTTAAATGTTGGAATATATTCGAAAGTCAGTTTTTAATATTGCAGGACTGTGGTCAATAAAGCATCTTTTGAACGGATATTGTAAACCCATTACGTAACCACGCCTATTCAAATATATAGAAAATTTCACCTCCAAAAACTGAAAATTTTCAGATAAAAAAACCTCTAATATTTTTCATATTTCTGCTCAAAATATATATTGTGCGTACTTGCTAGAACCGCCTCGACGAGGCTGTTCTAACGAGTACCCCAAATCTGTTTTCGAGGCAAAATAATAAAAAAAAATGTATACTCTTGTAAACACCAGTTTTTTTTATACAAAGGTGGGGTTTAAGTGGGTCAAAATTATATAGGCATGTTTTCGTGATGCGTCTTGTATGATCTCAAATTGGAGAGTAGACGTTATTCTCGTTGACGAGGCTTGATGTTGGATCGAATAAAAGATATCAATCATTATTAACCCTATATTGAACTGAATGTATAATATCAACCCAGTGAACGTTTCCATATATTTTAGCTAAGAACAAGCACACACAAATATATATATATATATATATATATATATATATATATATATATATATATATATATATATATATATATATATATATATATATATATATATATATATATATATATCGCCATCTTAATTGTGCCAAAAGACAGTTTGAGATTAGTTTGCGGATAGTCGCTACCATTTGCCGAAAACTGTCAAATATGAACGGAAAGTTTAATGTTGTCTGCGAGTGACCGCGAACGTCTCGGTTAGCTGAACGCAAGCGTTTTACTCGCGTTTGAGAGCAGTTTTATAGTTTAATACCACTTTATGAGTCCAAACTTGGAAGCATTAAAAACTGGCCAAGCAAGTTTAGTTATATGAATAAATCATTCTTGTCACATAACAGTTATTTTTCATCGTATCCAGTAACTTGTCAGATTTGATTGATCTGCTTTGGAATAAATGTCAAGAACACTGGTAGTATGAAACCTTATATAACAGATTCTAAGATTTGTTCTTGTGTAAAGGACACGGCCTTAGTGTAAAGATATCATAGTTTTGGAGATTTTCCTGACTTTATACATCACGAAAATACGCCTGTATAGTTTTGACCCCCTTAAACCCCACTTTAATACAGTAAAACTGGGGTTTTCAGGGGTATACATTATTTTCTTATTTCTGCTCAAAAACATAGATTGTGGGTACTCGTTAGAACCGCCTCACCGAGGAGGTTCTAACAAGTACCCACAATTTATGTTTTGAGCAGAAATATGAACAATATCAGAATTTTTATCTGAAAAGTTTAATTTTTTGGTGGTAAAATTTTCAGTATATTTGAATAGGCGTGTTTTCGTAATGTCTATTTGCGCCGCAACGTCAGGAAACGTACATATGCGCTCAGCGAAGATTCAGATTAGCCAGTGCATTTGCGCAATCTGATCAGAATCTTCACTGGGCGCATTTTGGAATGCAAAGGAATCAAAGCCATCACGAAAACATGCCTATATAATTTTGACCCCTTAAACCACACTTTTATATAGTAAAACTGGGGTTTACCGGGGTATACATTATCTTCTTATTTTTGCTCGAAACATAGATTGTGGATACTTGTTAGAACCGCCTCGCCTAGGCGGTACTAACGGGTACCCACAATCTATGTTTTGAGCAGAAATATGAAAAATATCAAAGTTTTTTTATCCGAAAATTTTCAGTTTTTGGATGTGAAATTTTCTATATATTTGAATAGGCGTGTTTTCGTAATGTTCTTCATGCGGCCACAAGGACTGGTCAGACGGCCGAGATGTGCAAGCTGGTTTGAGTCTTCGTTGTGCGCAGATATCAGAAGGTACGCTCACGTCGCGACTCATTTGTCTTTGCAAATTATCATATTTCTGGTACGAAGATTGGTTTGCATTATGTAAAATACGGTAAAATTTCGCTGTAACGACCATTAAAAATTAAGCTTACGGTATTTCTCTACTAAAACCGTATTTGTCTGGCTTTTTCGACTTTTATTTTACTCTACTCTTGCTGGTGTTATGCTATGTGGCCGCCGTAAAAAGTCTCCCCCGTACATCATCATAGTGCAGGTTTATTTTATTTCCTTTGGGATCATTGAGACTATCCTGGTTATCTTGAAAATCGAATACCGCTTAACTCGGTGCCAGTGTGTTTGTGGGGTGGGGGGAGGGGGCGGGGCGTATGCAGCCTTGCAAGCTACAGTGTTGCATGTGAAGAAATTCAATCAAACCGAGTCTCCGAGTGTGTTCTTTGTTTCCAAAAGCAGTCTATTTTACTTTTGTTTCACACTCCTGTAGCTGATGTTGTGCCGTGTGGCGGCCGTAAAAAGTCTCTCCGTTCATCATCATAGCGCAGGTTATATTTTATTTCCTTTGGGATCGTTGAGCCCATCCTGTTTTTTTTTGAAAATCGAATACCGCTCAGGACGGAGCTAGGGGGCGTATGCAGCCTCGCAAACTACAGTGTTGCATAAGAAGAGACTCAATAAAACCAAGTCTCTGATTTTCGTGATTTTGTGTGTTCTATGTTTCCAAAGGCAATCCTTCTTGATTTTTATTTTAATTATTTCTTCATTTTCTACGCCAAATGTCCCTTTAATTAGAGATCGCCTTTGGGGCTGTCCAAAAGTGGTCTAAAAGACCACTTTTGGACAGTGCCAACGGTGATCTAAACCCATTTATGCCTAGCGTCCCATTAAAGGAACATTGACAAATAGTGTAGACCCAGATCAGACGCCACAGAACGCGGCGTTTGCTCACGGTCAACATTATTTGTATTATGTACAAGATTTTTTTTATAAAACGTGGCAAAAATGAAAGCTAACCAGACACCCCTTTATTGGAAATGGACTGGTACGAAATGTAAAGGTAGACGAGTCTACTTGGCATAAATAGGTTAATAGCAGTTTTACTATATAATAGGGGGAATGTATACACTTTCGGCAACTCTTCTAAAATTATGATTGCCTACCTTCCCTTCCTTCCTCTTGGGAGCACATCACGAAAACACGCCTATATAGTTTTGACCCCCTTATACCCCACTTTTATATAGTAAAACTGGGGTTTACAGGGGTATACATTAATTTTCTTATTTCTGCTCAGAAACATAGATTGTGCGTACTCGTTAGAACCGCCTCGTCGAGGCGGTTCAAACGAGTACCCACAATCTATGTTTTGAGCAGAAATATGAAAAATATTAGAAATTTTTATCTGAAAATTTTCATTATTTTGATGGGAAAATTTTCAGTATGTTTGAATAGGCATGTTTTCGTAATGAAATCATTGTTTTCGTTTTAGAGCAGAACGCATTGGTGTGTGGGAGTACAAACAGAAAGCTAGAAAAGCGGAATCCCCTGTAAAATGGCGAAACTTGCAGCTAGCATTCTGCTTAAATCTATATCGGTAGCTGTCGGCCCGACAGGAGTCCTGTCGGGCAGATAGCTCTCCGATATACATTTTAGCGGAATGCGAGCTGGAAGTCGACCAGGTATATCCGGTTTGCCTAAATGAGATATTACTGACATGAACTTAAATAGAAGCAGACAGTAATTTGCATGAATCGTATTTTCTGAGAAACGTGAAAAAAGAATATCACCTTGTCTGCTGAATATGTACAGGGAATGGTAAATATCAAGAAGTCTGCCATTGTGTTCTTTCCAACACTTCAAAGCCCATAAACCAATTCATTATATGAGCAGCGCCAAGCGAAAGTGAGCTATTAAGGCATGCACGGACAGCGAAGGCCCAGATCAGACTGCGCATATGCACAGTCTGATCAGGGCCTTCGCTGTCCGTTGAAAGAATCATTGGATACCATAGAATCTATCAATGGTGAACAGAGATCCGGTTGAGATCTTGCGCATGCGCAGGATAATGTGAATCGGGCCATTTTGCACATGCTCGAAGGCACGTTTTCGCTTGAAGCGTCCCATACCTCATTTATGCGTGAGTATATGCACTGAATAACGAACAGACATATAATAGCCAGTTCCAATGCAGGCTATACTGTAGAAAATTCCCATAGGTTTAACGGTAAAGTCACTGGCAACTGGTTGGCCGGCCTCGGTGGCTCAGTTGGATACGCCGTCCGACTGGAGACCAGGAGGTCGCCGGTTCAACCCACCGCCGAGGTCGGATACATTCTTTCGTGGAGATTGATCATGAATTTTTTTCTACGGTCATTCTCTCCCTTCCGCTGATTCAAGAAGGGCAGTTGTCAGTTTCTGGCGAAAGAATGTGCACAATAGTGGTTAACCGCTTGGAGGACTAAGCCTGCCCAGTAAACGTGTGGTTAGGTAAACTGACCGCGCTCGACATGACCCCATTGGGTTTACTGGGCCATAAAACCTCAACACAAACAAACACTGGCAACTGGCTGCCAGTGCATTTACCGCTACTTTCTAAGGGCACACGTAGAACTTTTGCAGGAATTATCGCGTAGAATGGAGTAAAGGTGGGTATGCTCCAGACACGGTACTGTCGTTCACACCTTTACTCTGCAAAACGTTACGTATCTTGTCCTATTATGTCCTGCCTAGCGAGGTGAGTTCTGCAAATTATGGGGAATCCACGTGACCTGAATGACTAAGTGCACGAAGTTTGTTACTATTTTTAGCTCCGCGTCAGGTAAGATTTTTCAGAATATCTCGATTTATACCTGACGGAATTTATTCAAATAAAACGCAGAGTTCGCGGAAAATCAAGCTCTAGCTCTTTCTGGTGGTGTAAGCACTATTCTGCAATCTGCTATGATTCTCGAGAACATTCGGAGAATGTTTTTCGTCAAAATGCATGTACATTGTCCCGGTAGCCCAGATTGACAACAAAAACATTCTTCGAAAGTTCTCGAGAATTAGACCAGATCGCAGAATAGCGCATAGACCACCAGAAAGAGTTTGATTTTCCACGTACTCTGCACTTTATTTTAAAAAATTCCATTTGGTATGAATAGAGAAAAAAATCCTACCTTTTGCGGAGCTAAAATTAGTAACAAACCATGTACCTAGTCATCTGGTCACCATCACGAAAACATGCCTATATAATTTTGACCCCCTTAAACCCCACTTTTATATAGTAAAACTGGGGTTTACAGGGTTATACATTATTTTTCTTATTTCTGCTCAAAAACATAGATTGTGGGTACTCGTTAGAACCGCCTCGGCAAGGCGGTTCTAACGAGTACCCACAATCTATGTTTTGAGACGAAATATGAAAATATCAGAGTTTTTTATCTGAAAATTTTCAGTTTTTGGAGGTGAAATTTTCTATATATTTGAATAGGTGTGTTTTCATAATGACGTGGATTCCCCACACTGCTACGGGCGCCCATAAAAATAATGGGAAATTAACGGTAAATGCGCTGGCAGCCATTTGTCAATTATTTTACCGTATAATCTACGGGATGTTTTTTTACGGTGTGGAGATTGGTGGCCCATCTTCAAGCCATTCATATCTGCGTAATCGTATGCCATCGCTAAGAAGGTACTGTTGACTTTCAAAGGAGACCGAGGCGGTTCTAACGACTATCCATAATCTAGTTTTGAGAACAAATATAAAATAAAACAATATCAGAGTATTTTTATCTGAAAATTTTCAGTTTTTGGATGTGAAATTTTCTATACATTGGAATAGGCATGTTTTCGTAATGATATTTTTGAAAGATTTGGTCTCTTGAAAGTGTATGTATTCTTCTTACATCACTAAAACTTCAAAATAAATAAGTAAAACTGATATTTCTCAAAATATTATGACCATGAATAACTACTTATAGAATTGTATTTGTCATTTAAGTTGCTATTCTCTGAGTATTTAGAACATGTCCCTTATGCGTCAGTTCCAATAGCAGCAGACGACATTCTATAATATTTTGATATATTTTTCGAAACAGTAAGACTTAACATGCCTGAACTATAAAGCCGTATGCTCTCTAAAAAAAAAAGAAAAGAAAAAAAAAAAAAAAAAAAAGGAAACAACAACAAAATCAGACACCAAAATTTCCTCTTTTGTTTCAGGAAAATAAAAATATATGGTTTAGAATGTCATCAGCTAGGTAAACGATTCATTTGAAATATCAGGCCTTATTGTCTCTGACAAGAAAAAAACAACAAAAAAACACGAAAACAAACAAACAAACAAACAAAAAAAAAATAAATAAAAAAAAAAAAAAAAAGATAAAAAATAAACAAAACAAAAGAAAAAAAACCCATCAAAAACAAACAAACAAAAAAAAACAAAAAAACAACAACAAAAAAAAAAAACAAACAAAAAAACAAAAAAAAAAAAAAAACAAAAAAAAAAAACAAAAAAAAAAAAAAAACTAACTACAGTCCCGTCAGCGGTCAGCTTTACCACCTGAACGACCGATGAACGGAGAACGACCGGAACGCAACCGGGACCGGACCGGTACCGGAACGACTGGAACGGAGCGACGGTCAGTTCCATTTCTCGCTTTCTTAGCGTTCCCGGTCGTTCCGGTCCATTCCAGTGAAAAAATGGAACGGTGTTCACTAAAATTGAGTTGTTATCAGACGAAACGCAATTTGACCTTTAAAACAATACAAAGTGACCACTCTTCCCGCTCCAATACATATTCTAAAACAGTACTTTCTTAAAATGACAATCTAAATAATCTTAAAGCAGTCAATGCTGTCTATTAAATGCTGCCAAAGGAGATTTTACTTGGTTTGTCAGCTATGAAAAAAGGTTTCTCTCTCTCTCTCTCTCTCTCTCTCTCTCTCTCTCTCTCTCTCTCTCTCTGAATGTATGGGTTATGAGTTAATAGAATAAATATGTAAATCCCTGATATAAGTTTCAGTAAACTTTACCCTTTATAAACAGACGTTCATGTAATAAGCAAAGAATTACACTATAAGCCAGTGACTGGCATTGTCCTTGACAAAACAGCAATTGAAATTTAAAAATAAACACAATCTAACATGGTATTAGAGAACTTCATATCGCTGATTGATTGACCTATTTGCAAACATGATGCGCAGCATAGAAAGTATGTTATGTTCTACTCAATGTGACAGGGTCGAGGTTAATGGTTTTTTTTTTTGATAGCTGACAGTTATAAATATACCTGAATAAGCAACAAAGTATACAAAGACCTGTCATCTGCACTGTTACCCAGTGTCTCAGTCAGTAACCACGGGTATAGTGGCCTTTCTCATGGAGAGTATACCAGAATATTGTCAGCGACAGAGTAAACCAAGACCTGCAAGCTACACTGTATATCAGCGTATCAGTCAGTAACCCAGGGTATAGCGGCCTGTCACCTAAAGTGTATACCGGAATATCAGTCGGAGACAACGTATACAAAGACCCATCAGCTACACTGTACCCCAAAGTATCAGTCTGTAACTTAGGGTATAGCAGCCTCTCACCTGGACTAGAATGTCGGTCAGTGACAAAGTATAACAAGGTCTGTGAGCTACACTGTACCCAGGTTTAGCCGCTTGTCACCTGTAGTACATACCCGAATACCGGTCAGCGACAAAGTATACGAATACCTGTCGGCTACACTGTTACCCAGTATATAAGTCTGTAACCTGGAGTATAGTGGCCTGTCACATGGAATGTATACTGGAATATTAGTCAGCAACAAAGTATATATGAAGACCTGTAAGCTACACTGCTCCCTGGTATATCAGTCAGTAAGCCAGTGTATAGCGGCCTATCACCTAAAGTGTAAACCAGTGAATATCAGTCAGCGACAAAGTATACTACGCCCGGGGACCCTATACTATGAAACATTCTGGGTGACAGGCTGTCCCGGGTTAATGATTGATACACCGTGGACCAGTGTAGCTGACAGATCTTCATATACTTTAATTGTTGCTGACCGATATTCCAGTATATCTATACACTCTTGTATATCCCAGGTTACTGACTAATACATCAGGGTACAATATAGCTGACAGGACTTCATATACTTTGTTGCTGATTGATATTCGGGTGTACACTTCAAGTAACAGGCCACTTTAGCCTGGGTTCCTGACTGATATTCCGGGTAACCGACAGTGCAGCTGACACTGGTCTTTGTATACTTTGTCGCTGACAGATATTCCGGTATACAATTAGGTGACAGACCACTATACCCCGCATTACTGATTGACACAGGGGTACAGTGTAGCTGACAGGTCTTTGTATCCTTTGTCGGGGATCGAACCCACAACTTCCCTGTCAAGCAGATGCTCTGACAACTGAGCCATTGTGCTGGGGGAACAAGGAATATAGAAAGTCAAGATTTTAATTTTGGTGAACAAGGGAAAATGCTGACTTTATTTCAGGGGACCAGGAACACCCCTGGGAGGACTTCCATAAGGGTTTTCTCGGTGGTATAGCCATAACTCAAACAAAACAAATTAATGTTGACTGGCTAAGGAGAGAGAGAGAGAGAGAGAGAGAGAGAGAGAGAGAGAGAGAGAGAGACTGCAACAAAAGCAAATGAACTTGTTGTACAGACAATCCTAAATATATCCGGCCCGGTGCGGTACCCTAAGAAGAGGTGTTCCATTTTCGGAAGAATATTCAGAACGTAACAATCAAGCTGGCTGGAACAAAGAAGAAGAACCACACGAAATGTAAGTTTACTAATTATCCTCTTTTTAAAGTGTTTACGCTTTACTTTTATGTTTGACAACATTGCTGTCCGTAAAATTACAGTGACATCTCTAATAACAATAAGGTGTTATTCGGTTTGTACAAAATCGGAAAAGAATCACCTTCTTACACACTTACTCGTCATGCACCAGTTATCGGACAAGTACAGAACCAGTTATTCTGTAGCATGAATTTAATTAGCAGTGGCCAGCTGTATATGTAATGTAGGGCCTGCAGACATGTCTGTTAAAAATTTGGTCCGGCGAAAATTCTTAATAATAAAAAAATTTAAAAATTTCATGTACAGACTACAATATAGTGTGGTAGTTCAGTGGTGAGTGCACTGGCCTCTAGAGCTAAGGTACAAGGATTGATCCTAGGCTAAGCAAGGGAATTTTTGGTGTCTGAACACGTTTTCTTTTATGTCATTTGCAGGCATGATCTCAGCCAGCCTCGGTGGCTCAGTTGGATGCGCCGTCCGACTGGAGACCAGGAAGTCGCGGGTTCAACCCCCGCCGAGGTCGGCAACATTCTTTCGTGGAGATTGATCATGAAATATTTTCTACGGTCATTCTCTCCCTTCTGCTGATTCAAGAAGGGCAGTTGTCAGTTTCTAGCGAAAGAATGTGCACATTACTGGTTAACCGCTTAGAGGACTAAGCCTGCCCAGTAAACGTGTGGTTAGGTAAACTGACCGCGCTTGACATGACCCAATTGGGTTGACTGGGCCGTAAAACCTCAACACAGACAGGCAGGCATGACATGACGTGAAACCTGTGCTCCATCCTTTGGAGCAGGACATTAACTGAAGGTCCACTATCCAGGAAAAGTAACACCCTGTGCAGGTTAAAGAACCATAGGATAATTCAAATTGTTACTTGTAGGCCTTCATCCTGCAACCTGGAGTTTACAATGTACACTATCTGTGTCCTCCTAGGCGATTTAGACATAATTGAAGATAGTCTGGCTGGCCATAACATTAAGACCCTCCCTGTGGTGGTAGCTGTTCCCTTGAAGAAAATTATCATTTTTCCTTTTTCCCAAAAATCAAAATCTTGATTTTCTGTGTTACTTGTTCCCCAATCACCTTTGTTCTCATGTTCCTAGCCCTCCTGTCCGTCATCAGTCCGTCTGTTCGAGCAAACATTTTGGGTTAGGGGGTTTCAATTTTGTAACCACATTTGCTTTTTTCCCATTAAGATACATTATAAACCTTTAGCTTAGGGAGCTCATAGCCCTTAAAACCCTATAGAAATTCATAATGGGACATAGCCCCTAAACCCAAATTGTTGAAACATCTGTTCGGTTGTCTGTCCGTTAACACTTTAAAATGACAACTCCTCCAAAGCCATTGAAGCGATTTGTACCTTACTTGATAAGAATGTTGCTTGGTTAGGGTCCTTTGAAAATAGCCAAATTTTTTGGTGATCTGCCTCTTGATTTGATTGCCATGTCAACAGAAAGCTCTCATAGACTTATATTGGGAAAATGGTTAAATTAATTGCATTTTCTCCAAAAACATGAAGTGATGTGAACCATGTTTGGCAGTTATGATCATTGGATGAGTGTTTACCCAATTTATATTTTTTATGACCAATGGCTATTTTGTTTGGTTGCCATGGCAATATTAGATTTAAAAAAAAAAGGAATTTTTTAAATGACATCTCCTTCAAAACCAATCAAGCAGTATGATTCTAATTTTGTACAAATGAACTGCTTTGGGGTAAGGACAATTCAAAATGGCTAAAATTATGGTGATCTGCCTCTCGCTTTGGTTGCCATGGCAACAGAAAGCTCCTGTAGACTAATATAATGGGGAAAATGGTGAAATTGCATTTTCTTCATAACCAGTGAAGTGATGTGAACCATACTTGGCAGTTATGACATTTGATGATGGTCTGCCCAGCTTGTGCCTTTCATGACCAGTGAGAATTTTGTTTGGTTTCCATGGCAATATTAAATTAAAAAAAAAAAAGAAGATTTTATCAATGACCACTCCTCCAAAACCACTGAAGTAGTAGGACTCTAAGTTGTAAGTTGGTGGGCAATTGAAAATAGATAAAATGTCTGCCAGTCTGCCTCTGGGTTTTGTTGCCATGGCAACAGAAAACTCCCATAGACTTATAATGAATCATTGTCTACTAATGGCCTGAAATGTTCCTCTAATGCCCTTTACCAAAATTACCATTCTATAGTTTCAAGATAATTACCAGTTTTTTATGTCTGCTTTCTATGATTTGTTGATGCAGTTCAAATGAGTACCCACAACATATGTTTTTATAAAAAAAAAAATCAGCAAAAAACAACACAAAAACATCATACAAGCATCATTTGATAAGACCTTAGCAGATCTTTTTCTTTTTATACACTGCCACATGATAGTGGTGGGGTATTATGGTTTCACATTGGTTGGACGAGTGTCCCTCTGTCAATCCATCTATCATAGGTCCATCCTCCGTCCTTATTTTTGTTTCCAGATGATAACCTAAGTGAATATCAATGGATTTTCACCAAACTTGGTGTGTTCATTCATAATGTGGAAGGGGTGGTTGAGTGGTGCGAAGGTGTCGTGTGTCTTATGTCACTGGGGCAACTAATATTGGCTTACAGTTTGGCAAGGCCTGCTGTCCTTGTAGCAGGTAAGGAAGAGGGGGAAAATTTTCCTTTCTTCTGCTTCTTCCCTTTCATTCCTGTTCCTCTTTCTTCCCTGTCCCTTTCTTTCATCTCTTCTACTATCTTTTCTGTCTTCTTTCTCCCTTTCTCTGGGAGACGACATAAATGACCCACAAGTGTTGACGTGTCGTTAAACCCCAACACAGTCGATCAATCTTAATGTGGAGATCTGGTTTGGGATTGCTAATTTCTGACAGACTGAGCTATCTGTCTGAGACACACCTGACTTTTCTTTGCCAGATGATAGCTTGAGTAATTTATTAATGGATTTTCACCAAACTTAGTGTTTGTATCGATATTGTAGAGATCTGGTTTGGGAAACTTCATAAATTTTCGACAGTTTTCTGCCCGCAGCAAGTCAATATTGATAACTAGTAAATGTCAACGGATTTTCACCAAAGTGGTACATATCTATTATGGAGATCTGATTCGGGATTGCTTATGGGCAAATTTCGCCAATTTTTGACAGAGTATTCTGTCCGTTGCACAGCCACATATTCATTTCAGGACAATAGCTTGAGTAAATCTCAAAGGATTTTCACCCACTTTGTATTTCCATTGATATTTTGATCTGGTTTGGGATTGCTAATGGGTACATTTCTTCAGTTTTTGACAGTTATCTCCCCTTGACATGATAATGGTGAGGTATTATCATTTTACTGTTTTATTTAAGGTGTTTCCTTAATATAAGTAGGTACATACTTTCCACAAGCCTTTCTAGCATTTTTGAAAAACCTAAGCGCACAGTGTGGTAACTAGGCCAAATATGGTATGTTGAGCACTTGAGGTACTCATTACAGGCACCTTATCAAGGTGCTTCTAATGAGTATGCACAATCTTTGTTTTCATGTAGAAATAAGAAAAATATTATCTTGATACGTACCTCATTTTATCTAGATAGCCATGGCTTACATATCCACTTTTAAAGTTCATAACCATCATTAAAATCTAGTTTTGCATGCTTTATCTACCAAACTATTTTACCCCTGCCAGGCATTTTGCAAAAAAAAAAAAAAAAAAAAATATCAGCAAAGGTTGACATGATTCATTATGAATTTGTTAATCTTCAAGTGTGTCACTGGCAAACACAGTTGCAGATGATACATGTAACATTGTGAAATATTTTTTTTTTTGTTATTATTCAAGGGCAAATTATTTAAGATATGAAGTGTCCTCAAGTTGGCCGAGTGTTTAGTGCTTCTGACTATGAACCATGAGGTCCTTGGTTCAATTCCTTTCATTATCACACTTCCATCATCTCCATATATAACCAAATCTTCATCATTACCAACACCTTCACATAATTAAATAGCAGTTTGTTAGTTCTAATGAACTTGAAGTGACTATAATTTTAAATTTCTACTCTTCATGCCATTTTAATTTACCCCCCAGACCCACACCTAATGCCCTTATGGTCAAACCAAAATGCAAACATGTCCATGCATATATTTTGTTGTCCCATACATCACGAAACATGCCTATATAGTTTTGACCCCCTTAAACCCCACTTTTATATAGTAAGTCTGGGGTTTACAGGGGTATACATTATTTTTCTTATTTCTGCTCAAAAACATATATTGTGGGTACTCATTAGAACCGCCTCACCAAGGCAGTTCTAATGAGTACCCACAATCTATGTTTTGAGCAGAAATACGAAAAATAACAGAGATTTTTATCTGAAAATTTTCAGTTTTTGGAGGTGAAATTTTCTGTATATTTGAATAGGCGTTTTTTCGTAATGTACACAATACATACATGTATGTGTTCTGTATCACATTCATTTTAAGCTTTAGCACTTTGTTGGCTAAGTCATCAGATATTTGGTGATAGTTTTCCCACAGGCACTTGGGGTCAGTAGGGCAGTGCAGGCCCAAAAAAATATCTTGTATATATTTTTTCTCTAGTTATTTTTAGCTCGGCTGTTTTTGAAGAAAACGATGAGGTATTGTCATAGCTCTGGCGTTGTCTGCGTCATCGTCTTGCAAAAACTTGGACATTTTGTAATATCTCTGTCATTACTGAAGATATTTACTTGAAACTCAGACTGGTTGTTCATTATGGAAAGGGGAACTCATACCAATAGGGGAGGTAACCCTCAAAATATTTTTGGCACAGTTATGCCCCTTTTTCGACTTAGAATTTGCAGCCGAGCAATAACTTGAGAAAAAAATATATACAAGATATTTTTTTGGGCCTGCACTGCCCTACTGACCCCAAGTATCTGTGATTTTTCCCACAAAATAAGGCTTGACGTTTCATTCAAATTGTCTTCTTAGAGACAGTTTGTATGAAACATCATATTTGTTTTTGTGATGAAAAAGAGAAATCTTTTATAAATGTTGTCTGCTCTTATTTCAAGTTTAAGTTATCAGCAAATCAAAGACACAATTAACCTCAAACCTAAAAATGCAAAGTTTATGTCTGCCTCTTTTTTAGTAGACTGCTTACTAAAAAATGTTACACATTACGAAAACATGCCTATTCAAAATATACTGAAAATTTTACCACAAAAAAATGAAAATTTTCAGAGAAAAAATTTGGATATTTTTCATTTTTCTGCTCAAAACATAGATTGTGGGTACTCATTAGAACCGCCTCGCTGAGGCAGTTCTAATGAGTACCCACAATCTATGTTTTTGAGCAGAAATAAGAAAAATAATGTATACCCCTATAAACCCCAGTTTTACTATATAAAAGTGGGGTTTAAGGGGGTCAAAATTATATAGGCACGTTTTCGTGATGAGTACCAAAACTGTTTCTGAGGATTAAAAAGAAATGCTTTATATAGTAAAAAAGTGGGATGCTGGTATCAGGGGAACATGTTGGGGTGGTGATGGGGTTGGAGGGGTGTGGTGTGGGGCAGGGGGGGGGGTGTGGTTGGTTGTGGCTTGGAGGATATTTACAGTTTTACACCTGGACATTTTCCTACACAGACATTTACCCACCTGGACACTCGAGATAAATTTGAGACAAATATCATGTTCAGTGAAATGCTATTTAGAATTTCTATTGGAGGAAATGTCATTTGGACAAAATGTCTTTTCAATGAAATGCCATGTATTCTTACATTTGAATGTTGAACAAATGAAATAAACGAAAATATAAAATTTTGTGTAGAAAACAATTTCACTGTTGTGTGTGGTTTTGTTAAATATAATAGGCTGTGTATCTGTGTATTTACAGGAAGTTATATAGTTATAAAATGGTAGGATATTGTAAGATTTATGGTACCCAAATAGACAAAGGGATTAGAAATAAAAATGGACAGAAGCTAGGTGCTTTGTAGCCCCAGATAAGTTGGCATTGTCCAGATAAGTCCAAATGAATGAATAGACTTATGCCACTGAGGCAAGTCTAACGTGGACCCCATTAAAAACGCTTTTAATGGAGTTCTAAAGAAAATAAATCAATTGTTTTTTGGGGTTTTTTTTTGAGAAAAAAATGAAATAAACTAAAATAAAATTTATCTTCTCTGGAGCACAACAGGTCTGGTGTGGAGGCCCTAAATATGCAGATTAAGATATAAAAGATCAGAGCTCCAAATAAGGTGCTTTATTCCAACAGTAACAAGTTTATTTACTTGTTTCAGATTTCAATGAAAAATAATTAAAATACTGATATGGCCAATTAAAATTAGGTGTGTTTTAACTTTAAGGTCGCATGTTCAAAAAAAAAAAAAAAAAGGAATGTAGAACTTCAGGGATTGTTGTTTTGTTTATTTTGTTTTATTATTATTTTTTTTATGTACAATTATACCATAATTACTAAATATATTTGGACTATTCACCATGATTTACAGATGTTTTATCCAGCCTGTAAATATTTCTGATAGAATATGGCAAAGAGTGTAGACCCAGATCTTGTAGGAGCAGTTTGATGAAGGTCATCACTGTTTGCACAGACCTGCTTTTCTGAATATTTTAAAAGTATATAATGCCCACAGACTTAAAATAGGAAAGTGGTTAAATTACATTTTCTCCATAAAAAGTGGAGTGATGTGAATTATAATCATCTTGATGATTTTCTAGTTTGTGTTTTATGACCAGTGGCCATTTTGTTTGGTTATATTTTTTTTTAAATAACAAAACCACTGAAGCAGACTTTTTTCCATGATTTTATTCCCGTCTTTTCCAGAGCACCATAATATCTGCCTTCTCTAAAACCCATGTTCATGCTGATGTAAAATATTCTTTTCTAATCTTTGGCATTTCCATTTTATAAAAAATAGAAAAGGTGAGGGAATACAAATTAATCAATCACTTAGAATAGATTTGTGCAATGTCAACTCATAAGAAAAAAATCTAAACACAAGCATTAAAAAAATAATGAATTGCCAGATTTCTCCTAATAAGGGAGCCTCTTTGCAAGCTGAATAATTATTTTGTATTTTTTACATCATTTGAACAGGGAGTGAAGATTTGGTACCAGTAAAATTGATTTACCCAAACTCACCCTCCCACTCCAAGTAGTTTTATACTGACCATTCTAGGGCCAAGGTTCTGCCACACTTCCTTCTATGTGTGGACCAAGCTCCACAGGACAGTCAATAGCACAACTGCGTGCAGATCCAGGAATTAAATGTTCAAATCCTAGCTAGGTCCCATAACTTTTGTGGGGATGGATGTATTGGACATGAAATGACTTTTATGGTCTTTCTCCCCCTTCTCCTGCTTCAAGAACCATGGCGGTTGTCAGTTTCTGGCGAAAGTCCGCACACAAAGTACTGGTACTCAAAGTACTGATTTCTGCCTAGAGGACTAAGTCTGCCCAGAAAAGTTTTAGGTTAACTGACTGGCTGCACATGAAGTTGACAGTTTTTGCTGGGCTGCAAAACTCCAAATCAAGCAGAAATTTCAATCTTAGTGAAAGGTAGTTTTATTTTCTGTGAAAAATATCACTAATAATTAAGTTTCATGATGATTTTATCTATACTAGTACAAAGTGTTAAAGTTTAAAATGCGTATGAGACTGAATACATGTACATACTATATTTATTCTAAAATAAGCCCCATTATATCTAGTCACACCTCCTACTTTTGTAGGTGAAATCCATTATTATACACATGCAAAACTGAGTTTAAGCCATCCAAATATCTTATTTTTGCCCCAAATTTGGATTTAATACTGTCATTTTGGCAATAAGAATTGCAATGCCCTGGGGCTTATTGCCGCTTAGTTTAGTTTTGAATAAATGCGGTATAATATATGACAAACTTGTACACTTTATTTATGCATTTATTTGCTTATTTAAAGGGATATAGTTTTTGCAGTCCTCGTTTCCATCCTTTTGTTAACAAGTAAGACTTTGCTTCATAACTTCCGTATCTTCAGTCTCATATGGATATAATTTTCATTTGGATATAATTTGTCAGACTTGGACATCAGGCTTTGCAGGCGTTATAGGAAAATTGGATTTGTGAATCAGATTTATTAGAGTTATGCCCCTTTGTAACTACAGTTAAATATGTATTTTGCTTAACAATTTCTGTACCATTTGTGTGAGTTTCATAAAATTTATACCACACATGGTCCCTCATTCAAGACATATGTGCTAAAAAATTAAGGACTGTGGGATTAGGTTTCTTAGAACTATGCCCCTTTGTATTTCTTACAATTCAATATGTATTTTGCTTAATAGACTTTAATCTGATTCTGATAACATTAATGTACTGTATATGGTCCCTCATGCAATGTAGATGTGATAGAAAAATAAAAGCTGTGAGCTAGGCATGACTCCAAATATTTAGATTGTTCATAGTACGGGGGGATAATGAACAACTGTAATAATTTGTGCATTTTTTCTGTTATTTCAGGCATTAAAATAGCAGCAGGGCATGATGTAGGCCTTACCTTGGATTTGATTTGATTTTGAAAACAAAGAGTTCAAAGACAGCAGAAGACATTCATCCTCTTGAAACCAACTCCAAAAAGAATATTCTTGACTTTAAAAAAGATGCAAAGAATATTGGAATGCTACTGAAAGGATCCACGTTTGTGGATGTTTGTTTTTCCTGATAGCATGTTTCAGATTTTAAATTAAATTCTTACAGCATACAAACAGGAACTGTTAACACAGCCCCAGATAAGGCATTTTTTTCTGTTAAAAAGAACTGATATTTTTCTTATTTCTCCACAAAACATATGTTATGGTACTCATCAGAAGGTTGTCGCCAAGGCACTTCTGATGAGTACCCACAACATAGGTTTTCATGGAGAAATAAGAAAAAAATATGGGGATACCCCTCTTAGCTGGAGCTATCTATTAACTTTTGACAGAAAGTGACTACAATATTCTGAACAATGAGAATGGATATCAAGAATTGAAATTAGAGAGGAATTTGAAGTTAGCAAATACTTGCTATCAGTCATCATTTTGAAAGAAAATTACCAAGAATAAATATTTCTCTGGTTTTAGATTTTATTTCAGTGTTATTGTGTTGTACTTTAATCAGTTTGATGCTGGCCTCCGTGGCTCAGTTGGATGCGCCGTCCGACTGGGCACCAGGAGGTCGCGGGTTCAACCCCCGCCGAGGTCGGCAACATTCTTTCGTGGAGATTGATCATGAAATATTTTCTACGGCCATTCTTTCCCTTCTGCTGATTCAAGAAGGGCAGTTGTCAGTTTCTGGCAAAAGAATGTGCACAATACTGGTTAACCGCTTAGAGGACTGAGCCTGCGTGTGGTTAGGTAAACTGACTGCGCTTGACATGACCCCATTGGATTGACTGGGCCGTAAAACCTCAACACAAACAAACAAACCTCCTCCATGTAAGATTTAATATCTCAGAGACCATTCAGAAACATATATCAAACATATATTGTTGTTCAGTATGATAAGATGCATTCAGTGACACTGACTCTGGGTCCCCAGGTGTATGCCCCACCCCATCCAGTTCACATAAACCTTAATATCTCTGACACTGTTGAGATCCCACTCCCTTAAACATATATATATTATTGCTCCTTGTGATAAGACACCAACAGTCGGTCCCCAGTGGACTGTGGTATGCCCCACCCCATTCAAAAACCATTCAGATCTTTGCGAAGAATAATGGGTTTGAAAATACTTTTATCTTCTGATTTATATTCCAGATACGACTGCAGTTTGCCAACCTTTTCTCCATGCAAGAACCCCACAATAGACCTATATATCTTATTTGTATCTTTAATGTTGCTCTGAATACAAAATCTTTATCACATACAGCCATTTACATGTCAATAGACTTTAAGCCAAGTGTGTTGGTGAAGATATATGTGTCAGTTGACATACCTCTGTATAAGATGAACAGTATCTTGACTGACATACTGACTGCATGTATGTCCACCGAGGTTAGATTTCCCAACCATCAATGACTGAGATATGTGTATACATCAAGAATTTGGGAGTTATCTATAAATTGAATACAGGTAGCCACCTTTTTTAGCTCACCTGAGCACAAAGTGCTCAAGGTGAGCTGTTGTGATCAGTCAATGTCCGTCGTACTTTGTCTGTCGTTCGTCATTCGCCTTCAACAATTGTTTCAAAAGCCTACTCCTTCTACACCCCTGGGCCAGTGGACTTGAAACTTGGTAGGGCGCATTGGGGTGACTTATAGATCAAAAATAGCTAAAATCATTCTGATCTGACATTCAAGATGGTGGCCATCTTGAAAATCTGTTTTTCGCTTCTCCTGAATCAAAAGGCCAATTAACTCGAAACTTAGTAGGAAGCATCAGGGATGACTTGTAGATGATAAATAGCTAAAATCATTCCAGTCAGAAATCCAAGATAGCCGCCATGGCAGCCATCTTGAAAATCTATTTTTAGCTTCTTCTCCTGAACTGAAAGGCCAACTGACTCCAAACTTGGTAATGGAAGGAAGCATTGGAGTGACTTCTAGATCAAAAATAGCTAAAATTATTCTGATAGAAAATCCAAGATGGCCGCCATGGTGGCCATCTTGAAAATCTATTTTTTGCTTCTTCTCATGAACCTAACGGTCAATAGACTCAAAACTTGGTAGGAAGCATTGGGGTGACTTGTAGATCAAAAATAGCTAAAATAGTTCTGATCAGAAATCCAAGCTGGCTACCATGGTGGCCATTTTCTTTTAATCGCTTCTTCTGAACTGAAAGGCCAATTGACTCCAAACTTGTTAGGAAGCATCGGGGTGACTTGCTAAAATAGCTAAAATCATTCCAATAGGATATCCAAGATGGCCACCATGGCGGCCATATTGAAAATCTATTTTTCTCTTCTTCTCCTGAAACGAATGGCCAATTGATTTGAAACTTGGTAGGAAGCATCGGGATGACTTATAGATAAAAGAGAGCTAAAATCGTTCTGTTTGGAAATGCGAGATGGCCACCACGGCGGCCATTTTGAAAATATTTTCACTTCTTCTCCTGAACCAAAAGGCCAAGTGACTGGAAACCTTGTAGGAAGCATCGTGATGACTTGTAGATCAAAAATAGCAATTATTCCTATAAAAAAGAAATCCAAGATTGCTGCCATCTCGAAAATCTATTATTTGCTTCTACTCCTGAACCTAAAGGCCAATTGACTCGAAACTTGGTAGGAAGCATGGGGTGACCTGTAGATCAAAAATAGCTAAAATAGTTCCGATTGGAATCCAAGATGGCCGCCATGGCGGCAGTCTTGAAGATCTATTTTTCGCTTCTTCTCCTGAATCGAAAGGCAAACTGACTCGAAACTTGGTAAGAAGCATCGGGGTGACTTATAGATCAAAAAAGTTTACTTCTCCTGAACCTAAAAGCCAATTGATTCAAAACTTGGTAGGATGCATCGGGGTGACTTGTAGATCGAAAGTAGCTAAAATCCCTCCGATTGTATATCCAAGATGGCCGCCATGGCAACCATTTTCAAAATCTATTTTTGGCTTCTTTTGAACCGAAAGACCAATTTTTTCGAAATTTGGTGGGAAGCATAAGGGTGACTCGTAGATCAAAAATAACTAAAACTTATCCTATTAGAAATCAAAGATGGCTGCCATAGTGGCCATCTTGAAAATCAATTTTTTGCTTCTTCTCCTGAACCTAAAGGCCAATTGACTTTAAACTTTGTAGGAGTCATCAGGGTGACTTGTAGATGAAAAATAGCTAAAATAGTTTCATTTGGAAATGCAAGATAGCCGCCATGGCTTTGCATCCTTTCATCTGCCTGTCATGTTATCTCCTCCAGGGCTCCTAAACCACTGGTTGGAACTCAACCAAACTTGCTACATCACTTTCCCTCATTGTAAAGATGTGCAAGAGCAACATTATTTTTTGGTGTGTTGGTCATCCGTTCATCTATTCTTCACACTTTCTCCTAAACCACAGGGCAGAATTCAACCAATATTGCTACATTACTTAGTTCATGGTAAGGGTGTGCGCAAGCAACATTTTTTTCCGTCCGTCTGGCGTCTGTCCAACAGGCGATCATCTAAATCATTGGGCAGAATCAAACCAAGCTTGCTATATGACCTCCCCTCATGGTAAGGATGTAGAAGCTTGAGCAAGTCTGTCTCTCCGTCATGCTATTAGCAACATTAGCAAAGTTTGTTTGTGTTGAGAATTTACGGCCCAGTCAACTAAATGGGGGTCATGTCGAGCGCGGTCAGTTTACTTTACCACACATTTACTGGGCAGGCTTAGTTCTCTAAGCGGTTAACCAGTATTGTGCACATCCTTTTGCCAGAAACTGACAACTACCCTTCTTGAATCAACGGAAGGGAGAGAATTACGGTAGAAAATATTTCATATTCTATCTCCACGAAAGAATGTTGCCGACCTCAGCGGGGATTGTACCCACGACCTTCTGGTCTTCAGTCAGACGGTGATCCAACTGAGCCACCAAGGCCGGCAACATTAGCAAAGAGCGTGGGGACTGGCAATGGCACGCCATGAAATCATTTCTGTGGTCATTCTCCCTCTTCCGATAGCCGGCCTCAGTGGCTCAGTTGGATGCGCCGTCCGACTGGAGACCAGGAGGTCGCGGGTTCAACCCCCGCCGAGGTCAGCAACATTCTTTTGTGGAGACTGATCATGAAATATTTTCTACGGTCATTCTCTCCCTTCCGCTGATTCAAGAAGGGCAGTTGTCAGTTTCTGGCGAAAGAATGTGCACAATACTGGTCAACCGCTTAGAGGACTAAGCCTGCCCAGTAAACGTGTGGTTAGGTAAACTGACCGTGCTCGACATGACCCCATTGGGTTGACTGGGCTGTAAAATCTCAACACAAACAAATCTCCCCCTTCCGCTGATTCAAGAAGGGCAGTTGTCAGCTACTGGCAGAATCAGAATATTTTACTGGTATACATTTCTAATATATTTTTCATATTTCTGCTCAATACAGATTGTGGGTACTCGTTAGAACTGCCTATAATGTATATACATTCTTACATCAAGAGTCTATATATATTCTTACATCAAGATCAATGAATGTCATTAGACATGTGTTTACTTCGGTGAATGGATATCATTAGATCTATCACCAGTAAACATCTGATCAATGATTTAGTACAGAAAATTATAAGTATTTTCTCGTAAGTTTAACTCAGCAAATTCTATGCATTTCGATACTTGATTTTTTTCCCCAGACGGGTGAGGTGTGTGCATGATGATAGGTTCGATGTGTATTTTTTACAACAAAATACGAAATTATTTTCAATCTTTTGTTCCGAATTATCGGTCACTGGTGAACCGTCCTGATGGAAATTCTTTTGCGATGTCGTTAACAAACATCAGTGATTAATAGGTAAAACAGGCTTGGAATTCAGTAGTTGAGACTATTAAGAGTTTGTATTGAAAAAAAACAAAAAAAAAAAACTTTTAAAACCGTTGCATAAAAGAAAATAATGATAATAATAGCAAAAGCAACACAAAGTCGCCAGTTTTATGCGGTCGCGTAAAAAACTAGGAATTAAAGTTTAAACGAAAAAAGAAATTCATAATTCAATAAGTAAATCGTTCAAAACGATAGCTAGACAGATTTTAGGAATGTTTTGTCTCACACGCAATTCAGGTTAATTGTAAGTAAATAATTTGAATGATTTTTTTATTGTAAATTATTATCACAATAACGCGAACATGATTGAATGGAATGGAACGGAACGGCGGTCATGATTATGGAGCGATTGGAACGGACCGACCGATACCGCTATATTAACCGGAACGACCGTGGACCGGGACCGGAACGACCGAGGACCGGGACCGGAACGACCGTGGACCGGTAAAATGGTTAGCTTGACCGCTGACGGGACTGTAACTAAAAAAAAAAGAAAAACAAAAACAAACAAACTTGCTTAAGATTTACATGTAACTTTAAGCTGCTTTTCTAGGTAAAGTAAATTCAATATGAGCCGAGGCACAGCATTTTTCACAAAATCGTATGCGCGCCTAGCGAATACTCAGATCACCCTGCGCATCCGTGCAATCTGATCAGAGTCTTCGAAGTCCGCCTGAAGACGCTTTGGGTGCTTGCATTACGAATACATGCCTATTCAAATATACTGAAAATTTTACCACCAAAAAATGAAAATTTTCAGATAAAAAATTCTGATATTTTTCATATTTCTGCACAAAACATACATTGATTGTACTCGTTAGAACCGCCTCAGTGAGGCGGTTCTAACGAGTACCCACAATCTATGTTTTTGAGCAGAAATAAGACAAATAATTATACCCTTGTAAAACCCCAGTTGTCTATACAAAAATGGGGTTTAAGGGGGTCAAAATTATATAGGTATGTTTTCGTGATGGCTACCCAAAGAGTGCCCTGCGAAGACTGATCAGACTGCGTGGGATAAATGTATATGTCAATAATATGGAACTGCGTTAGTCCTTCCTATCGCCATCTTCAGAATACCTAGAAAACGTCTTGAGAATAAATTTGCATGTTGATAATAACAATATCACAACAACCACGCCTAGAACAATCGCCTTCAACAACCTGATATTTGCCATAATAAATCCAACAGGTTCAGCAAATTCCGTGTCGGTTCCATTTCCGAAACTTTGATTGTAGAAGTCACTCGTTCTGCTAATCCCGAACTGGTAAGAATTATTCCGAGTTTCGTTCGTTTTGTTAAACACCCATATATCTTTAGGATCGGAGTGATTTGTAAACTGCTGTTTTTCATTAATATTGTCTGTAAAATTTTCCACGAAAATCCTGGATATATTAGGCATATTAGATATTATTCCATGACATACAGGCATGTTTGAGATATCTGTGCCATAACAGGACTAAACAATGCCTTTTCATTGCCTGAGATATGTTGTATTTATCCGGTTACATAGAATCGAACTTATTGAACTTCTTGTTTGCATGGAATTCTCCATGTTTATGTCTTGTATAGCAAAATTGTGATACTTTAGTTGATACAATAGTGCCCCTTTTTGTAAGTTTACTTTATCTATAATAAAGAGCAACTTCCTTTCTTATAATTTTCATTTATTGGTTGTTTCTTTGACTATACAAGTGATCTTTTGCATAAAGTCTGCTTGTTATTGAGTTATTATAATGTGCGTTCCCATATTAAGGAATTACTTTGCACGGCCATTTCTTTGTGAAAACAAAACATCCAGTGAGATATCTGTACAAAGGATAAACGTTTTATGACAGCATAATATCTATTTTCCGCATACATAATGTTTATTCTCATCACGAAAACACACCTATATAATTCAGACCCCCTTAAACCGCACTTTTATATAGTGAACCTGGGGTTTACAGGGGTATACATTATTTTTCTTATTTCTGCTGAAAAGCATAGATTGTGGGTACTCGTTGGAACCGCCTCTCCGAGGCGGTTCCAACGACTGCCCACAATCTATGTTTTGAGCAGAAATAAGAAAAATACGAGTCATATCAGAATTTTTTATCTGAAAATTTTCATTTTTGGTGGTAAAATTTTCAGTATATTTGAATAGGCATGTTTTCGTAATGATATATAAAAGTCATTGTGTTTCTTTTGATTTTGTAATCTATCAAGTTTTACTGTATCATTTCTTATGGAATCTATTCCACATATTTGACTTTTCTTCGAATGGAATCCACTGAGCATTTTGTCTTGCTTAGACACATTTGTGTACAATCATTTCTTATTATTCAAATATCCATCTGCTCGTAAAATAATTTCAATTAAAATTCCGTTTTAACATGCATTCCGTTGTATATTCATCTCTCTGTCTATCATTATAAACGGATGTGTCGTATCGTGTCATAAATAAAATCCTGGGCCCAGTTGTTCAACGAGTCGTTAGCTTAACGAGCTCGTTAAAAGTCATTTCGTTAACTGTTTTAGCGGATTCAATACACAATATTCTGAAATTTTTTGCTGAAAAAATGTGAGTAGCTTTTGCACTGCAAAAGCTACTCACATTTTTTCAGCAAAAAATTTCAGCAAAAATTTCTGAAAAAATGTGAGTAGCTTTTGCACTGCAAAAGCTACTCACATTTTTTCAGCAAAAAATTTCAGCATATTTGCGTATCACTCGATGTAAATTTTAAATCGTTAACTAACAATGTCGTTAGCTTTGAATAACTAGGCCCAGAACATGCATTATTATATGAGCCAGCACATGACAAAACCTACAATAAAACCTGTGTGACCAGCAAAGACTCGAATCAGCCTATACATCCACACAGTATGACAAGGGTTCTAATTTATCCCACTTTGGATATAACTCTGAGGCTGTAGAAGGCACATACGATCAGCGAAGACTCTGATCAGACTGCGCGGATGCGCAGTCTGATCTGAGTCTTTGCTGGTCGCACACGTGTTATTGTAGTTTTTGTCGTGCTCTGGCTCATATTTCAAATGCGGCACTTTTCTGGCGGCCCCTTTTAAACGATCAGATCAGTTTACCTAAATTAATCAATAACATATTAATACCAAGTGGATTCATCTATCTCGATGTTTTGGACAGGTCCTTTTCCAGTAGAAGAGGTGTTCGGTTAGTTTTTTATTATAACCATTTAAGGAAAAATATCCTGTATATAATGTAGACCCTGGGAAGACGCCGCGTTCTGTGGTGTCGGATACAGGTCTACAATAAAATAGTCCAGTGTCCCTTTTGAGGGCGCTAGGCATAAATAGGTTAACATATTAACGCCTAGCGTCCAAAAAATTGGGACAAAGGCAAACGCGTATACCTAGATCAGACGCCACAGAAAAAGAAGAAGAAGAAGATGAAGAAGAAGAAAAAAAGTACAAAAAACAACAACAAAAAAAAAAAAAAAAAAAAAAACAACAAAAAAAACAAAACAAAAAAAAAACCAAAAAAAAACAAGAAAAAAAAACACTGAATACCAACATCAGAACATACTAAACCAGGATCCCCTTAAATTGAAAGTAGACTAGTGCAAATGGTGATGTAGAAAAGTAAAGCCCAGTAGGCTTAAATAAGTTGAACTTTGCATAAGAGCCGGACACCGACATTTCCTACAAAAGTGCATGTCCGCCCAATGAAGACTCAAGAAAGCCTGTGCAAAAGCACAGGCTGATCAAAGTCTGCGTTGTCCGCCTGAAGGCGCTTTAGGTTACCCACCGAGTGTCCTGCGAAGACTCTGATCAGACTGCGCGGATGCGCAGTCTGATCTGAGTCTCGTTGGACGCACATGCAGTCTTGCAGGAAACGTTGTGCTGTGGCTAATATCTTGCTCGGCTACCCACCGAGTGTCCTGCGAAGACTCTGATCAGACTGCGCGGATGCGCAGGCTGATCTGAGTCTTCGCTGGACGCACATGCAGTTTTGCAGGAAACGCTGTTCCGCGGGTAATATCTTGCTTGAAAGTAGTCATACTAATTCAACAAAAGCCACAATGTTCCAACAGAATTTCGCCACTGTTTCAAAATGAATGTTGATTGCTTGAAGAATCCATCACACTCTATCGTCTTTGACTGTAACAATGTTCAGCCACAACGTAGGAGTTTCTTCTGTAAAGAAAAGGTAGGTTAATACAATACGTGAAATACTGGGCTGCAAAACATACTTCTGCAATCAAACAGCTAAAACTCAGATCAGACTGTGTGGATGCACAGGCTGAATTTTCGATTGCAACACCAATTACAATAAACCTTCAATGATTCGAACACCGATAGCTCGTTTACAGTAGCTAATCCAAAATCATTTTTGAGTCCCTATGAAATTCTTCCGATCTTCTATAAAATGATGGTATGTTGAGTGTACTCAATACAATCGCGATTCCAATGATTATACACAACATACTTTTCATGATGAAATAAGAAATTTTCCCTAAAATATCCCTAATATTTGTTTTCTTCAGCTGTCTGAAGAATTTCCTAGAGACTCAAAAACGAGTTCGAATTAGCCATGGTAAACAAGTCATCGGTTTTCGAGTCATTGAAGTTTAACTGTATATCCCATACTGTGACATACAATAGCAAATCAATTGTCAGTTATTATACCACTGTGGATTTGCATTGTACATTTACTAAATGGCGGCCTCGGTGGCTCAGTTGGATGCGCCGTCCGACTGGAGGTCGCGGGTTCAACCCCCGCCGAGGTCGGCAACATTCTTTTGTTGAGATCGATCGTGAAATATTTTTCTACGGTCATTCTCTCCCTTCCGCTGATTCAAGAAGGGCAGTTGTCAGTTTCTGGCGAAAGAATGTGCACAATACTGCTTAACCGCTTAGAGGACTACGCCTGCCCAGTAAACGTGTGGTTAGGTAAACTGACCGCGCTCGACATGACCCCATTGGGTTGACTGGGCCGTAAAACCTCAACACAAACAAACATTTACTAAACAATAGAAATGGCACTTCTTAAGCCTAACAATGCTATGATTTCTTTTAACTGGGACCTTTGGAGGGGGTATATTGTCTGAGCATGCATTATTTAACTGACATTCTTACAAATAGTTTTAATATTATCTGTAACTCTGTTGTCACATGACCTCCAAACACAAAGGTAATGGACCCAGACCGGAATTCACTGGTAAAAAATGCACAAGAGGTTATTGGGTAGCTTAAATTATTGGCAGCGCAGACTAAAAATGATTACTCCTATTTTTCTAGATTGTTATTGAAAAAATGTTATGAAAAAAGTCTAGGTATAGTATATAGCGGAAACAGTCAGTTACGAACTGTTGAAAATGAACTGGGTGACCTAAAATGGAAAAAGGATCAGATTTGCATCAAAGGACATGGCCGTTCTTTACACAGACGGAGAACCTTCAACAAGGGCTTGTACTCGACTCTGGAGCTCGTGTCATGCAAAAGTAGAGTATGTAGTAATTTTTCGCTTTTGTGAAATAACAATATTTATAGTACTTTAGTCTGATTCTGGGTCGCAGTTAACTAAAACAATGTGCTGGTTCTACATTAAACATGTTATATATGTGTGTACGAGAAATTGTTTTTTCTAATGTTGTACTTGCAAACTATTTCCAAGTAATTAAATAATGTTACTGTCAACATACAACGTAATCAATTTAAGGCTGAAGTGACTCATTAAGAAAACAAGCTTATTCAAATATATTGAAAATTTCACCACCAAAAACTGAAAGTTTTCAGATAAAAATTCTGATATTTTTTCATATTTCTGCTCAAAACATAGATTGTGGGTACTCATTAAAACCGCCTCGGTGAGGCGGTTCTAACGAGAACCCACAATCTATGTTTAGGAGCAGAAATAACAAAAATAATGTATATCCTTGTAAACCCAGTTTTGCTATATAAAAGTGGGGTTAAAGAGGGTCAAAATCATATAGGTATGTTTTCGTGATGTTTAGTCGAAAATAACCAAACAGCGTTCACCAAGACTACATTTATCAATGCTGTTATTACTTTAATATGGTGACACTAACAACAGGTTTGAATGTAGCAAATAATACTGATACCGAAGAGATTGCACTGGTTCGCGTCCTGGTATCAGCCTTCACCTTTCGCATGCGGAAAATGGCTATTTTCTGCATAACAAGCTTTTAACTGGGTGCTACACACCGTGTTTACAATAGATAGTTGGACACCTTAGCTCCTTACCACACCGGTCCTAAAATTTAAATTAAAATCACCAGCTGTTGATGTGTCTACAACTGCTAGTTGAGCGGCAAACAATGTAGACCCTTATCAGAAGCCGCGTCGTGCGACATCTAATCTGGATGTCCACTGTTTGCATCAATCTGCTTTCCCCGTACTTAGAGTTAATATGGTACATTGGTACAATGTTATTTGTTCAGGGAAAATCCTCAAAAAAGTATTCCTTCATACAGGCCGAGCCATGCCAAAACGTGTCTACGGGCATATGCGGACAGTGAAGGCCCAGATCAGCCTGCGCATCCGCGCAGTCTGATCAGGGCCTTCACTGTCCGCTAACAGACTCATTGGATACTACAGTATGCATGGATAGTCCAAGAGCAAAAGCCCGGATGATGCTTTGCGCATGCGCAGGATGATCTGAATCTGCGAATTTGCGCATATTCGAAGGAACATTTTCACTTGACAAGGCCCATCTCATTTCTGAAAGAATAGTTTTATAAACGAAACAAAGATGTATCACAATTTGACAGCATTAGCTCCCCATAATTCCAGAAAATCTGATTTACCAAATGTATGGCTCGAAGATAGATTGTGTTTTCTGATCAATAGTCCAGTCTGATAAATGCCTAGGTTTGAACTGTGATCTTAATTTCCTTTAGGTCTCTAATTTCCCAATAGGAATATAAATAAAATGTTATTTTGTTTTTCCATTAACTAAATCACGAAAACTTTCGCTAAAATAATATTTCTTCATTAAATGCCAATCATTGAATTGTGAGTATTGTTGGGTTTGACGGCCATTGGAACCTGAAACGAAATGAAATTTTAACCAACTCTACAGTCTTAATGAATCTGTTTCAGAAGGTTGGCACCTGATTATTGCTGCCTGTGATCGTGGTGCAACTTGTGGTTTTCTTTTGTTCTGGGTTCAGATTGCCATTGCGCCCTCTACTTTGTTTCATTGCAGTTTTGCGATTGTTTGTGGTTTTGTGATGTTTCTCTCAACAAGTACAGGACCCTATTGAAACCGTACACACACTTGCAGTTGTGAGCTTTATCAGAATTAACGGTGTGGTTTCATCAAGTAAAACTAGTTTAAGCATCAAGTAGTTGCTTCTGACTGCTGACCGTTTCAATACAGTTCCTCTGTGTTAGTCGCAACTGCGTCGTTGTTTTAGAATCCCACAATGATAATGTATCAAAATAATTCTGTTAACTCTTTTATATATAACCTTGCTTAGATTTTGATGTATAATCATACGTAATTAGTTCTGTTGATGTAATTCTATTTCCAGTTTAATGATAATTGACGTCAATGTCAGCTGACGTCAACTTCAGTGATGTTAAGGTTGTTACCGATATATGCACGGAATGAAGTAGAGAACAACAAGAAAGAAAGACAAACTAAGAAGTTTTAACCCTTAAAACGCCAAGAAAACCTGCATCTGAAAATGTCGTCTGTTTATGTCGTCTGCTGAATATTCTTGCAAACTTTTCAAACCTATTTTTGCATACAGGCAAACAGCGTGGACTCAGATCAGACCACTCCCTTTAGAAGCGGTCTGATCTGGGTCCACACTGTTTGCAGAAATGACTTTTAAAGTAGCCGGCAGAAGACAAAGCAGACGACAATAGTTGTGACTGGCGCTTTAAGGGTTAACTTTTATTTGGAATTACAATTTGCATGGACATTAAGAATACGGAATACTACCATTTGGAATGGCTGTTACTACTATTTACCGTAACTAGATTGAACATAAAACAATAAGTTTAAATATGTTTTGGTTAACAATGTAGAAAATATACTAGTCGGACCTGAATAACTCCAACACCGATGGCTCGTTTACATCACGAAAACACGCCTATATAATTTTGACCCCTTTAAACCCCATTTTATATAGTAAAACTGGGGTTTACAGGGGTATACATTATTTTTCTTAGTTTGCTAAAAAACATAGATTGTGGGTACTCGTTAGAACCGCCTCGATGAGGCGATTCTAACGAATACCCACAATCTATGTTTTGAGCAGGAATATGAAAAATATCAGATTTATCTGAAAATTTTCCTTTTTTGGTTGTAAAGTGTTCAATATAATTGAATAGGCATGTTTTCGTAATGCATGGCTAATTTGAACTTGGTTTTGGAATTCTTCCGATAGCTCCAGAAAAAAAAAGATTAAGGAAAATTTCTTATGTTAACATGGAATCCTATGTTGTGTGTACTCATTAGAATCGCCTCATCAATTCGATTCTAATGAGTATACTCAACATTAATTATTGTAAAAAAGGTCGAAAAGACTCCGTTTGCTACCTGACCTGGCGCCATGATTAACCCTCAGTTGCTCGAACTACCCATGTCTCGAACAATTTTCCATGGTCCCAAAGATGTTCGAGCCATTAAAGTTCGACTGTATAGGTTCACTCTATGAAGTGTTTTCACTCTTGTGTTTTGTCATTGTTCGTTTCTCATCTCTTTTTCCTTCGCTACCTCCGGAAATTTGTGCTTCGGTATTGTAGTTTGGCCAGGGTAACTTAAAGGCTCCATATTTCTAAAAAAAAAAAATAGACATTTTTGTTTATCCAAGAATGGTTTAATAAATGGTTTAATAAATTGATATATGATTATAAAATATGGCATCTGACAGCCTGTAAAATTTCAGTTAGTCTTCCAGTAAGTCAGAAATGCGAAGAAAAAATCTTTTCATTTTTGATCCAGTTCAAGAACGAGAGACTAACTGAAATTTCACAGGCTGTCAGGTGCCACATTTTATGATTGTATTAATTCAATGTATCAATTTGTGAAACCTTACTTGGATAATAAAATGTTTATTTTTGAGGAATATGGAGCGTTTAATTCATATTTTTGCCAAATATGTTTTTAGGACTTGACTATATAGACCAGAGTTTCCTTGGAAATAGTTGCTCTACCGTAATTTTTGTTTTACTTAAAAGACGAAGAAAGTGAAGCGGTAGATTTGATACTAAATATAGCTATAGTTTTTTAGTTGACTTGCACAACTTGACCACATGGAGGACATTCCAGACAAGTTTAAAAAAAACAAAAAAAAAAAAAAAAAAAAACAAACTGAACAGTAGTCTCGGGGGCGATGCGATAACAAGACTGTTACAGTGGTAAGTAAAAGGGAAGTCGCAATTTCTAAGATGGCTGTCTGACGGCCACATTAGTCGACAGACCGGAATCGTTTTCGCAGAGACACATCTAGGGATTGAGAAGAAGAATCCATATGCGAAAATTCGGCGAAATGCCTCCACTAGTTACGGAGGTGATGCGTTAACAGGAAGAATCCAAGATAGCCGACGGCGGCCATATTTGTCAACGGACCGGAACCAACGTCAGGCGTGCACAGCTTAGTCACTAGGAGAACATCCCTTAAAAAGTTCGAAAACTTTGGTCAGTGGTCTCGGAGGAGATGCGATAACGAGATTAACAGTGTTGTGTAAAGGGAAATTCGCGATTTCTATCGGTTTTTGTATAATTCGCAGTCATTTTTACATGGGAAAAATCGCAATTTTCGAATGTTTTAAAACCACTGAGTAGAATAAACTCTTTGATGCATAGGTAGTCGCCACCAAAGGTCTTGCACTGAACTCCATCAGAAATTTGCAAATTTACTTCTTCTGAGAAAGCGCATTGCTAAAATCGACTTTCTGAAAGATGTTGAAAACATAGTACAGTCGACTCTCGTTATCTCGACCTCGCTTATCTCGAATAACCGCTTATCTCGAAGTGAAATTCTGGTCCCTGGTTTAAGATGGAAATCTAAGAAGAGGTAACAAAATATTGTGGAAAAGAGGAGAAATTGCTCCTAAGGAGCAATTTCCCCTCTTTTCCACAATATTTCCAATATGTCTCAAAATTCAGGAGTCAAATTACATATTCATTTGTTAAATGTGGTTGTTCGATTTATTGTTTTCCTCACTTCTGCAACCCTGATATTTCGAGGTACGAATATCTCGAAGTGTTCCAGAGAGTCCCTTGGAATTCGAGATAACGGGAGTCGACTGTAGTTTATCCTAGCGATTTATTCAGCTTATTTTCAGATAATTACTTATAAATATTACTGTTATCGGAAAGACACAAACGGTTGCTAATTGGAAGCTATCCGTGGATTATTGAACCATCAGCCATATAGGCCTATTGATAAACAAGTTGGCTTCTTTAAAAAGAACCCAAGTGAAAGGTCTGACAGAGGTTTTGTTTTAAAAAACAAAAGTGGAAGTAAACTGCTCTGTTTACTGTGTAATTCCTGCAATACAATATGAAATAATATAAAATGAGGCATACAGCTACAAAAAAACTGACATTATATGACAACCAAAATTAATCTTCAGCACTCTCTGCGCAAATACAGCAAACGACCTTTTGATAACATTTTTCTTTTTCTTTTTTATTTTTATTTATTTATTTTTTTAACCAGAAAACAGGTTATGACGATTTGCATAAAAAGTCAAAGCCTATTTTGTTTTGGGAAAAAGAAGAAAAAATATTAAAAAATAATGTGTGCTGAAACGTCTTCCCAGCGTCAATAAACAAACACACTGGACGCTTTATAATAATTAGAGATTATCCATGGTGTTTTGGTTATCGCCCTATGCATCAATAACAACCCGAGACCTCATTTAATAGAAATATCCTTTGCTGTGTTATTTGAAGCTTCAAAATGGTTTAATTCATTATGTTATTTGTATATAAATATTACCACATGTTTAACTTGGTAAAAAAATGTGTAGGAAAGGTTAACTTAATATTTATACTCTGCGTTTATATTCATATATAAATAAATAATAAATAAAACTATATTGAAGCTTCAAATAACATAGCAACAAGAATGCTTCCATTAAACTCTATTTAGAGATACAGCTGGAAATGAAACAGACAGAAACCCAACAACAATGTATAGAATTGTGAACTGGCGTGGACAACAACCTTAAGGAAATTTTGGTGTCTGTATACTTAGGCTCGATTGTAAACAATCCACCAAAAACTCAAAAGCAACCAGATGCCACGTCCAAAATCAAGTAATTAATTAAAATGCCACACAGGATTCACCAAACACAACGATAAGACAACAAACAGGACAAAACATGAAAACTGTTCCACAGCGAGCAGCCACACAGGCACAGAAAGAACGAAAAACACCAGAACCATCGTGTAATGTAAATCAAACTAAATTACCGTAAAAAATCGCGTTTTAGATGTGTATCCCGAGTTGAAGCGTAAAACAATCAGGGCCCAGTTGTTCAAAGCGTCGTTAGCTTAACGAGCTCGTTAAGGGTCATTTCGTTAACTGTTTTAGTGGATTCAATATACAATATTCTGATATTTTTTGCTGAAAAAATGTGAGTAGCTTTTGCAATGCAAAAGCTGCTCACATTTTTTCAGCGAAAAATTTCAGTATATTTGCTTATCACTCGATGTAAATTTTAACGAATCGTTAACTAACGATGTCGTTAGTTTTGAACAACTGGGCCCAGGAAAAGTTGTTGAACAGTCGAGTTTTCGTATTTCTTATCAATAAATAGAAACGGAAGTATACAAAGTTAACTGCCCTGGCCCCGATCTTATAAAACTTTTTCATGCTCATCTGAGCTTAGCATGCAATTTGTCCTGCTAATAAATCTCAAATTACTAACATTTGTAAATTCTTTCTCGCTAAACATAGCAGAGCATGAAACTTTCTTGGAATTTTCATATCTGTCAGAAAAGAAAAGTTCATGCTCAGCCGAGCATGAAAAAGAGTTTTATAACTTCGGGGCCAGAATTACGTCATATCATAATTATACAGTATATGGCTTGAACATCTTTAGAACCATGGGAATTTGTTCTAGACATGGGTAGTTCGAACCGCTGAGGGTTTATCATAGCGAACGTCGGGTCAAGAGGCAAATGGGATAATTTTGGGACGTCTTTTCGGTCTTCCGTAAAATGAAGTATGTTGTGTGTACTCATTAGAATCGTCTCTATTCTTATGAGTACACACGACATAGTTTTTTTTGTGATAAAATAAACAAATTTCCCTAAAATAATCCTAAATATTCATCAAAACATGCCTATATAATGTTTACCCCTTAAATCCCACTTGTATATAGTAAAACTGGGGTTTACAGGGGTATACATTATTTTTCTTATTTCTGCTCAAAAATATAGATTGTGGGTACTCGTTAGAACCGCCTCGGCGAGGCGGCTCTAACGAGTACCCAAAATCAATATTAAAATATGAAAAATATCAGAATTTTTTTATCTGAAAATTTTCATTTTTTGGTGGTAAAATTTTCAATATATTTAGATAGGCTTGTTTTCGTATCTCGTATTGTCTTCAGTGATCGGAAGAACATTTCCTAGGGACTCTAAAACGAATCAAACATGGTAAACGAGCCATCGGTGTTCGAGTCATTGAACTTTAACTGTATATAATAAGAAATAGCAAATTAAAAATTATTTTAAATAGCAAAGGCTTTAAGCAGCATTGAGTCTTCCCAGTTTGCATTTATAACTTCTAATAAGTGTTCCTCACACAGATATTTATTATAACTGTATTTACCTTTTTGTCCTATCCTTTTTCAACGCACCAGTTATGCCTCACTCCAGCTGCCAATCAAATACATGTATTCTAATTCTCTTATATTGAAGTACAAAGTTTACCATTAGAGCGCCGATCACAGTTGCATGCAGCAGACGTCATATTGTAACACTTTTCAAACGCTTTACAGATAAAAATAAGGTTTAACATTAATGTGAATCGTCTGCTAGAGCAGACGATTCACATGAAATGTCAAGCCTTATTTGTCTCTGAAAAAAAATGTCGTTTGCTTCATTTGTGATTTGCGCTTTAATGGTTTAACAAACAGCAAACGAAAGGCTTCCGGCGTCGATGGCTGTTAACTTTTCCAATAATAACAGACAGACGACAAGAAGACCGACATTATATAAACTTATAGGGAACAGGGTAACAATTACTGCGGTGGGGACTGGAACCAGCAAAAAAAAAGAGTATTAAGAAAACCAGGCCGGGTTATATTTGATAAAAAGCTTGACCCTGATCAGACAGTCATAGATGAGACTGGTTGAATCATATCAGTTTGACACAAAATATTTTTCATTTAATTGCAGGCCAAATTTAATTTTATCAATAATATTTGGTGTGCTATTGATGAAAAATCAGATATGGTAAAAAAAAATTTTCTTTTGTATATTTTCCACCAAAATGAGGGTACTTGTGTCCATAGACAAACATGTGCCAGAACATACCAACAGGTTATAGATCCAAATTTGGTTGTCAAGGAATAGCGTGAAGGTCAAAATTTAGCCAAATGCTATAATGGAAGCCTATGGATAAGTAATTAGGTTCCTGATCCCTATAACACGTATAAAAGTGAAGCCGTTAAAGATTAAATAGACTCTTCCACACTATATATTGGAAGAGTCCATTTCGATTTTAGTATTGTTAGGCTATATGATACAGATTTTCCTAAAGAAAAATGGTTGCACTATTTGTAAACAATGGAAACCCAGATCAGACGCTGCGCTCTGCGGCGTCTGATCTGGGTCTGCAGTATTTGCAGGTTACCGTTTAGGGGCTCCAGTCTTCAATGAGTTAAGGCTCCGTTTTTTTTTTGAGGAGTCTATTCGGTCTTTTAACGTGGTGCGCGACATTTCAATAGCATCTGTTGGTATGTAATTTCGTAATCAACACGTTATACTTTTATACAAATAGCCTTTATGTCAGAAAAATTGATAAATATGTTTACAATAATGTAACATGTGTACGTTTTCTTTCTTTATTTCTTTTAATCGTATTCTCCGGTATGCGCTTTTTTTCTTGAGAAAAAAGTGTAAAGTTCGGCTGTAGCAACACTCTCATGCACGACATAGCAATAACACATCTTTACCAAAAAAGAGTATACTTCTACGTGATAGTTAGACTGGATCCACTCGTTTCTGCACTTATCTTTTTGTCATTTTGTCTATCACTTCCTGTAGAACATCAATACCGACAAATTAGGGCAGACAAAGATTACACTGGGTTCTCTCTTTTCCCCGTACTGTTATACAATGGAATAAACTCTCTAGCCACATATATACAGCAGACTCGCTCGAATCCTTCAAGACCAAGCTCTCGAAGATCGAGCACTCCAGACTAAATTATCCCACACAGAATATCATTTATTCCTTTATCTTTCACCATCTTTACGTCCTTTCTTCCTTTTTTTATCTCTTCTGATCTAACTCATCTCTTTCGTTTTCCCCTTATTTTCCAATCTCGTACCGATGATAATCCTCTAAGGTGAGGGCATACCAGTATAATGGCAAAAGCAAAAAGTAAAAACAATCCCATTTCACTGTTTTACTGCTCGTATCTTTTTAGCTCACCTGTCACGTAGTGACAAGGTGATCTTTCGTGATCATATTTTGTCCGTCGTCCGTCGTGCGTGCGTCCGTCCGTCTGTCCGTCCGTAAACAATTTCTTCAAACGACATCTCCTACTAAACCACCGATTGGATTTTCACCAAACTTCACAGAAATGATCCGTGGTTGGTCCTTTTTCAAAATTATTCAAATGGTTCAGGTCCATTGCATATCTAGGTCACAGGAGCTAAAAATAGATTATGTTTTTACTGAAAACTTTAAAATTCCTATTGTCAGAAACTACTTGACCGATTTCAATATAATTTTGCAGAAATGTTCCTTCGGTGATCCTCTACCAAGATTGTTCAAGCCATTGTGGTTCGTAAAAAGCATGGCTGCCGGGAGGGGGGGGGGGGGAGGGGAATGGGGGTGGGGGGGGGGAGTGGATGCATGGCTTATTTTCCCTATATATCTATATAGAAAACTTATGATCAAGCTATAGGTTATTAAGCACATCAAGACAGGTTTGTGTAGTATAAGGGTTACTAGAAGCAGCAAACAAATTGGAAAGTAGCTTTAATCAAAGCACTGAGAGCACTAGTGGGTCGATTATCTCTGGGCGTAGGCTGGGAAAATGGTCCTGAACGGGTACGTAAGACTGTTTCCTTCAACCTTTATCTTCTTGAAATTTAAGCAAACAGTGCAGACCTTGATCAGACGCCGCTTTCTGCGGCGTCTGATCTAAGTCTGCACTGTTTCCCAATCCCCCAAATGTTACAGTCCAAGTTTTATAGATGACCCTCTATCAACAGCACTCTGATGTCACAGCGACAAGAACAGCGCGTCTATAAATAACCGTTACCGGAATTTCGTCCAAATGCGCGGTTTGATTACATTGGTCAATGATAATCACGAGGAGAACTACCTTAAGGAAATTTTGGCGTCTGTATACTATGGCTCGATTGTAAACAATCTACCCAAAAACTGTAAAATAATGCAGACTCCCTCGGGAGAAAATTGTTTCCTTTTAGTGTAGACCTCTTTTAAGAAGTGAGTTGCTAAGCGTAGAAGTTAAGAAGCGTAGGAGTGTATGCATTCCTCATAAATGATTTTTCTTTATTCTGATTGACCAGATCTTAACAGAAGCCAATCTTGCCAAAAGACGATCTGGAAGATAGATGCATGTTGTACCGTTCGATGAAGTCCTAGTTTCAGGGGCGGATTCATAGGGGTTTGTGTGTGTGTGTGTGTTGGGGGGGGGGGGGGGGGGTGAACGGGGTGTTCAATCGAAGCCCCCTTTGACTCTTTGACTCACAATTTCATTTTTCATGGGAAATTTTGGATAAACTTGGAATCCCGTATTTACCCTAAATATTCACACCTCTTACTCTTTACCTTAGACTCCTCTTCAACAAGTCTGTTTTACTGCCTGTGAATGTGTATAAAATTGCTGGGTGAGTGGCAAACAGTGTAAACCCTGATCAGACGCCGCGTTCTGCGGCGTCTGATCTGGGTATACACTGTTTGCTCAGAACTGTCTGTCCTAATACGTAGAGTATGTACTGTAATTCGATCAAATCGAACACACTCTCAGAAATCATTCTGGATCCGCCCCTGAGTTTTATACTTACATGACTGATGAATAAGCTCATGATGAGGTATTATGATCACTTGCCACTCTGCTTCCGTTTACACTTGCAAGCGGCATGTCCACTAAAATGCTTGAACACAAAGGTTAGAATAGAATGGAATGATACTTATTGAAAAACCTTCATATACGAGTGATCTCCATGCACATGAAATACATAATATAAACATTCAACAAAATACACAAGAGAAAGCAAAAAATAGATCGACTACCTTAATTCCGATGCCTCGTGAATAAATTTACAAATACATTTGAATTCACATTATTTCTGGGGTTCACCAAGTCATAAAATACTTTAAAACGTTCAATAATATTGAGTTTCAGAGCTGGTATCTTTAAATGTAGTTTATCAAACAACGTTATCCTCAAATCTGTATATATACTATAAAATAGGAAAAAATGTTCCTCATCTTCTACATAATTGCACTGCACGCAAATTCGCTGCTCATGTGGAATTCTTGGTCTGAAATAGCGATCACGTTCAATTAATACATCATGAGCACTAATTCTAATTATTGTAAGTTCTTTTGCAATTGAGGCATCCCTGTTCTACTGTAACTTAACCTTAGTCCTGCTGAACCCGGATGTGCCCTGCCTTTGCAAGCAGTGTAGATCCAGATCAGTTGGCTTGGAAGCCAACTGGTTTGGATCTACACTGCTTGTCACTAGTATATTTGAGAAAAAAGATTTGGACCACTTTGTTTTTCCAAAATAATCTGTTTATACTAAACATACCGTAGACATTTCTTGAGCTGAAACATTTTTTTTAGATTTAGGCACTTAATAAGAAAAAAGTGACCATTCACAAAATCAGTAGAGCGTGACAAAGGTACCGTGGGGTGCCAAAAAAAAACAGTAACCAAAATTTGCAGTACGTTGTTGACTCTCAGATATCTCTGTCTCAATTTATGTGTTTAGGATGTGCTTAGGAGAGCAGTTTTAGCTAAAAACAGACACACGACGTCCAACGTGAAACCATAATACCCCGCCACTATTGTGTGGCGGGGTATAAAATGTCAGAATTTCGTTCGTCAGTTTCTGCAAGAAGAGTGGGCCAGAATCCCTCAGCAGACTGTTCGAAATCTTGTTTACTCGTCAAAGAACAGAGTCCGTGAATGCCCGCGCAGTAATGATGGATACATGCACTACTGACATTTGGAAAACTTTTTAGGATAACCCTTGTACATATTAGTGGAAACTGACAGGTGATCAGTGTGACTTTTGAATGACATTTTCATTGTTTCTGATCCGAAATAAACTGCAGAAATATAAGTTGTTCATTTGTTTGCGTTTAAACAGTAAATAACACAACAAGGTATAAAACTTGAAAGTGGTCCAAAACTTTTTCCCCCGAGTATATATGAATTCTTATTGACAACCTGGATCAAGTACGTAATTTGATTGGCTGAAAATTATAAGTGGCGTGGCAAATTAATTTATCTAGTATGGCATATATTATAAAATATTAGACCATCAACAGACCGTAAGACAAGTATTTGCTAATATAAGACCATCAACAGACAATAGAGACAAGTATTTGCTTACACAAAAAGCTTGGTCTACGCTTTGCACATAATGTGTGCAAAGCGCAGACCAAGCTTGTTTGTGAAAGCTAATACTTGTTTATAATGTTGAGCAGTCCATGGCAAATAGCATTGGACCAGTCAATGACCTTTCATAAAAAGCATCCGGAACAATAACAAATACTAAGATTGCCATGTCGAAATATATCAGGGAATTAAGCTTGTCGTGTCCGTAAAATAAGCCAAAGTTTTGCTTGCAGTTATTTCCCCAATGACCTCAGTAGACGCATTTACCTATGTTTTTCTCGAGGCCAGTATAGTCTGTCCCAAATAAATGCGCGCGTGATAAAGATAAATCGTCTATTTTCAAAGAACGAATGAACGAAAAGAAAAGAAAAGAACAGAACAGAACAGAAGAAATGAAGGTAGAAAAGAAAGAAAGAAAGAAGGAAAGAAAGAGAGAGAGAGAGAGAGAGAGAGAGAGAGAGAGAGAGAGATAGAGAGAGAGAGGGAGGAAAAGAAAGAAAGAAAGAAAGACAGAAAGAAAGAATGAATGAATGAATGAAGGGCGGAAGGAAGGAAGGATGGATGGATGGATGGATAAAATTATTTTTCTTACGCGGACGTACATGTCTAACAGGATCTAGTGAGTAGAAAATGCCATTTTATTGTCTAAAATGTTTGTCGGAATGAAAGTGCGAAGACGGCGGTCTGTTAGTCGAATCCTTTGATATGCGGCTTATCCGATCTCCGATTCGTGATTTTGTGTGTTTTTTGCTTCCATGGGCAATCCTTTTTGACTTATTTTACTCTGCTGATGCTGATGTTAGTCCGTATGCCGTCTCCACGTACATCATTATAGTGCAGGTTATATTTTATTTCCTTTGGGATCATTGAGCCCATCCTGGTTATTTTGAAAATCAAATACCGCTTAAGCCGGCGCTATGTAGCCTTGCAAACTACAGTGTTGCATATGAAGAGACTCAATCAAACCGAGTCTCCGATTTTTGTGATTTTGTGTTCTTGTTTCCAAAGGCAATTCTTTTTTACTTATCAAAACAAATGTCCGGTTTGTATTTCACATCAAATGTTTAAATAATTTTGCAAAATAACTAAATGCTGTAATTACTGGCGGGTAGAAAATTAACATTCTAAAGATGTTTGTGTTTATTGTAATGTCCTAAAGTACAACAACCTATTGTCTGATTTATAAGATTAAAGAAAATTTAACTTAAGGTCATTAAGAATCGAAATAATATGCTTAGACATAATTAGTACTATTCCTTTGAAGTGCCGTTTTGTTGAAATAAAAATGAATAAACA